>JABSTQ010010692.1:0-347330 GCA_013358835.2 Ixodes persulcatus | reverse complement strand
CTGTGTGCGCTTTCCGGAACAGTTTTGATTTTTTTTTGTTAGTCCGTTCAAAGGGGACTAGATGGGCAGTAGATACTTAAATATGGCAATTGCATCGGCTGCCTACAACTACCAGTGCGTTTAACAAACTAATTCTCTAAAATCTTAGAGATGTCGATGTCACGTGCCACAGAAACTAAATTTGCTATTATTACTTAATTGTGGTGTATCGGCACTCCATTCCGCGAGTTTCTTATCGCCGCCGCAAATTTGGTGCTTAGTGTAGGGAAGGTGCAACAAACGCTAGTTACTTTTTTAAATTTCAACTTCCTGAGCTTAACATACGGTTTCGTGAAGATCAGAGGGTATTGTTTTCATCTGTCGATCGCGAGTTTTCGTGCTATTTGAGATACAGCTTCAGATTTGTGACAACAATGACTTTAAAATGTCTTAAGTGCCGCCATTCTGTAGAGCAGCCATTTTGAAGTGCAACCTATTTGATGGCTCGAAGCAGAACAGAGGTGGTGCGCGGAATTTCGGCGTCTTACTACCAAGCCCCAAGGTCATGTTACCCCTCTAAATCCATCTGCTTTATTTAGCTGAGAATACGTAACGTCATATGACGTGACGCTAAGGCATGTCGCGGTATTCGTTTTCTTTATAAGTATTTCGCAACATGTTTCTCGCTATGTATAACGGGAAAATTTCGAGGTAACATTCAACAGCGAAATTCTGAAGTGACGTCACTGGAGGTGTTTCTGTGGCAAATTTAGGGGAAAAGCGCAATTGCTATATATATCGGCACCTTTCGAGGTCACTTGATATCACGGGACACTATGACGTCGAATGAAGTTACTTGACCATGTGACATCACATTCATATGATGTCACTGCGAAGTCACATGATGTTACTTAAGCCTGTGAAATCACTGACATGTGATGTGGCAGTTTCACGTTACGTCCCAGTATAACGTGGCAATGTAATTTCTACACCCTAATAAAATTTTCAATTTTGGTAAACAGCGATTGTGCACCAACCGCGTGCGACAGGTTGTAGCCTCAGTTAACTTGAAGTATACGGCAAGATAACAGAAATTTGTTTTGACTCAGGAAAATAATGCAATGTGTTCAGCTAATATAATTTAATAGTGCCTCGACATTTTTAGAGGTCACCGCTCGCATCCAAGGTCTGTGAATATACATAAATACATGCACTAGAACTTAAACCCAGGTAAGAGTGACACCATCATACAATCTCCATATATATCCTTGGTGGTGAATAATTAAACAAAAAGTGGTAACTTTCGGCATCAACTTGGAAGTGAAGGTACTAAAGAAAACCGCATGTGCACCTTTTTAGTCGCATATTGTAAGATCGCTGTAGTGAACATGCTTAAAAAAAGAATTAGAGTAGTTATGGAAGAGGCTGTATATGTGGAACATAACTCCCACAGGCTGTGAAGCCCGCACGTGTGTTGACAAGATTAGGTTTGCTACTCACAAAGCATGATTCACCGTTTCCGAAAAAATATTGGTCCCATGAGTTGCTTCCATTGTTCCAGCAGTAATAATCGCAGCCTTCTCTATCCTTTTGCTGTGTACAGAATAAACATAATAACTACGTTGCAAGTACTGTTACCGATATTTTATTTTCACAGAGCGCATCGCGTGTTAGTACTTTAAGCAATCAAACATTTTTTCGCGTGCGCATTTCGATGATTTTTTGTGCTCCAGAAAACATGTTGTCAAGAGAGTGGACAGCTCGCAACCCTTGCTATTCTTTATGAATCGACACACGACACGTTTCCACTTCTACAATAACAATTAAACTGTCACCGATTCGGGTCTCGTTCCGTTGCTGCATTCCTCATCAGCAGCGCTTCCTTGAAAGGCCAAGAACACTGCAGGCGATATAACACGCAAAAAACAAACAATTCAACAAGGAAATCGGCTAAGTCATTTAAAAAGTCACCCAACAGGAGCGTAATCCCGGATAATATCTTAGTCGGTGTATTGTTCTCAACGAAGTGCTGAGTCCTAATGTCCACTGCATTCGAACGTAATATAGCCGCGAAAATGCAGGATCATTTATAAAATGTTTCGTCAATTTATTTTATTTTAAACCGGAACTTATACCGCTCTGGTATTTGGAACTTATTTGTTCGCCATTGTGTTGCAGTTCCTTTGTTCTAGACATTTTAAGCATGATATCTGTGTCAAGAAATTAAACCGACATTTCTATGAGTGTCATAAGCGCACATTAAATGCTGCGTTAGGACACATGTGACTGCTACATTAAAGAAATGCTCCGGCCTTTCAAAATATTCTTGTATTTTTAACACCGTTAGAGACTGATGGCAAATGGTCGCTATATTAGCTAGTGCAATGATATTGTCAACATTTGACATGTTTATTATAATTCAGCCTCAATAAAAAAAAACTATTTGTGTTGGTCATTGGAACATAAATAAGCAACATTTAGGAAATTCCGTGTCTTGGTCACATTATAATATTTCATGTTGCATAGTGTCTTTTTTATAGAAACATATTGTAACTGTGTGGGGAGCGATACTTGATTTTGTTCTAATATAAACGTCATTTAATCAACAAAAAAAAACAGGTATCATGAAGCAATTTTAAAGCTTATTAGGCCATTTCGAAAACCACCTGTTTATTTACTTTTGAGCGGCCGATACGCTGTAGTAGCCTCCTACATATGCACTGCAATCAAGGGCTTGGTGACGCAAATTAAACTAAAACTATTTTTTTATATGTGGATATTAGACGAAAGCCTGCGATTTAAGGTGGTCCTCGAAAGTTGGAGACTGAATGTAGCAAAAGGAGCTCGATTTTTCTGAAGTGTGTAAGTAAATGTAGAAATGCTAGAAAAAAATCAGTTCTAAAGCTTGTTTTTCTAACATTTAAATTAATTAAAAACAAAAATATGCAACCAAAAACGTTGTACTGAACGTTTTCTGCTCCAGGTAATAGGAGCAATCTCTGAGATGTCACAAGAACAAATGGGGTTACGTTTTTGACAGTATACGAGATTATGGCCCCGGTATTCAAAGGCTCCATACACGCCAGCTATTCATTCACTATTTGAGTAAATGTATTCTGACGTCGGATGAAATAGAGTTAGGTCTTATATTTTTATGTGCCTTTCTATACCGCTGACGCTACACTTTAATTTTTCAACGGGGAAGGGAAGAAAAAAAAAAGCAGTTGTCGTCTGTAGTCAGATTCTGTCTAAAAGATCACTTACTATATTGAAGAAAAAAAAGCTAATTCGTTTTTGAATAATTTCAACGAAATTCTCTAAGAAAACGCGTTTACTTTCTTGAACGTAGCAGTGAATTTAGTAGACATAATTATTCATCATCAGTACTACAAAATCGGTAATCCACTGGTTCATACGAATTCTCTATTCGTTTGTTGTGCTGCTTCATGCTGCATCTGTGCCTTTGCTGAAAAAAATCAATTACAGAAAGACGCTTAAAGGGGAACTCCGCCGATTTCTTGGCAGACTTCGATTTCGCTGGAAATTTGCAGACTGCATCAATAACCCTTTCTCAACTGATAACCAACATATTTTAAAAAATAAAATTTGTCCGTGAAGTTATTGAATTTTCAAGTTACGCCGGCCGCGAGGGTTCCAGGAGGCGACTCTCTACTGGCAACAATGAAAAGTCCCTAGTTTTCCCTACCCGCGTACGTCACGAATGTGCAGGCGGACGAGCGACTCGGGCAGCCGCGAAGTGGCTTTCCGGGCGCCAGCGATCCAGATTATTTTTTTTGCAGCTTCAAGGTTGAAACTTCCTTTGCAATGGGTAGTAATGTGTGCTCCGCGATAGATTGTAGAAACAGTGCCGGGAAAAATCTTCTTTTCTTACCCTTGTTTTCGTGGGAGGAAACAAAAAATCGCGTTCACCGGCAGCAATGGAGGCCAGCCATGTCAAGGTGCTTTTGCGCGAGCTGTGTGCCGAGAGAACTAGTGTCACGTGAAACATTTTTCCTTTTGCTCTGAATACTTTATAGCCGCGTGCTGCGAGTTGAGTATCCTTCAGTGGCTGGAACAGCTTCAAGAGCGGCAAGCGCAAACTCAAGCCGGCTGTGACCATTACGACATCCGTCCAAAGAAGAGCGCTCATAATATCGAGAAATATAGTACACAATCCAGCACCATAGTCGAAATTTTGCACAGTCACATTTGTTATTCACAATTGGTTCAATGATTTTTTTTTAGACAAACATATTTGTTTCGGACGTCGAATCTAGCTCGGGCTTCTCTCGGAGATCCACTCACGCGGCCGATATCTTGAAGACGAGAAGTGAAACGTCTTAGCAAAGTTCAAGTCTGAATTTGGACATGCCTTTCGACATATTGATTTTCCTGTCTGCTATTACAGAGGTTTATGAAGCAGGTGTTGAGCTCCATTAATATACGATAGAGCCTTTGCCTGGTTTGTCAAACGGTTGGCGTGCAATATTCTCTACAGAAGAAGTGAAGAAAACGTCTTTAATTTATTCTATTGTGAAGAAATTTTATATAGAGCTGAAAATGTTTTTTAACTATGAAAATATTAATGTTGTTGAGGGGAGGCATGCAAATTTACAGCTGATGGAAACTGTGCTAAACCAACTTAATTTAAAAAAAAAAATCTTATATAGAATTACCACCTTCCCATGTGCTCTCGTGGATGGGTGTTTGAACGCGTTGCATTCTACTCCAAAAGTAAAATGAAAAAATACGGGTACACACTTTTTTAGTAACTTTTGTTAGCTTATTATGAATTAAAACATTTATGGTGTCTTTCTGTACCTCACGCACTATTGTATCCTCAAGCAAATTGTTTTTTTATTTAGAGATGAACAGTGTATTTGTGTATTTTATACGCATTTCGGTGCACCTTGATGTTTGGCTTGGTGGTTGCGAAGTTACTTTAGTCGTCATTTTGACACGATCTTGATGACCAGAAACCTGCCATCTGATCTACACGAATGCAATTCATTCCATTCTGTACATTTCGTTGTTTACGAGAATCACAGTCTACATGGCGTACGTCCCAGCCCAGCACGAACATGTTCATCGCTTTGGGAGGCGAGCAATGTACGCGCCACACGCACGAACACTGAAAATGGCATCGACCAGAAGCGCTTTTCAGAAATGGTCTACAGATCTTTTGCAAAATTACTTAAACACCAAGGAGCATATTCATGCCACAAGAGTAGTTACACGTGATGACGCCTGAAACAGTAACTTTTGAAAAGAAAATCTAAAACAAATATGGCACGTTCCTTCAAGGGATACTGAACCGAAATTTGGATTGCGCAAGGTAATGCCGCAGAAGCGTTGAACGGGACGCTATGATTTCCAAAACATCACTTATACATCGATATCTCAAACGGATGGCCGTACTTTTGGAAAAGAAGGGCGCGATCAAGCGAGGTCTTTGACGTCATTGTCCTCCGGGAGAATTTGAGAATGAGGTGAACCGGCCTTGCTTCTCTCCTCCTCGCTTCGGTTCACCAGCTCGATGGGACGTAGCAAGGAGGAGAGAAAGGGAAGAAGAATCGTGACGTGACTTGTCTCGTCGGTCTCTTCGGCCGTGTTCAATCGCCCATTTATTTTCCGAAAATACGGCGATCCGTTAGAGATATCGCTGTATGAGTGATGTTTTGGGGTTTTCAGCGTCCCGCCTATCCGCCCAGCCTCGTTTTGTAAGCTAGAAATTTCGGTTCAGTATCCCTTTCAGGTCATACGAGCGTGTGGGGCATCTGTACCCCCATTTCGAGCATTTTCCGCGGTGCTTGGGCAATTTGTCAAAAAATATAGCGCGTGACTCTTCGACCTTTCTTCGCCAGTCATCTTCTAATAAAAAGAGAACGGATCTACTAGCGATATCACGAAACTATACTTCGTTTCAGCTTCGGTCTGAGCGCGGCCGATGTTATGAGCCGAAGGGCCAATCAAACAGCGAAAGAGGCACAACGTCATGGCGTGCTCTCTGCAGTTGATAGGACCAGCCGGTATTTGCCGACTCTCTGCGCGTGCTCCTCCGCCGGCTAGTCCTATCAAGCGCAGAGAGCACGCCATGACGCTGCGCTTTTTGTGCTGTTTGATTGGCCCTTCGGCTGATAACATCGGCCGCGCTCGGACCGAAGGTGAAACGAAGTATAGCGAGCCGCGGCTTGAGCGTAGCGAGTTGCAAAAACGGTTTTGTGAAAATTTCAATTGCTCCCGTTTTTCTTTTTTTTACATTCTTATAGTTATGCACGTAGGCCAAGCCCATACTTTGTGCAATTGTATATAATTATCAACTTCAAACAGCACGAACGCCCAGGTTTTCTTGCTGTTAGACGCGAGAAAGGCGGGCGCGAGCGTACCCGATTGCCGGCCGCGCGCCTCGCTGCACACAAGTAACGTCACGCTTGGGCGGCGGGGAAAACTGGGGAAAAACTAGGAAGAACGATGTTTCGGTTTCGGCAGCAAACAAAATATCTCTTTTTTTAATTATCTAGAGTGAATCTGGGAGAACGAGATAGCATTTCGGAATCAGGAAGCCATCCGCATTCAGATTAAGCCTTTGGATTAGCTAGCTCGAAAGGTCGCCGGAGTTCCCCTTTAAGCTTCGCCTTTAAGAGTGGAACGCGGCAGCCGTGCAGGCGTCTGCGTGGCCTATACTCCGTTTCACGATGACTTTAGCGGACTGTACGCTGCGGCCCCCGCAACCCAATGGACGCTTTCAGTAGCGGCTCCAGGAGTCAAGGAGTCAGCATTCATTCCACTAGACGGCAAAACCTGAATTCCGGTGCACGTCACTCCGAGTTTTCGGAATCAGGCTCCCGTGCACCGAAACCGGAGACGGTACATGAGGAGTGAAAGAAGCACAGCAAGACGCAATTCCGGTTCGCTGACAAAGTTTCGGTGCTAAAAGAGAAAAAAAAAAAAAAAAATAAATGGCGGGATAAGCTGCGTTAGTTCTGTCGCGGGTGTGCGGTTTGCTCGGTTTTGTTAATGAAAAGTGCTCAAGGTTCGAATTTCGAATCCCGCGTTCGAATATCGTTTCCAGGTAAGGCTCTTTTCGGAAAGTGCATTGGACTGCATTTTGTTTGGTTTGAATATGATAATAAACAACATAAACGTTCATTTGACGCCGTTTCTTGTTCGCCGGTGCACGGAAACTCGGTGAATATCGACGATAGTCCTGTCCGCGCTGAACAGAGCAAGGCATGGTATGAACGCGACTTTTGGCAGCCACTCACGTAGAGCATGATCCCAATTAATGTTTTGTTTGCGTAGCTAAATCGGGGTGTACCTTCGCTGACGCTGGCTTCGTCCGACAAACCCCTGATTGCCAAGCGCGGCTGAACTTCCCGGGTATACACTCTAAGAAAAAAAGTTGGTCACATGTGACTACCTTTGGCGTGGTAAAACGTTGTTCCAAATATAATAACCCCTAGGGTAAAAATGACGACTCCGCTCGCAGTCGAAAAGCAGGTAGTCAAATTTGACTACCCCCAAAAGCGACATGGCGGCCTGTTAGCGAGGCTCGGATTTCCCGTTAAGGCTTCGCGAACAGCACGGCTTTTCGGCCGAGTGAGAGAATAGGGCGCATACGCCTATTCGACGTCTTTCAAGCGCCATCAGACACCCTAAACATCCATCCTTAGAGACCAGTACCGTACCTATTAGCCGGGAGGACGGCAGCGTATTTGCCGGAATCGCCGCGATTGCACCCGACGGCATCTCGCTAGATTGACTGTACTTTTACCGCCGGCGGAGAACGCTAAAAAATAAATCGTAAGGCGAGGAATCGGCACGCTGACTTTATTGAAGACAACGTATTCTTGTCGTATGCGGCGATGAATCGCTGGGCACCTTCGTCGACACCGACGGGAGGCGTTCAACTCGCACCAACGCCCCGCTATCTATCTTTCTTTTTTTTTCCTATCTCTTCTTGTTTGTCTCTCCCTATCTCTTCTTGTCCTCAACTGACGCTTGGTTATCCATTGCTGCCTGCACTTCGCAGCTCTTCGACACAGAACAATCATTTAGGTGGCAGAGTGGCACAATTATTACGATTATTATCAAACTGAGAGGCACGTAGGGAGCCCAGTGGACCGTATGCCAGCTGTTTGTAATCAATAGCAACAGGACTGCACAACACTTAGCTTATTGAATCAGGCGGCAGCTTGCGCCACCTAGGAAGTGTTGTGGTAACCGCTAGATGGCATTAAAAAAAAAGCTCATTCACCAACTCATACTGCTGAACTACGTACTGCACCTTCAACAACTCATGCGCCAACACACACCAACCACGATACCGAACACTTTAACAGGCACATACATATCAGCACTACAACAAGGCACAAGCAACTGCAACACAACACCTCCGCGACTCTCTACTCCGACCACCCTACCGACCCGATTCGTATATATGCCCTACCCTGTTCTGACAAGGATTATTCAAGTGACTGCCGCTGTTTAGTAGATAAATACAAAGAGTGTCCGCAAGTATAATTAGTATATAGGTGTTCTTTGTATTTAAATTGGCCGGCTAGACACCTCTCTTAATCTAGCGCTTCTAAGTGCAACATGATATGAAAGTAATCGGCTAAAGTAACACCGCACGGCATGCTCCCCATCAGTTTCGGTTTCAGATTCACGCACTGATAAGCTTACTAAAGCTATGTTGCCCCGTGCTTGTTCCGCGCGTGTAATAGCAGCAAAGGTTACAATAATATCTGCATTCCTAGTCAGTAATCGGCTAAAGCCTAAATGTAACATAATTCTTAGTCTTGTGTTGTTTAACACCCCACAAAGCCCAGCGTATCCTATTTGCTACGCGGAGTTTGATAACTCAAAAAGTGTGAATAAATTGCGTGAAGCTGAGACAAAAGCCCGCAGTATCGGTTTTGATATGCTGACAGAGTTTTCTCATTTGGGTAGTTCAGCAAGGCCCCGCCAGGGCGCCGCTGGCAGCTAGCATAGGGTGTGGGCAGACCAGGACTACACCACTGCTAGTGGGTCACGTGCCGTGCGAAGGGCTGTTGCAACAACGACTGTCGCAGGGAGCATACGTCCGACGCCAACAGGATGGAGAAAAGAAAGACCAATCCACGCAACAGGGGACCACCATGCAGGAGCGGTATGCCCACAGTGGTTGGCAACCGTCGATGAGGGAAGGAACTTCGACGTACCCAGAGCGGGGTTGGGTCCGCCCGGGGTTGATGCGGCACCCGACCGGAATTGGCCTGTCAATGGGAGACGCTCCCAGGAGGATCCAAGAAGACCCACCTCTTCAATATCACCGCGACGACATCACTGCAGAACTGACGCCAGTCCTGGATGGACGAACCCCCGTGTACCCGCCACCGCTTGTCCGACACCCTATGCACATGAGCCCTCCAGCAATGCCTCCTTTATGGCTCAGCGGCCTGGTAGCGGAGACGGTGCGGCAGCAGCTAGGCATCGGGGTTCATCGACCCATGAATTAATACAGCGGCAACGCGGCTCCAACAAAGGCGGACTGAAACCTGGAGCCGCGAGGAGGAAACGGAAAATGCATCACAGGAGCATGACAGTGGCAGTAGGGTTTCTCAACCTGCAAGGAGCACGACGGGAGCAAAAGTGGGAGGAACTCTTTAACCAGTTGGAGTCTGAAGGAATGGCCATCTTTGGGGTGGCCGAAACGCACCTTAGAGACCTAGAGGAGCCCCCGGTGCACCCGGGTTGGCAGTGGGCTGGGTGCAACCGTCAAGAGGGTCAACGAAGAGGTGGTGTTGTTGGGGTTCTATGGCGGGACACGACAGTGTGGCTCAGGACGCTCGACGAGTGCAGAGATCACATCCGGGTGGAGGGAGAGTTGCTGCAAACCCAAGTGTCTGTGTGTATTGTCTATCTCTCGGTGGGGAGTGCGCGCGACGAGGAGAACGAAGCTACTATGGCGTGTGTCACCAAAGATATTAAGGCACTGGAGAAAGGCAGGAATGTCTTAATCATGGGGGACTTTAACGGCCATCTCCACGAACTTGACGGATGGGAAGATGCTAACGGGCGTCGGCTACTGAATCTAGCAGACGAGTTTCAACTTGAACTAGTTAACTTACGGGCATCATGTAAGGGTCAATACACGTGGTGTGCCCGAGGAAGCAGAACCTGCATAGATTACGCTTTGGTGTCTTTGCGCCTTGGTAACAGCCTAGTTGGTGTTTCCATCGACGAGGAAGGCGAGCACAGCGTCGGCAGCGACCACAATCGCCTGCGACTGGACTTCAGTAAAAACACATGGACAAATCCGAAACCCCGTCCTCAGTACAAGAGACGAACGCGTTTGGCTCAGAAGGAGGTGGAAAGAGTTACGGAGAAGTTTGAAAGAAGCAACGTAAGGATACAAGCGTCCGGTTACAGACAGTAGTACATCACAGAGCTCAAGCGTCTCATCAAGCAACATGCATCCAGGCAGCCCAGTGGACGGAGAGTGAGGAAGAGGTGGTGGGACACAGAGGTTAAAGAAGCTATACTGGCTAGACAGAAAGCCAACAGGGAACATCGACAATCGCTGCGAACTGAGTCTGGGAGTGAAGTTGCTAGAAGATGGACCATATACCACGACTGCAAGTGCTATGCTAAGCGACTAACCCAAGAGAAGATGAGAACAGCGGATCTGGAGACCGTCCGAGATATTAGATCTAGCGGAAGGGACGCAGCGAGAAAGTTCTGGAAGTACCTTGAATCGTTGGAGGGAAAGGACCAAGATGTTACCATAATGGACGAGAGCACGGGGAATCCGCCAGAAGACCTTGGAACCCACCTCACCAAGTACCTGACGGAGACATTTGCTCCTGAGGAGGTGTCCACACCACAAGAAGGCCGACTTGCCCCGGATCAATCGGACTCCAACCAAGAGGGGGACATCGGCCGAGTGATGGTTGTGCGTGCACTGGCACGCTTGAAAGGGGCTACCTCCCAGGGATTGGACGGGGTCCCGGCGAACGTTCTCAAGTCCTTGAAAAAAGATTCAGTGGAGCAGCTCGCGGATATCTTTGGAGAAATCTTAAGGGGAGAGGAACCTGTGCCCCAAGACTGGAGGGTCGGCCGCGTGGTTCTGATCCCGAAGAAAGGGGGCGATAAACAGTTCCTCAAGGATTATCGGCCCCTGACAGTGACCTCTACGGTATACCGGACCTTCGCCCACATTATCAAGGAACATATGGCAGCATATGCAGAAGAGAACGAACTGCTCACAGAACTTCAGGGCGGATTTCGGAGGGGTCGAGGGTTGGAAGACAACCTGTTCACCCTCACGCAGTGTATTGAAGATTCCCGAAAACGGGAAAGAAGACTGCTGTGCTGCTTTCTAGATGTGGCAAAAGCATATGACAGTGTGCCACACGCGCAACTCGTGCGACGTTTGGAGGAGCTCCACCTTCCTCATCGGTGGCTAGCTGTCATAGGGCGCCTATACTCACGCAATACAGTAATGACGCAACTGAAGGGGTCGACTCGGAGCATGTCAAAGTGACGAGGGGTCTCCGACAGGGATGCCCACTCTCCCCGCTTCTTTATATTCTGTATGTGTCAGGGTTGGAGGAACGCCTGATCCAGTCGGAGGTGGGTTTTTCACTGACACACATGGAAGGAGACGCAGAGGTGAAGTGGATGCTGCCGGGCCTCACCTATGCGGACGATATTGTATTGACGGCGGAGACGGTGGAGGACCTGCAGCGTCTAATATGTATATGTGAGACGGAGGCGGCTACGTTGGTGGGCCTTCGGTTCAACGCCAAAAAGTCGGCAGTCCTTCAATTAGCCGGGTCCGATGAGGCTAAATTAAACAGTCTGGTGCTGAACGGCGAGCAAACACAGGTACAGGAGTCGTACAAATACCTGGGAGTTGTACTGACCAACAAGCCGGAGTACTTGTTCGATCATTATGCTCACCTCCGACAGGCAGCCGTGCGAGGTACGAATGTACTCCGAAAACGTAATCTTTGGAGTTGCAACCGTTTTCTGGTGACTCGCGAACTCTGAAAGGCGGTTGTGGTGCCTGGATTAACCTTCGCCAACGCGGTTCTTTGTGTCCCTGGCACAGTGCGGGAAGTCATGGAACGTCGTCAACGAGAGGTAGGGAGGCAGGCTCTGGGCTGTCACGGAATGGTGGCCACCGAAGCAGTCCAGGGAGATCTTGGGTGGTCGTCGTTTGAGGCCAGGGAGGCGACCAGTAAGATAACTTACGACAGCCGTCTCCGTCTCATGGACCGCGGCCGGTGGGCCAAGAGACTCTTCATCTACACCAGTGGTCTCAAACTCATTTGAGTGTGGGGGCCAAATATCCCCCACCAGAAAGGCCGAGGGCCATTGCACGATTGGAGGGCGGGGGGGGGGGGGGGTTGTTTAAACGATTTTAAAGAGAACAGGCCTTTGTGCTATATGCTTTTTGGAAACTCGCAGTTTTCCAGTGACGTCTTTAGATTTGATTTGTTCATATGACGACTTTGGGCCCTGACCAGATGGGATAACATCAATTAAAATGACACACACCACAAACGTGCTGGCATTATTAACAGAACAAGAGAGCAAGTTCGCTGTCGTTTCTGTTGCTCTATTCACTCGGGAATTAACCAAGCTCAACATATCTCTAAAACAAAAAAAAAAGTTAATTTGACAATTCCTACTTTCCTGACGATTTTTATTAGAACATTCTGAACAAATACTTAAATTTTAAAGGGGGCGTTTTTTTTTTGGAAGGTGAGAATACCGAGCTTGTAGCTTTAACTTTGGCAGTTGCTCCTGCTAATCGAGAGTTCGCACAGCCGAGATGCATATCCTTCAACGGATAGCTCGTGCTTGCAGCCTAGTAGCGGAACTGTTGTGCATCAGAAGGAGCTGGGAAGCAAAAAATAAAGCGAAACAAAGGGCAAATATCACGAATAAGTATAAACAATGTGTATACGTTAAAAGAGCAGAGTTACTTTTCGAGCGAATACGAACTGATGAGATGAGGTCACTGTGGCGCATGCCATTTCTAGCGCTCGGGACATGGGAGCCGGGGCTCGTAGCCGGTTGCCTGCGGGCCGAGTCCCAGCGAGTCGCGGGCCGCATGCGGCCCGCGGGCCACGTGTTTGAGACCCCTGATCTACACGTATCTCACGGGAGTGCAGACTGGCTGGAGGAATCGGCTGTATCAGTTAGAGAAGAAATACGGCTTCTTTTCAACCCCTGTAACTATTACATCAGACAGGAAGTGGGAAATTGAGATACGAAACAGGGTGAGAGAGGAGGAGGCAGCTCGGTGGGCAGAAACGGCGAAGTCCAAGTCGACGCTATATATCTACCATCGATATAAGCACGAAATTTCGGCAGAGACTAGACTTTACGACAACAGCCTGGGCAGCCGGCTCCTCTTTGAGCCACGCGCAGGAGGGCTGCGAACGCAGGTGTATCGCCGTCGCTTTGACCAGACGTTGGAATCTGCAGCATGCCGTGTGTGTGGTCAGGCGGATGAGACAATTGAACACCTTGTGCTGTCGTGCACCGGTCTGCAACCAGTTCAATCGGCGGAGTGTGGACAGGCAACCCGGGAGCTCGCACTGGCAGAGGCACTCGGCTTTGGTTCTGCTTCCAGCTCAGTGGCGGACTGTGCGGGTGGGACTAACGGCAACAACAACGCCGACGCTACACCTATAACCAACGGAGGGTGGCGTGAGCGGGTGGAAGCCACAAAGCGAAGATTAGAGAACTGGTGGATGCTAGTTCACCAACGGGGATAACCGAATCCCCACTGGCTAGGTCCCTAACTCTACGGGACCGCCCGATTCAAAAGGGAAGAGCCGCAAACCATCCTCATCTTCATCATCAGATGGCCGCACGCGGCAGCTTGCTCGGAGGCATACCGTCGTCGTCATTTTACTCGAAAAACAGTAAGTATATGGCTCTGCCGTCCTATATTCGGCACTTGTTTTGCTCAGAAAGTGTTGCGCAGCCACATTATTCTGTTCGTTGTTGTTTTTGAGGCCCGTCCGCTTAGTAACATTGCTTCAAATTTCTGCATATCATTTTCGATACAGGGGGTCATAATTGATGGCACAATTTTTGTCACAATTCTGATACGTTTTCTTGGTAAAGCTTTGAATGGTACACGTTTTAACAGTTTTTTTTTATTGATTTTTCTTTCTAATTTTAGGTCCCGAAGTTAGGAACATATTGAACCGCATCGTCGCTGGCGAAGATGTCGGCGATTTTAGTGATCTGTCGGAAAGTGACGATGAAGATTACAGTCCCCCCTCCACGGCTGAGCTTTCTGAGGCAAGTGATGATGAAGAAATCGTGGAAGATTCCTTCGGATCATCTGTAGCTTCGTCTTCACGTCCAGACAACAAATGGCGAAAGGAATTGCTCCAAAACAGTCATGCTGAATTTTCCAAAGTATTCTCTGAGCCGGATGCCATGGATTCACCATTGTTCCTTTTCCGCCAGTTTCTAAGTACTGATATGCTCACCATGCTAGTGGAGCAAACAAATGTGTACAGTACGCAGAAATATGGCAGCTCCGTGAACACTACTCTGCAAGAGCTGGAAGAATATATTGGAATATACCTGATAATGGGGCTTACAAAAATGCCGAACGTCAGGTGCTACTGGGAGAATGGGACAAGGTATTCTCCTATTGCTGACAAGATGTCGAGAAATCGTTTCTTGAAGCTGCTGCAATGCATGCATGTTGTAAACAACATGGAAGCCACCGAAGAAGCGAAAAAGGACAAGTTATGGAAGATTCGTTCTTGGATATCATTATTGCAGCGCTTCCTCAAGAGCATTAACAAGAAGAGTTCAATGCGGTGGATGATATAATGGTGCCACTTACAGGAAGGAGCTCGCTAAAACAGTACATCCCAAACAAACCGATGCCGTGGGGTTTCAAGCTTTGGGGACGGGCAGGCACAACCGGTGTCCTTTACCAGTTCAAGGTATACGAAGGCCACTCCAAAGAAAACTACATGTTTGGACTTAGGGGTGATACTGTCCTGAGCATGTGCTCTGAAATCCCTCTGAATGAAGGCTTCAAGGTTGGAGCCGACAATTGTTTTAGCTCTTTGAACCTTGTTGAAGAGTTAACAACGAGAGGAATACAGTACGTTGGAACTCTGAGGCAAAATCGGCTGAGAGACTGCAAACTCCAGGATGAGAAGACTCTGAGAAAAGTTGGCCAAGGCTCACATTATTACAGAGTTGACAGTGGCAAAGGAATCGTGGTAGTTCGCTGGTTTGACAGGAAAGCTGTCACCCTAGTGTCAAACTTCGTCTCTGTTGAGCCAATTCAGCGAGTCAAATGGTATGACTGGAAGGCCAAACTCCACATTGACATCACATGCCCGGCAATTGTTGGTACGTACAACAGTTTTATGGGGGGATCGACCAGCATAATTATCAGGTGTCGCTGTACAAATACACCATTCTGTCCAGTCTGGACAACACGGGAGCGCCGACCGAATTGCATCGCCGCGCTCCCTAACGGCGCGGCGCCTGGTGCCGAGACTCGCGCAATGCGCACGCGCGTCCTTTCTTATCAGCTGGCCCACTCGTACGCTCGCTTCAACGCGATGCGCTACTGAGCGATTAAATGGGCGCTAGGTGCCGCCCCGGGAACCAAGATTCCGAGAGCCTCGCTCACCGCTCTGGACGAGCTCGCGTGCTCCGCGGCACGCGCCGTTCGTGCATATCTTTCCCGCGACTCGGCGACGCGTTAAAAACAGTCGCTTCCCTCCATTCGTTATTTTTAAGCTTCCCATCCTAAATTTGCCCCGGTTTCAATGCAAACAGCTGCTGCTCAATTTATTATGCACGCGTTGTAATGGGTCAAGAAGTCAAGAAAAGAACGAGAAACAAAAACATGGTACTGGCCACAAATTTTCAGCATGGTTGTTCGCAAAGTGACCTTAAAATGTTCAGTTTGACATCAGCTGTTATGACTTGTACCGAAAGCCATAAAATAAAGCGGCTATGCAACGATTTCCGAACAATGGCCAAATAATTATAGGAGTTGTTCTCCGACACTTCTAAAGTAAAGAACAGAAAAGCGATTTAGTCTGTGTGCCCTAATTATAATTTTAAACAATAACAAAGATTCAAGTTTCCGGCACCCCTCAACTCTCCGAATGACGTGCTCAGTGACGTCGACGTGAGGATGCACCGGTTTCCGTGCGCTCTCCCCAAGGATGTTTACTCTTTCTCTCTCTACTGCTCTTCGTGAGGCGTTGAGCTGCAGCGATCCCCGCGTCACCGTCACGGCGCGTTTCCCATGGCCGCCGCGCACGGCTGCAGAGGGGGAAATATTTCCATTTCTGCTTTGCGATTACACAACTGAATTGCAACATTTTGCAGGAAAGTGATGCTTTTTCGATTCTTTCTGACACTATCAACAATATAAAAATTACAAGCTGCAAATTATTTCAATGTTAAAAGTTTTGCATAGCCCCTTTGAGTGATACGAACACGCGACAACCACCCACAGTGCGCTACAGTGCCGCTTATTGTGTCCTTAAAGCAGTAGGTAAAATTGTCTCCTAGCTGAGCCAGAGCTGAATACGCGCAAAACGCGGCTGTTCTTAAGCCCCCAGCACGTAATCTATGAGAGTCGCGGCGGGGGCTCACTGACGGCACACTCGATACCGCTAGGAAGGAATGCGATATCACGGGGGAGCGCGTCAGCAGGATACCGGGGCTTAATCACAGTCATTGGTGAACCACGCTAAAATGAATTAGGCAGCAATGGTCACCACAAAGTTTGCGCAGCTCTGGTCAGCGATTGGACGAGATCATGCCGCAAAAGCTTTATATATATGAGGTATTCTTGCTTGGTGTTATCTTCTGTGAGAATGCCGCCACCAGTTACCATCGAAGCAAGAAAACGCATTGTTGAGCTCTGCATACAAGGTGTCTCGCAGCGAGAAATCTGCCAACGTACTGGCAGATCATTAAAAGTGGTAAATCGAATTATGCGTGCATATCGTGATAACGGGCGACTTACGGATGACCAGCGGAGCGGAAGGCCAAGATCAACCGATGAAGAGACTGATCGACTAATCATCGCCAGCGTAGTCGCAGATCCGTTCGTCAGCGCGAAGGACATCCGCAGTGAACTGAACTTAAACATATCGTGTTCAACTATGCGGCGAAGGCTCAGAGAAGCTGGTCTGAAGAACTGCGTGGCAGCGCAAAAGCCGCACCTTACAGAGCGGCAGAGGCGCCTTCGGCTCGAATTTGCCCGGGATGTGCAAGGATGGACGGTGGACGACTGGCGAGAAGTTATATTCAGCGACGAGTCGACCTTCTCATGCCGGTGGGACCAGCAGCGGTGCGTCTGGCGGCCGTTTAACTGCAGGTAGTAATAATACATAATTTTGTTAAGTGATGGTAACTACAGAAATTTTATAGTAACGGAGCACGAGTGCATGCTACAATGGTCCAGTATTACAGATGCAGCGTATACTATTTGTGATATGCTCGCCGACAACCACTATACAGATTTTTACTTGCATTTATCTAATGCACTACTGTCTATCCCAGCCATCGTAACTTTTTTAAAGTAAATTTTTACCTCAACTGAAACTTGTCGCAGGAGTCGTGGCGGGTTCGGTGTTTCTACTTAGTGTTCAAACAATTAAAACATGCATTTTTTTATTTTGTTTTGCTGAAGGAATATGTATTTCCCCAAGACGTTTAGTAATCGTGTTTGTTCCAAATTTAAAGACGATCTTTTTTATTTATTAAGATGTATGATTAAAACAGCTCTATTTCTGCAGCAATTGATCACGGCGTCTTAGGTAGAATCTGGTTCACCCCTTTTTGCTCTCTTTTCTATTCTTATATTAGGTATACGGTGCAGCACACCCACAGTGTCCTTTCAAGCGGCCGATGCGCAGTTGGCGTTTGGGGCGCTATGAGCAAAGACGGCCTTGACCCTCTTGTGCGGATTGAGGGCAGCTTTAACGCACAGTGCTACTGCGAAATACTTGACAACGTCATGGTTCCATATATTCTGGATGGACCCTTCGAAGACGGCTGCTGTCTGCTGCAGCACGACAGAAGCCCAGTTCACACAGCGCGTTCTGTCAGCACCCTACTGGAGGACCGTGCAGTCCCCACGCTGCAGTGGCCACCGGTCGGGCCGGACCTGAACCCCATCGAGAGCGTATGGGGGTGGATGAAAGGCCGCCTTGCAGCTCAAAGCCTTGGAAGGGCTATGTCGGAGACGCTCTGGAACGTTGTCAAATAGGAATGGGAGGCGCTACGTGCACAGCCAGAGTTGGTGGCCTCACTTTATGATTCTATGCCACGCCGTGTGGCAGAAGTGATTCAGGCTAACGGAAACATGACAAAGTAGTAGCCACCCAAACTGAACCAGCGCCTCTTTTTCCTTCCGTTTTGTTTCTTGTTTTTTCTTGGGAGGGGGGTTGAATAAATATTTCTTTCTTATTTGGCGTTTTCTTTTTGCTCGTCATTCACCACTTTACCGCGCGTGCATGATCACTCGGAAGGAAGCCCAAGGCTGCCTCGAGTACGCGAATACAAGTTCTACAATTCATTGCGGCTGCATCAACATAAGCGACAGTTTTTAACGCGTCGCCGAGTCGCGGGAAAGATATGCGCGAACGGCGCGTGCCGCGGTGCACGCGAACTCGTCCAGAGCGGTGAGCGAGGCTCTCGGAATCTTGGTTCCCGGGGCGGCACCTAGCGCCTATTTAATCGCTCAGGAGCGCATCGCGTTGAAGCGAGCGAACGAGTGGGCCAGCAGATAAGAAAGGACGCGCGTGTGCATTGCGCGGGTCTCGGCACCAGGCGCCGCGCCGTCAGGGAGCGCGGCGATGCAATTCGGTCGGCGCTCCCGTGTTGTCCAGACTTTTGCTCACGACAGTACCTCATATATCATGCTATCTTCATCTGCGTCGTGAATGCGTGGAATATTCACAGGCGCCAAAGCCATCAGCTGAAGGAGCGGTCACTCAAGCTTAGAACCTTCATTGCCAGTTTATCAGAAAGCCTGATCTCTACTGGAAAAGCGCCAAGAGGACGGTCGGCCAGTCTGCCTTCGCCTCCGATGAAGAAGAGGAAGTTCACGCCAAGTTATCCCCAAGATGACGTTCAAAAAGACGGGGTTGGGCATCTTCCAATTGTGACGAGCAACCGACTTCGATGCAGGAACTGTGTGCCCAGTGCAAACACATTTAGCACAGTTGTGTGCGCGAAATGCAATGTAACTCTGTGTCTGAACAAGCAAAGCAACTGTTTCTTTGAATACCACAAGCCATGAGACTGCAGCTGGCAAGCAGGTAGCAGAAAAGCCCAGTGTATCATATATGATACATTCAGTCATTTTTTACTGGTTTGAAATTTGATTGTTCTTTTTGTATGAATGTACTCACCTTAGCCATAAATAAAGGCACACAAGTTTCTACAATTTTAATTTGCCTAGAAATATGTTTGGACTTAAATTTCTCAAGCACTTAAATTTAGTGCTTGAGAATAGGTGACAATTGTAGCGGGCAAACGCTGGTGGCACGCTTTCCCGTGTTGATCGAGTGACTGATGAGTCGCTCTACTCGCTCCTCTTTAGAATCCCCTAAATTATACTTATGTGAGAAAAAAAAAAGGATTGGGTACCTGTAAAAGAAACAAAAACAACTAGCATAGCCGAGGTTTCTTTTTTTTTGTGTGTGTGCTGCATTCGGAGAATGCAGCACAAAAAAACGGGTGAACTGAAAAAAGTCACACGGGGCGAGGTCCTGAGAATGCGGGAGGTGGAGAAGCGGTGTCATTCCATTTTTGATAAAACAAATTGTTGCACTGACAGGGCAGTGTCGGCTGGGGCATTGTTGTGATTTAACTATCATTCCCCCTTTAGCTCATATCGGGGCATTTCTGCCTTACTGAGTTTCGCAAGTGTCGCAAAATTCCCAGGTAAAACGGCTGATTAACAGATTCACCAAGAGGAACGAACTCGGAGTGAACAATGCCCAAATTTTTCTGTGTTTTCTTCAGTTGAGGAGATTGAGGGTCGCCCAGAACGAGGTTGGTCATCGACCAATAATTCACCAGTCTTCAAGCGAGAAAACCACTGATAGACTTGCGATTTCTTATTAGCATCTTCTTTGTAAGCTCTCTGAAGCATTACAAGAGTTTCCGGCACAGTTTTACCTAAAGCAATATTTCACAGCCGCATGTTGTTCCTTCATATCAGACATTGCAAAAAGAAACAAGTTTGAAGTGCTTGGAAAAAATATTTATAGCAAACAATGCCAGTCGGAAAACTCACTCGGATGGATGGATGGATGAATGAATACGGCTGAGCCCTTTGGATCGGGCGGTAGCTTACGCCACCTAGCCATTTTGTCTTACCCTTTAAGCTTAGATTATTTAAATATGAAAACTATATTCACTCCGTACTGAAAATAAAGTGAGGCTATAAATCCCTCTTGCCATCAGTTAATAAGAAAATGCCTAGTATTCTCTCGCTTTCTGCCACCATTCACTTAATCTTTGCTTGGTAATCTCTACTGTCTTGAAATCCACTTTTCCTTCGCTGTCTCTAAAACCCAATGACTTTACTAAATCTATGTTGTCTTCGGTATTCATAGGGTGAAGCCCTTTACAGTAGAGTATCAAGTGCTCAGCCGTCTCGTCCTCCTCGCCACAAGCAGCGCACACTGTGTCTATTTCCTGGTACTTCGCTATGTATGTTCTGGTTCGCAAAACACCTGTCCTTGCCTCAAAGAACAATGAGCTTCCCCTTGAATTGTCATAAATGCTTTCTTTGGCAATAACTGTTTTGTTTAATCTATAGCTTTCCAGAGCCTTCTGTCACGATCCTTCTGGAACGTGGACGAAGGGGGCCGAAGCACCCGCCGAGAAGAGACGACTCGCAGCCTGGTTGTGAGGGTGGACGATGACTGACCGGGGCGGCGTACGCTCCACGGTGTTTATTTGCGCGGTGATCAATGTTGCCCGCCGAGGCTGGCGGCCATCGACGGGTTGACTGGAGGGGGCGCTATGTACTTGTCACAACCTCTCCCCCCAGTTTGTTTTTTCGAAAAACAAAATACATAACAACAACGCACACGACCGACACCAACTCGGCGTCTGGTCGTGCTAAGTCCTGGCCGGTTTACGACGAAGGCTACCCCGGCGAGTAGCGGTCAGGTGGAAATTCGCTGCCGCGTACTCCGCCTGGCTACTGGTGTCGACGGGCCAGGTGTGGCAACGCCGGGCGCTGCCTGAACCGGTCGCGCTCCACCCAGTGGAGCCGCAGGGACCGGATTTGTGAATGGCACTGGTGCCACAGGAGTGGCGACGCTTGTCGCCGCCGTGCTGGTTGGCGCTCCACTGGCCGCAACTGGTGCTGTTCTTGGTCCCCGTGCGGGCTGGTCTCCTGAAGTGACGGCCGAGGGTAGAAGCCCGGTCCCGAGGCGTGGCCTGACATGGTCGGCGTGCCGGTGCCAGGTGGTCCCGTCGGGCATGCGGACGAGTAGCGACGAGGCGCTCGCTGGCGAAACCACATGTCCGGCAGACCAGGGTGGGCCAGGACGGAAGTTCCAGGCGTAGACCGATGCTCCCGGCTCCGGCAAAGGCCCGGGACGGCACCCTCGGTCAGCAGCCGTCTTCTGCTTCAGCTGCTTAGGAGCGCCGTGGACTGGAGGTCTGGATGCAAGACGTCCAAGGGTGTCTTGACCATCCGGCCCAGCAGAAGCTCGCAGGGGGCACGGCCAGTGACCTCATGGGGTGTGGTCCGGTACTGAAACAGTACCCGGGCCACCTGTGTCCGGAAATCCCCGGGCAGGCTCTTCTTAAGCTTGTTCTTGATGGTCTGTACCACCCGCTCGGCTGCACCATTGGAAGCAGGGTGGTACGGCGGAACCAGCATCCGGCGGATTCCATTCTTCTGCAGACAGTCGAGGTACTCGGCGCTGGCGAAAGCGGGACCATTGTCGGACACAATGATGTCCGGCAATCCCTGCGCCGCGAAGACCTGCCGCAGCGCCGCAATGGTCGCGCTTGCCGATGGAGTGGTGACTGGCAGTGCCTCCACCCACTTGGAGAAGGCGTCCACTACCACCAGGAAGTAGTGGCCCTTGAAGAGGCCCGCAAAGTCCACGTGCAGGTGGGACCAGGGCCTCTGTGGGAACGGCCAGGGGGTGATCTCCACGTGACGCGAGGCTTGCCGATTCTCCTGGCAGACCTGGCAGCCTTGCACCTGGCGAGCGATGTCCTGGTCCAGGCCAGGCCACCAAACGTGCGACCGTGCCACCATCTTGGTCTTTTCGACCTCAGGATGCCCCGCATGCAGCAACTGCAGGACCTTGGCCCGGAGACTTTGTGGAATCACCACCCTGGAACCCCACAGCAGGCAGCCCTGCTCCAAGCTCAGCTCGGCGGCCTTGTGGCTGTAGGCCTGGTGACGCAGCTCCTCCCCTCGGGAAACAGCCTTGACCACCTGTGACAAGACCGGGTCCCGGCTGGTCGCCTGCGCCACCGCACTCCTGGTGAGCACCCCCGGGTAGGCCCGCTCCAGCAGGAAAACGTCAGCTGGCTCTGGAACGGCAGCAGGCACCTCCGGCAGGGGCAGGCGGCTCAGGGCGTCGGCAGGTCCCAGGTCCCTCCCAGGGCGGTAGACCAGCTTGTAGCTGTAGGCCGCCAGCGTCAAGGCCCAGCGTACCTCACTTGGCGAGGCTTGCACTGGAACTGCCTTGTCAGGCCCCAGCAGCCCCAGCAGCGGCTTGTGGTCCGTGACCGCCTCGAATTTCCGGCCCCACAGGTACTGATGGAAGCGCTCAACCCCAAACATGAGGGCCAAGCCTTCCTTGTCGAGCTGGCTGTAGCGTTGCTCTGCCGCATGGAGACGACGAGAAGCAAACGCCACAGGGCGTTCCTGACCATCCTGACCCCGGTGCTACAGGACGGCTCCTACCCCGTACGGCGACGCATTTACGGTGAGGACTACAGGCTTGGCCGGATCGAAGTGCACCAGCACTGGAGCCTTGATGACCAACTCCTTGCTTTGCTGGAAGGCCAAGTCCTGCTCCTTCTTCCAGGCCCACTGCTGACCATCACGCAGCAGACAATGCAGCGGCTCTAGATGCGTCGACAGGTTGGGCAGGAACCTCCTGTAGAAGTTGATGCGGCCGAGGTAGCTCTGAAGCTCCTTCTTGCTCTTGGGCTTCGGCGCCTTGAGCACGGCCTCAATCTTGCGGGGTGCCGGGGCCAGGCCAGCCTGGGAGATGATGTGTCCCAGGTACTCTACACTGGGGGTCAGGAACACACACTTGTCCAGCCTCAGCTTGAGACCGGCGTCCTGCAATCGTGTCAGGACTTTGCGCAGGTTCTGCAGGTGGTCCCCGTCGTCTGTACCGGTAACCAGGATGTCGTCCAAGTACACCGCCACGTGCCTCATGCCCCTGAAGAGGTTGTCCATCTCCCTCTGGAAGATGGCTGGGGCTGAGGCCACGCCAAAAGGTAGGCGCGTGTACTGGAAGAGTTCCATGGTAGTCGAAATGGTGACATACTCCCGGGCGGCATCCTGGAGCACCAGCTGCTGATAGGCATCTCGAAGGTCGAGCTTGGAGAACTTCTGTCCCCCGGAGATATCTAGCTTCTATCCGAGGTAGGGGGTACTTCTCGACGGTAGCGCCGGGGTTGATGGTGACCTTGAAGTCCCCGCAGATCCTGACGCGGCCGTCTCGCTTGAGGACTGGAACAATCGGTGCGGCCCACTCGGAAGTCTTAACGGGCACCAGGATCCCCTCTCGCTGCAGCCGTTGCAGCTCCTGGGTAACCCCGTCCTTCAGGGCGAACGGCAGCGGACGCGGCTTGAAGCGAGGCCGGGCTCCCTCGGGTACGTGGATGCCGACCGTTGTGCCGGCAAAGGTGCCCACCCCCGGCTGGAACAGGGACTGGAAGTCGGTCAGGAGGCTCGGGACGTCTTTCACCACGTGCAGCGCAGCTTCCTGGTACTCCGGCAGCCGAACACCCAGCGCGTGAATCCAGTTCCGGCCCAGCAGCGTCGGCGACGACCACTTGGTTAGGTAAAGGGGAAGGATTACCTCCCTGTCGCCAAGGCGAACGCTGACTTGGGCCCGACCCTGGACCTGGGAAAGCTGCCCGGAGTAGCTGCGCAGCATGACGTCCGACGCCTCGATGGACACGCCAGGGAAGGTCCGCTTGAACAGCTTCCCGGCCATGACCGACACGCTGGCCCCTGTGTCCAGCTCCATGGTGATGGGGTGCCCGCAGACTTCGACAGACACCAAGTAAGGTGGCACAGCCGAGGGAGGCATATTCGTCTGCCACACGTCGAAAATCTGCGGGTCCTCGGCCACGACGTGGAGCCTCGCTGAGGAGGGACCCGAACCTGGTGCCGCTCGTCCCCGCCGCATTCTCTTGCGACGGCCACCCTAGCCGCGGGCTTGGCTGGAACCCGGGCTTGGCTGGAACCCGGGCCTGAACCAGGCTGCTGCTGCTGCTGGCCGCCGCTCGTCCTCCCGCCTCGGCAGACATGTGCGAGGTGCCCAGTTCTCCCGCACGTGAAACATTGTGCTTGGACGAACTGGCACTGTGAAGGGGAGTGGGCTGCAGGCACCGCTCCTCGTCGCCATCTTGTTCACCGCCGCTTCCGTCGACGATGAGCCGGCCGCAGACGCAATTTCGCTGGCGTCCTTGGCTGCTGCTTCCATCGCCTGCGCTGCCTTCACCGCGTCGTCCAGCGAGGGGTCGGGAAGCTCCAGGAGTCGCGTCTGCATGGCGGGATTGTTGATGCCGCAGACGAACCGGTCCCGGAGTAGCGAGTCCAACTGGTCGCCGAAGGCGCAGGTGTTCGCTAACCCTCGTAGCGCAGCGACGAACTGGCCGAGGGTCTCCCCGTCCCGGCGGCTCCGGTTGTTGAAGCGGAACCGCTTCATAAGCGTGGACGGCGCCGGGCTGAAGTGCGAGCGCAGCGTGGCGAGCAGCTCACCCAGCGTTTTCACGTGCGGCGTGGCCGGCTTGAGGAGGTCAAGCAGGAGGCTGAAGACGCGGGTCCCGCAGCTGGCCAAGAAGATGTCCCGTTGTTTCGCCTCGGGCGTGTCGTTCGCCCGGAAGAACACGTGGACTTGTTCTTCGTAGACAGGCCAGGCGGACCCATCTCCCTCGAACGGCTCGAGCCTCCCGAACAGCGGCATGGCGACAGGAGCGGGTGGCGGTGGTCCGACTCTCTAGTCGGCGTGGGCCGAACCGTGCACGTTGTCAGACTCTAGTGTCACGGTTCCTCGTCGCCAGTTTCACGATCCTTCTGGAACGTGGATGAATTGGGCCGAAGCACCCGCCGAGAAGAGACGACTCGCAGCCTGGTTGTGAGGGTGGACGATGACTGACCGTGGCGGCGTACGGTCCACGGTGTTTATTTGCGCGGTGATCAATGTTGCCCGCCGAGGCTGGCGGCCATCGACGGGTTGACTGGAGGGGGCGCTATGTACTTGTCACACCTTCTTTGTCTGCAATCCCTCTAGCCACCGATCTCTTTCTGTGGCCTTAACTTTCTTCTTAACTGAGACCTGCTCTTCCGTAACCCCACGATAGCCTAAAAACTTTCCTCTTAATTTCCTAGTGCGCTGTCTCCATTTTGTGTCTATACTCCTCATGTATAAATAGCTGAAAAACTTTCGTGCCCATTGCTCCCCACCCATTTGCCTCAACCGATCCTCAAATTCTATCGATTTGAGGATCATTCCGGAGTGCTTTGCAGCACCGGATGGATGGATGGATGGATGAATACGGCTGAGCCCTTTGGATCGGGCGGTAGCTTACGCCACCTAGGCATTTTGTCTTACCCTTTAAGCTTAGAATATTTAAATGTGAAAACTATATTCACTCCGTACTGAAAAAAAAGTGAGGCTATAAATCCCTCTTGCCATCAGTTAATAAGAAAATGCCTAGTTTTCTCTCGCTTTCTGCCACCATTACTTAATCTTTGCTTGGTAATCTCTACTGTCTTCGAATCCACTTTTCCTTCGCTGTCTCTAAAACCCAATGACTTTATTAAATCTACGTTGTCTTCGGTATGCATAGGGTGAAGCCCTTTACAGTAGAGTATCAAGTGCTCAGCCGTCTCGTCCTCCTCTCCACGAGCAGCGCACACTGTGTCCATTTCCTGGTACTTCGCTCTGTATGTTCTGGTTCGCAAAACACCTGTCCTTGCCTCAAACAACAACGAGCTTCCCCTAGAATTGTCATAAATGCTTTCTTTGGCAATAACTGTTTTGTTTAATCTATAGCCTTCCAGAGCCTTCTTTGTCTGCATTCCCTCTAGCCACCGATCTCTTTCTGTGGCCTTAACTTTCTTCTTAACTGAGACCTGCTCTTCCGTAACCCCACTATAGCCTAAAAACTTTCCTCTTAATTTCCTAGTGCGCTGTCAAGAGCTGCGCTGGTTAGAGCGCAGCTCTTGAGGAGGAGTGGAAGGCACGGGGGGGGGGGGGGGGGGGGTCACGTGACAAGGGGGCTCACGTGACCTCGGGGGGGGGGGGGGGTCACGGGGCCTGGGGGTCACGTGACCTCGAGGGGGGTGGGGGTGTAAATTTTCCGCTAGATTTAGCGGGGAAAATTTTCCGCTAGATTTAGCGGGGAAAATTTTCCGCTAAACTTAGCGGGAAAAATTTTCCGCTAAATTTAGCGGGGAAAATTTTTCGCTAGATTTAGCGGGGAAAATTTTCCGCTAGATTTAGCGGGGAAAATTTTCCGCTAGACTTAGCGGGGAAAATTGTCCGCTAGACTTAGCGGGGAAAATTTTCCGCTAAATTTAGCGGGGAAAATTTTCGCTAAATTTAGCGGGGAAATTTACCCATCATGCACCGCGCGGTTACGCCGACGCAGACGCCGACGGCGACGCCGACGCCGACGCCGCTCAAGCCGGAAACGGGCGCCTAAGAGCTGCGCTCTAAAAGCCCAGTTAGGCTCTCATAGGTCCAATCTGTATACCGTTGCCCTGAAACTGCTTCCTCTATTCTTTCAGCAATTATTTCTAACTCTTTGTCGCTGCAGAAAGTGTGCTTTGAATTATGTTGTCTAGTTTCAGCATTTAATTCTCTGGCAAAATTCAAAGCGCAGTGCTGCAAAGCGCTGCTAGCGGCGGAAGCTGGTACTACAAACAGCCCGCCTTTCAGAAATTCATTCCGGTTACTTTTGCATCCAACCTGGTACGAATCACTGCACCAAAAGCTTTCGATATGTGCCATGTTTAAAAAAAAAAGATGGCAACCAGTCAAATAGGCTCAATAGACCTTATGAAAAATTGTTTGGTGATCTCACAACACTGAGAGCGTCGTCATTTTAATGTTGGCAAGCGTCGTTGAGTACCAAAGCACGGTGGAGGCATCAGAGAGAGCCGTACGGGCAGTGTACAATAGCGCAGCAGCTGTTTGCCGCCTTCTGACCGTGAAATGTGGACAAACAGTTTAAACAACCTACCGCAACTGTCTGATGAAGCAAGTAGTCAATGAGAAATGATATTGGAAAAACTTCATATCCGAGGAGTATTAGTCATATTTGAGATAGTTGCAGTCAGAGGAAAATGTCGGCTTAACGGCTGCTGTTGAGGTCACAGGCATTTATGATAAAAACGTTTTCTTAGAAGAAAAACCGAAAGAGAAACAATTAATTTCACAGCACTGCGATTCACCAAAAGCACCCGTCTTGAACGGAGGAGATGCTAGCTCCTTCGCGTTCGGGCAGCCGTCGATGAAGCTTCGTGTCGCGTGCTGGTGCACGCTGGTTCTTCGGCATAGGGTTTCAAGTGAGGAGGCCAATGAAGACAGCGGCCTTCTTGTAAACACCAACTTATTGGGAGGCCGGAGCTGGGTGGCCATCTTGCGTGCTGACAATATTTTATTCATCCCTAAGCTGAGACTGCGGAGAAAGCTACGTCCTCATTGGACTAGTCATACATCCCTGTTTCGCCACGTGATCACGCTCCTGCTCATACCCACACACCGAGGACTGGGTCAGGTGATGAAAGAGAGGCGGCTGATTGGTTCGGCGGGCACGTATTTCCCACTGCAGTCTCAGCTCAGAGCCGTGTATAGAGAGTGTTTGGTCAATGGGAGGCGCAGGCAGTGCCTGGGCGTGAACCAGAAGCAGAAAGTGGGCTTGACATTCTCTCTTGGCAAACCAGAAGCCTAAAAGAATCCCTAGCGGTAGTAGCGAGAAACTGTTTTAATCATAGGTATATGTTGGTATGTGGTTTTAATAAGCACGTAAGTGTGAAGTGTAGTGACCCTTCATGGTTACAAATAGGGTGCACTGGATGTTACGATCATGATCATGCAGAACGATGTAAGAACCATATCTGCCGCTTAACTCTCTTTTGCTCGGGTAGAGTGTGACCGCTCGGAGGGTAGATTCCCGGCCCTCGGCGCACGGATTATGTCGATCGTTCCGCCAGTCGCACTCTTCCACCATAATTTCGGATAACCGGGATTGAAACATCACATTCACCACATTTTCAGTCACCGAGAGTTACTCCGAAGCACTTATTAAGTTTGTTTCTCGCAACCACCGCCAGGGTAATATTTCCGGCTTCTGATTGGCCACATTCGAATTTGTGAAGACACCCTGGAACACGTCCAGCCCACTTTCGGCCAATTGCGCCCCCTCATTTGTCTCCTATACTTCCCAACGAATGGCCAAACTTTCCACATATATGGCTCTGTCTCAGCTTCAGGGTGAACGGTGTATAGGGCAGCATGTCTCAATGCAATGAAATTTCCTAAAGTCCAAAACCGGGTAAAGGAGAGCGACCGGCCAAGGGGATAAGATCAGAAGGTTTGAAAGGCCACGTCTTGCAGGGCAGACTGGTAAACTAAATGATCACGAGTGTTGGAACACTGTGAATAACATCAGGGGCTTATTTACTGTCCTGAAAGAACTGAAGGAACACAAATGTTGGAACACTGCAAAGAACCTCAGCAGCTTATATACTGCCCTAAAAAAAAAACTGAACGAGCACGAGCGCAAGAACGTTGTGAAAAATCGCAGGGGCTCTTTTTGTGCGCAGAAAATAGTTAAACAGTCGGAAAAACGGGATGGGCCGACAGGCTCGGCCGACGCACCAAAATATAGCGGTCGCTGACGCGCCGAAATATAGTGGTAGCTGACGAACCAAAATGTAGTGATCCTCTGGTGGAGAGGCGACGATGGGTGTGGTTCGACGATCCGGCTGCTACTTGGCAGCAGGAGACATCCAAAAAGGGCCGGTAGAGCGGCAGCGCTATGGGGTGCCCTGACGGGTGACGAGGCAGAGGTGATTGACTTTTAGGTTTAGGTTTAATAAATCATAAAGCAGAACATCAAAACTGAAGAACACAAACGGCGAAAGAGGCGCAAGTTCGGGCTCGCGCTGGCGCTTGTAAAAGCACAATAGGACCGTGACGACGCAACAATCCAGTAAAAGCCAATTACTACGCTGCCACTGAATTTCAACCTGCTATTGAATTGGAAAGTTCGCGCACTACGTACACATTGCGACACTGTTAGCGCGAACAAGACATCGGCGCATTTTCGCATTTTACTTCTAAATGGTATTAGTGAGCACGAAATTGTATCAATTATATTATAGAACTAAATGACCTCTTTCGGTAGAAAAATTAATTTTTGATGACTTACCTTGGTTTCAAAGAGAAAAAACGGAAAAACCGGCGATTGCTTGTTCGCGCTAACAGTGTCGCGCTCTGTACGTACAGCCAGGATATTGTAACGAAGAAAATATGACTCCTCTTCTGCGCTGATGAAAGATCCTGCTATTAACAAACACAACTGTTTATTTAAGTGATAGGATAAAAAATGTTTACAAGGGATATGGCCACTTCGTCAGTGGGCTTGGTGGCAGCATCATGAACAAGTCGCTGAGATGTTTCTTCTTCGCTCTTCAGGTTGCCCTGTCGTCAGTGCCTGCTGGATGCTGTGACAGTGCAGCCTCGTCACTGCTCGCGTCTCCTGGTTGTTGTGCTGACTCCGCACAATTTTCGGAATCTTCGCATCCTGCAATTGGCTCTCCGTCATCTTACTACCACCACGTTCAAGCACCAAACTTGGACCATCGTATGGACGGAAGTTCCGTGACGACACCTACTTCCGCCGCCGAGACTACAAGACCACCGTTCCAAGCATTCCTCTTCAGTGGGCTTCGTGGCAGCATCATGAACAAGTCGCTGAGATGTTTCTTCTTCGCTCTTCAGGTAAAGCTGAGTCCTGAGCCTGATTCTCCTAGGTCCGATGAATTTTTATTGCTGCTACCGGGCCCACTGGGTAGTTTCGTTTGTTCTTCCCTGTTTGCATGGTTTAGAGTTTGTTTTAATATGCTATTGCGTAGCGGCGATGTCGAATCGAACCCCGGCCCGGATACTCAGGATACTCAGGTTCTTCTCGAACAGCTCCTTGATCGGCAAGCGCAAATAGCTGCTGATGTAACCCTAATAAAAAACAGTCAAGCGACCCTGCAATCTCAGATTGTGGGCATTGAATCACGTTGTGTCGCCATTGAATCTGAGTTATCACGGCTGTCTGGGCTCGACAAAAGGGTACAGTCTCTTGAAGATACAATCGCCAAGCTCGATCATAGACTTGCCGAATTAGCTGATAAAAATGATGACTTAGAAAATCACTCTAGGAGGAACAATCTGATTATTTATGGTTTACAAGAAGCTGAGAATGAATCGTCGGCGTCACTGCTTCAGGCTGTCACTGATCTCTTGTATTCCAAGCTTTCTATTTCCTGCGATGGCATCGAACGTTGCCTCCGTCTTGGTTCACGCATAGATGGTAAGATCAGACCAGTAATTTTTAAAGTGATAGACCATAGAGAAAAAATATTAATCCTTAAAAACGCCTCAAGACTTAAGGGCACTCGTATGTTCATCAACGAAGATTTTTTCCTTCGCGTGCGAAAAATTCGCAGTCAGCTATGGCGTGGTACGGCTGATTTTAGACAGAACGGTGCGAAGGTGGTTTTGCGCTATGATTATGCACTTGTCAATAATACTCGCTATACGTGGGATGTGTCTAACAACTGCCTTGTAAGGGTCAATCCCCCTCGCCTTCCGGATAATTCTAATTGACTTCCTCATGAAAACTCGTTTACTTTATTGAATCTTAATGCCAGGAGCATTCTCCCAAAGTCCATTGAATTTGCTGGTATTGCAACTGCATATTACCCTCATGTGATTTGTGTCACTGAAACATGGCTGCATGACTCAGTTCTTGACTGCGAATTTACTCCACCTAACTACATTGTTGTGCGTTGCGATAGGTCATGTGGTAGGGGTGGTGGTGTTGCTTTATTTTTTAGGTCTGATGTTAGTTTCTTTGTTCTTCCTGGCTTACCCAACACTGAGTCACTCTGGTGTAAAGCTTATATCGATAAATTTGTTATTGTTATTGGGGCAGTTTATAGAGCTCCGGGTACTTCCCCTCAGGTTATTTTTGATATTCACGATTACATCTTAAAGCATAACTTTGGTGGTGGTAAATTCATTCTGACTGGAGATTTTAACACACCTGACGTAAATTGGAAAACGTTAATAGTTGGTAGTCGTGATAAAATTATATGTGATGCACTTGTTGATACTGCAGTGTCATTCGATTTAGATCAAGTTGTTAGTGAATGTACTAGAGATAACTCAACGCTTGACCTAGTTTTTCTTAGTAACAGCATTGCCAAATCTGGTTATGAGTGCAAAGTGGTTGATGGTATTTCAGACCACAGAGCTGTTGTTGTGACACTTAATATTCGTGCCTTACACGTAAAACCCGAGATTGTTACTGTTTTAGACTTTAACAGAGCTAATGACGAGTCAATTCTTGACGAACTTAGTTTTGGCTTTGATGATTTCGAGACCTCTAGCCGTGACTATAATGTTGATGTGTTGCTTAGCAAATTTTGCTCATTAGTAAATGATTGTATTAAACGTTTGTACCAGTCAAATATAAAAAGACAAATCAAGCCCAGCCATGGATTACTAGAGAGGTATTGCAATTAACCCGCAGACTAAAAAGAAATCGGAAATTAAAACTTGGTGATAGTCCTTCGGACGTCAAACGGTTTGAAAGCCTAAAAAATAGATTAGTGGAAACAATGACAGCTGCTAAATATACTTATTTCAACGTTACATTGACTAACTTTATGAAGTCAAATCCGGCTAAGTTTTGGAGGTCGATCCTTCCTAAAAATGACATTTCCCGCAGTTTTATTATTGAAGATGAATGTGTCACTGATCCCGTAGACATTTCGAATGCCTTTAATGCACATTTTCAGTCCGTATTCACTGAAGATAACGGTTGTGAACCTTCCTTTTCTTTCAATCTCCCGTGTTTGTCGTTAGAAAACATTCCCATCAGTACTTCTGGCGTCCTCCATTTGCTCCTAAACATTGACATGCAAAAAAAGCGCAGGTCCCGATGGTGTTCCTAATTCATTTCTTCGCCGTTACTCTCTTTGGACATCGAGATACTTGGCCTTAATCTTCGAGAAGTCTCTTTCTTCTGGAAGAGTTCCTAAAATTTGGAAATCAGCCAGAGTTGTTCCCATCTTTAAATCTGGAAACAAACAGAGCCTTCTCAATTACAGACCTATTTCATTGACCTCTACCTGTAGTAAGCTCCTCGAGCATATAGTCTACTCCCATGTTTCCGAATACCTCGAATGCAATTCAATTATCTGCCCTCAGCAACACGGTTTCCGTCGTCATTTCTCAACCATCACGCAACTACTGGAATTCACTCATGATATCGCCACGACTTTAAACAATAAAGGACAGGTTGATGCCATATTCATAGATTATTCGAAGGCATTCGATAAAGTTTCTCATTCCAAACTACTGTTGAAGTTAAAGGTCATACTTAAAAATCCCCTTTTACTCGACTGGATCACTGATTATTTAAAAGACCGGTCACAGTTTGTTTCGTATGGGAATGCTAATTCATCAGAAGCGACGGTTAGTTCAGGTGTTCCGCAAGGATCCGTATTAGGGCCCCTTTTATTTCTCCTGTATATTAATGATATTGTAGATAACATTCCCGTTAAAGTTCGTCTTTATGCCGATGACTGCGTCCTATATAACGATATTCATTCGGCTAATGACCAGTTGTTACTTAATGAATCCTTCGCACGCTTCTTCAATTGGACCAAGCAATGGCAAATGGAAATAAACTTTGAAAAATCTGTGTTTATGAAATTTACGAATAAGAAATCACCTCTCGTTTTTAGCTATGGCATTGATGAAATAGTACTAAGGGAGGTAAGCGACTTTAAATATTTAGGTATTATTTTTACTTCCAACCTTAAATGGGATAGGCACGTCGACTATATTTGCTCCCGCGCCCTCAGAAAATTGGGCTATGTTAAACGCACGTTAAAAAATTCGTCTAAAGAGGTAAAATTAACCGCTTTTAAAACTCTCGTGAGGCCGATTTTGGAGTACGGTTCAGTGGTCTGGGACGTTCATTTAAAAAAGGACATTAATCTCATTGACTCTGTTCAGGCTAAGGCTATCCGATTTATCTCCAATCGATATGATCGACACTTTTCACCTTCATCCGCTTTGCCAACATTAGGGCTAGAATCTTTATCGTTAAGGCGAACTATCGAGCGATTGAAGTTGTTACATAGAATTGTTAATAATGTAAGTGGCATTGAATGTATGAAGTATATTTCCTTCTCAGATATCTCGCGCACTAGGCGTTCCCATCCCTTAAATATTGTACCCTTTCGTTCTCGCGTAAACTGTTTCAAAAATTCCTTTTTTCCGCGCACTGTTGAGCTGTGGAATAGTATTGACGGTTCTACGCGTATGCTCCAGTACGACGACTTTGTTATAGAACTCGCGAAAGTTGACTTCCTTTGATGTTTGGTGTTTCTGGCAAATCATTTGTTGTTGAATATGTTCTCGTTTATTGTTCTCTCTACTCATGTTTTTAGTTGTGTAATCCACTCCTGCAATGACCTCAACTGAGGTGGCAGTATACATAAATAAATAACTAAATAAATAAATAAATGTTGGGGGAATAATCCTAACCTCTGGCGACTTCCCCTGACGTCCTCCTCGACCACACACACCCTCAGCGGGCGCCCCGACCACAGCCAAACTTCACGTTTTTCCGTTTCCAAACCACAGTCTCAGGTTTTCAATCATTATGTCGACAAACAAGGTTCCACACAAAGGCGGGCGAGCCGAACTCCTCCACAGCCGTAAGGGGTCCCAAGTTTGCGAGTTAGCGGGCGGACGACTCCACAGCCGAAGGGGGGTCGGACGTGCAGGTTGCTCACCAGAGGCAGGATGACCTTCACGGCATGGTGTCCGGGCGCCAAGTGCCTTACGGCCCCTCGGTTGCCGCTTATATTGGGTTTAGCAGAATTCTGGGGTTACTTTTGATGCTACTGCACGCGCGGTACGAACATGGGGAACATGGCTTGAATAAGTTTATCCCTGCGTGAATCTGAAACCGAAACTTATCGGGAGCATGCCGTGTAGTGTTACTTTAGCTGATTACTTTCATATCATGTTTCCCTTAGCGCTAGATTAAGAGAGGTGTCTAGCCATCCAATTTAAATACATAGAGCGCTTGTATACCAATAATACTTGTAAATCCTCTTTGCATTCATCTAGTAAACAGTGGCACCCACTTGCCTAATCCTTGTCAGAATATGGTAGGGCATATATACGAATCGGGTCGGTAGGGTGATCGCGGAGGTGTTGTGTTGGAGTTGTTACCGCCTTGTTGTACTTTTGATATGCATGTGCCTGTAACAGTGTTCGGTATCTTGGTTGGTGTTTGTGCTGTGCGTATGTTAGTGTATGACTATTAGTCACAGTGAGTTGTCCCGTGAAATCTAAAATGAAAAAAAAATTAATATTTCGTTTAGCGCCATCTAGCGGTTATTACCACACTTCCTGGATGGCGAAAGCTGCCGCTCGATTCAGTAAGTTAAGTGTTGAGCAGTTCTGTAGCTATTTATTTCCAGAACAGCTGGCCTGGCTGGCCTGTGGTTCACGGCCTCCTAGGTACTTGCCTCTCAGTTCGATAACAATCATAATAATTGTGCCACTCAGCCACCTAAATGCTCGTGCTGTGTGGAGAGCTGCGAAGTACAGGCACACACGCGCACGAATGGATGACCACGTCTGTTGAGGTAGGCACAAACAAGAGATAGAAAAAAAAAGAATTAGCGTTAACGTTGTTGTGAGTTTAACGCCTCTCGTCTGTATCGACGAAGGTACCCAGCGATTCATCGCCGCATACGACAAGCATACGTTGCGTTCAATGAAGTCAGCATGCCCATTCCTCGCGTAACGATTTTTTTTTTGGGCGTACTGCACCGGCGGTAAAAGTACAGACAATCTAGCGAGATGCCGTCGGGGGCAATCGCGGCGATTCCGGTACACACACTGCCGTCCTCACAGGATATAGGTGCGGTGCCGGTGTCTGGGGGCGGATGATTAGAGTGTCTGATGGCGCTTGGAAGACGTCAAATAGGCGTATGCGTTCTAGTCCCTCACTCGGCGGAAAAGCCATACTCTTCGCTAGGCCTTACCGGGGAATTCGAGCCTCCTAACTGGCCGCCATGTTGCTTTAGGAGTAGTCAAATTTGACTACCTGCTTTTTGACTACCTGTGGGGTCATTTTTACCCTAGGGGTATTTATATTTGGGACAAAGCTTTACCACTCCAAAGGTAATCACATATGACTACTTTTTTTTTCTTGGAGTGCACTACAAAGCTGAAGTACAACTGGAGCGACTCATATTTTTGTAGAAGTTGGATAAGATATACTTCAAAGGTCGACAACACTGTCTCCTGTTTTGGAGCGCAAGGAAGAAAAGCAGATCAACACTGTTTGGATGAGTTGTGTTTCTCAAGTATTTTCAGGGGAAGTTATATGTTTTTTACGAATCATAATTGCAAGCTAGGTATATGAGTGGTATAGTTCAATTTTTTTTAATGTCTGGCTACCAATAACTGAAAGCAGCTTTAAGAATAGTCGCCCTCAACGCAATATGTTACAATCGAATGCTAGTAAGAGTAAAGGGCTGTCAAAGCAGGACACAATAAATGCCGTGCGCGACAGAGAAAGAAAAAAAGAGAAGCTTGAATTATTAAAAAAAAAAACAGACATGAAAGTTCAGTGAGGAAAACCTCGCAAATAGCACGAATTTCTTCGTCACTTCCTCGCTTTCACCCTCTCCCTTTTATTGATTTGAGGGTTCGGGACTCATTACAACAGCAGAGGTTTTGACGACTGCCAGCAGAGCGTATGAGTGGCTGTCCGGAACAAGGTGTTGAGCGCGCTCCAAATCTCTGTCCGAGGACGGAAGCGGACGGTAGCTTTATGGCTAAACGTGAAAAGGAAAAGAAAAACATGTTGTATGAACAAGATAATCATCATTGTGTTTCGCCTCAAAATCAACTTTAACATTGCTTTTTGCGCATACATACAATTCACGTATAAAGTAACTGACCATAAAATAATTAAAGTAATTTTGAAGCTTACCTAATACCAGCGTTGAACAGGCAAAACCCATGGTTGGTGCACTGTTCTCCACCGAATCGTAAGTGTGTGTCCTACTATCGTCTAGTGTTATATAGCAAGGAAGACGTCTTTCAAAATTTTGAACTTTTATTTCACCCTCAGAGTAATGCGCTCTCGGATTTCTGTTATTTTGCAGCGTCTTCTTGTTCCAAATCTTTCCATCTTTCTACGTCGTCCCGGAGAAATGTCATTTTTATGATTCCCATATGCACGTTTTAAAGACGCCGTAAGTGCAGACTCAAGTGATAGGTGGAAAAAGGCGTACGTCCTTTAACCTTATATTATTTTAATCTGCCAGGCGCAGACAATGAACAATATGTATAATGCTGCCCGAGGATAAGGTTAGCATCGGATTTGTTTTACATGACTCGGTCTCACCAAGCGAAGCTCCTGTGTAAAGGCCATGAAAAAAAAAAGTGTTGCTTGTTTAACCAAATTTATATTTTTTTGTGAAGTTAGAGTGTGCGATCTTGGAAAGCGCATTTTGTTAGACAACCGCATTATACTTGTGCAAAAGGGCAATGCATTGTCCAGTCTCAGCAGAAATGGGAATAAAAAAACAACTCACATGTAGACGAATAAAGCTTTTTTGTTAATGAATAGAAAAATGCAAAGGAATCATTGGGGCAAAATGTTTGTGAGTACTATGGCAATATAAAAAAAATCAACGCCTAATTTTAATTTTGGAAACTCAAATGCGCAGTATCTGCTTTAGATTACATATAAACAGGGATATTCGTCGTTTCAATTACAAGTATTTAAAGTACTTATCTAAACTACACTGAGCATTTTGCTGTTTATGTTTGACTAGATGTTATTACAGTTTGTCTAGATTTCAAGGTTTCAGTTACCGATCGGAGCGCATCTCCGCACCAGCAGTCCTGCCTACACTGAGAAATTTCTGAATTATCACCTAGGCCCTCTAATGGCGCGTTCACACTGGAAGCGGATCCGCAAGCGCGAAGCGGATCCCCGCGTTCTCAACCGCAAAGTGGCTAGAATCGAGCGGTTGGAGCACGTTTTTGCCAACCGCTTCAGAACCGATTTCTCCTAACTGCTTTCACGAACCGCAAAGCGGCAACCAATCACAACGCGACGCTGACGTGACGTCAGTGACTTTCGAAACAAGATGGCACCTGTCGCTGGTGAGGCGTCCAAGGCGCTGTAGTCCTAGAGTTACAGCAGACAAATCAACGGCGAAACGTGATGTTCACGTCCGTCACTTGAATCCGCCGCGAAAATAATTGACTCGAAATTTTAACGGGCTTCGCACCGATGATTTGGTTCGGATAAGAGTTTGTTTATTATTCCGGGTGCCACAGCCCGAAGCTCGCTGCCTTGTTAGTCTCGGCACGTAGAACGTCGGAACCCGAACCTGACCTACCGAAATGTCAGCTTTTCTACCCACTAAGATAGTCGCGTGAACTATTGAAAGCTTTCGGCACTGTGCATGACCACTACAAAAACCGATAGAGACGTCGTGAGCCTGATTGCGTAGCCAACGCACTACCGCGACGCGGGCAGAGTACCTGCGCTAGCTCCACCTTTAACGTTGACTACTAACAAAAGAAATAAATGGAACCTACTCAAGGAATAAAGTGTACGTACCAGACGGTGCAGAGGTAATCCATACGGCGTTTATTTGAGCTTAATATCAAACAAACAGTAGACTCGATCGACGTGCGAGTGACGAGAGGAGAGTCCGCCACCAACGAAGCCACGACCGGCTAGCACCGAACACATACCCCCGGACCACAGTCCACCCCACCGCTCACAACTTCGAAAATGACAAGAACGAACGAGGGGGGAAAACTGACCCTCTATCCCGAAAACAAGGTCAGCTATTCATGCGGGTCCACTTCGAAGAAAAGGTCGGGGGCATCCTGTTGAGTCAGCAAGGCGCACCTAAACTTCGTTTCAGCTTAGGTCCGAGCGCGGCCGATGTTATCAGCCGAAGGACCAATCAAACAGCGAAATAGGCACAAAGTCATTACTTGCTCTCTGCAGTTGATAGGACTGGCCGGTATTCGCCACCTCTCTGTGCGTGCTCCTCCACCGGCTAGTCCTATCAAGCGCAGAGAGCACGCCATGACGTTGCATTTTTTGCGCTGTTTCATTGGCCCTCCGGCTCATAACATCGTCCGCGCTCGGACCTAAGGTGAAACGAAGTATAGCTGGGCTTTGCTTGTGGCGAAGTCGAGGGAATCACAGGCGAGTTTGGAGTGTCCATGCTTCTTTTTTCGCTGCCTGCACTCGCGATGCGTGCGAACATCCCAGAAAAAAATCTTCAGTGCCAAAATAGAAAAGTTTTGGCTTTGGATCGTCCATTAAAGTGAATTTCGGATTGTAAAACATGGTTGCCAAACACAAGTCTCGAAAGATCACGCGTGATCCGAGAAACCGCCAACCGCCTCTCGGTGTGTCTGAAAGGGGTCGCTCGCGAACCGCAACCGCTTCGCGAACGCGAATCCGCTTCCAGTGTGAATGCGCCATAATAGCCGAGAAGTGTGGCATGAGCCGGTGAAGTGAAACGATCTACTGCTCGAATGACATTGCACGAATAAGGTTTGATTCGTGGGCTCACCTCTGTCATAGGAAGAATTCGCGACAACGCACGTTAGTTGCACGCCGTGGCTACTTAGATGCCGGACCACTAGCATGAACTGATGCGTTTTGTTAACAAACCGAAACTGTACGTGTGCACGTTTCTTCTTCTAGTCCTTCTACATTTTTTCGTTGTTTCTATTGCGTGAAATTTTAAAACGAATCTAATTTGATGGCTTTTTCGAACACGGAAAATGCTTAGCGTGCCTTATATTTTTTTAGAAGTGCGCTGATTTAGTGTTTTTTGCTGCTGCGCAGAAAGTGTTTAATATAAACCGTGTTTTTAAATTTACATATGTAAAGCTAATAACACAAAAGTAAGAACTAATTATGCAGAAGGGTATTATTTCTCATAAATGCCTTTTGGGGTAGGAAAAAAGGATGTAAGCCATTTTTCTGTGCGACGTGTACTCTTTGCAGGAGCGATTTTTCCTGCGTTCCGTGTTAAAATACCCGATATATTCTTTATTTAAAGGGGCCCTGCAATTATAATTAAGCGTCAACCTTTTTTGCGGTTTCCACGTCTCTTGGGGTTCGGGCAAGCCAGCGGCCACGGAGAGAGCAACTAAATATCAGTGCGTCATATTTTAACCGGACGACGCGGAAACCTCCTCCACCGACGGGGGCAACCCGCGGTACCGAAAGCGCGCGAAATGTGACGTCTTTGGTCCTAGGCTTACTACTGATCAGAGCCGTTAATAGCTTCTTTTTAGTCGAAATACAGAATATAAGAGGCGCGAACCGTTTCAATTATTTATAAAAGTAGTTTTTGTTCAGTACTTTAGAGCAGAAAAGAAACAAATGCAGTTTATAAAGTACGGAAACAAGAAATTATCCGTCGACATACCCGCCACCAAGCGGTGGAAAAGGCAGCGCACACAGGCACCGACACGGAAAGGTCCGGGATGTACGCGGCAGCGCTGCAGTCGTATGGACTGGAGTTTATATTATATATAACAGGGCAATAAAGTACGTTCTAACAACAACAACACCGACCGGCTCCGAGCGTTCCGAAGGCCTTCGCCGAGCAGCTTTGTCTTGCGGTTTGACCGTTTCACGGTATGGCAGCGCGAAGTGGCTCCGATTCTGAACTGATCTTTACCCCGTCTTTGCTGTCGTTTGTGGCCAATGAAGTGTCATGCCGAATTAGTGTTTAATCGCGCAGCAAATGCAATTAGAGCTGCTCTGGCTGCCCGCTGTATACAGCCTATTCAGAACGTGCTTTAGTGGCGCCCTCTCGCGCCGTCGACACGGAGTGGGGCAGCCGTGAGCGCTCGCTGAGCTCACTAGCCCTCCTCTAGTTCACGGTCACTCAAGCAACCAAGGACGTCATGAAGGAGGTTATTTTTACTTGTTTTTGTAATTTTAATTTGCCTATAACTTTTAAAATAAAGCGAAATTCGAGAAAAGAAAAGTTTCATTAAGTTACTGCGTTCAGTGCGCTCAGCTTCGGTGGAAACTAAAAACCAATGAAAAAGTGCTTGCAGGGCCTCCTTTAAGCACTTATGCTTAAAAACAGATATTAACATTTTTGTTTCTACCAGGCGCAAAGAGGCTGGCGTTCTTCTGTATGTTCTCACAGAAGTCTACTATAAACTACCAAAACTCATGCATTTTATTTTGGCTGCTGGCGTTAACTAGTTTTAGTAACTGAAACAATGATTCGGAAATAAACATAGTAAAGTAAAATTTTCCCGCCAATGTAGTGCAACATCCGCCGTATAGTGGATGAACTGCGAAAGACGGTTCAAGAAAGATAACTGTCCACGACGAAAAAATAGTCGGTTCAAAAAGAAATACATTTTTTTTTTGTTCACTGTATCTTCTTTGGAGCACGGCACTCTGAAAAACACCTGCGAGTTCACTTTCCTGTAGAACGCCAAGACAGCCAATCAGGGCAAACAATTCAAGATTCCTTGCGAACGACAAAACGAAGAACACAATTTTATCTGAAAATTGTGATGTGCGCAGTGACAAAGAACAAGTGAAACCTCATATGCTCACTCTGGTAGAATCGTATTCTGATATTTGTCATTCGCTGGGGCCCTTGAATGTTTTCCGCTATCGGCTGTGCCCCACCTTCTGCGGGATATATATATATATATATATATATAGATAAAAAACTTTTTAATATTTAGGAATAACCAAAGCCTGAGCACATAAAATGGCGGTGCAATATTATTGGGTTTAAATCTTTTTTTTTTCTTTTTACTTGGCACATGCTTATTTGCACTAGTGGGAGCGCTTCACGAACGTTCTATTACGTGATTTTGAGTAACACATGCATCTTTAAAATACACAGTCTCTTCAGTTGTCATAACTCCTAGAAGGAACAAATTTAGAGCCGCTTGACTTTTGTTTTCCTCCTTTCCCCGCCAAGCACTAAAGGTGAGCCCAACGAGAAGGTAACAAGAAAATGTGTTTCATAGTTCAGTCTCGACAAATGTAGCGCTATTGCATAGTTAGGTAGACTAATTACTTATTAAGGTAGAAATAATTTAGGCCATTATCAAGTTTGAATACCTATTCTTCCGAAGTATTTTGATAGATTTTCCTATTCTACTTATGCGAACAGCAATATATTGTCCTGTCTAAATAAACAGCGATTAAACCACGCCTGCTGCAATTATTATTTATATATATATATATATATATATATATATATATATATATATATATATATATATATATATATATATATATATATATATTGTCACGAATGACAAGTGATGAGGCGGAAAATAACTGAGCAAACTAAACGTTTAATCGGGCGAACTTGTGCCCAAAATAAAGAAGGAAACAAAAGATAACAGTAGAGCGTCGCGGGCGTCGAAGTCGGCGAAAGAGCAGAGTCGAACGCTGGGGCGAAAACTGACTCCGGTTCGCCACGCGGAGCCCCTTATGTACATGCGTAAGCTTCTGGAATAATCAGCGTAGAATGTTCGACGCGTACAGCATTCGGACCTCGAACACGCAACAGGATTCTCGAATTTCCCAGAAAACTAGGATGCGTCGCTCCCAGGGATCGAACCCTGGCTTTTCGCGTGGGAGGCACGCGCGATAACCGTTAGGCCACGAGCGCGCTGCCTGCTTGGTCAGCTGCGCTCGCGGCATTACTCCCCCCTTTAAAAAGTGCATCGCCCCGATGCAACACAAAACAAAACAAACAAAAGGGACGGTAAGCTAAAGAGTCATTTGGAACACATAAGGTCCACAGTCCTATCGAGCGTAGTATGGCTTCATGCGCACGACGTGGACGACTTCTGGTCGTGGAGGGCGGCGTGATGAAGTCCGTGTTCCGTCGGGCATCACCTCGTAGTTCAGATCTCCAAGTCGACGAAGTACCTTGTAGGGTCCAAAGTACCGTTTTAGGAGTTTCTCGCTGAGACCGCGTCGTCGTATCGGGGTCCAAACCCACACACGGTCTCCGGGCTTGAAGCGAACGTCGATCCGGCGAAGGTTGTACCGGGTAGCGTCGACACGTTGTTGATCTTGAATTCGGAGTCGGGCGAGCTGGCGGACTTCTTCTGCCCGTTGGGCAACCACCTGGGCGTCGTCGCTTCTGTCGACAGCCGGTTCGTGGGGTAACATCGCGTCCAGCATTGTTGTCACTTTGCGACCATGAACCAGTTGAAAGGGTGTAACCCCGGTGGTCTCTTGCACGGCCGTGTTGTAGGCAAAAGTGACGTACGGCAATACCTCGTCCCATGTCTTGTGCTCCACGTCGACATACATGGCGATCATGTCGGCGATAGTTTTGTTTAGCCGTTCTGTTAGTCCATTTGTCTGCGGGTGGTACGCAGTGGTTCGACGGTGACCGGTGCCACTGAGACGAAGGATGTCTTGCGTCAGCTGGGCCATGAACGAAGATCCGCGGTCTGTGATGAGGACTTCAGGGGCGCCGTGCCGGAGGACAATGGACTCGATGAAGAACTTAGCGACTTCAACAGCCGTACCTGATGGGAGGGCCTTCGTCTCGGCGTAACGTGTGAGATAATCGGTGGCGACGATTATCCAGCGGTTTCCCGATGTTGACGGCGGGAAAGGGCCAAGTAAATCCATTCCGATCTGCTGGAACGGCGTGGACGGGGGAGAAATCGGATGCAGAAGTCCTGACGGCTTCGTCGGCGGTTTCTTACGTCGCTGGCACTCGTGGCACGATCGGGTGTAGAGGTGGACGTCCTTGGGGAGCTTTGGCCAGTAATACTTTTCACGAATACGGGCCAGTGTTCGGCTGTAACCGAGGTGTCCGGACGTCAGGTCGTCGTGACATGCTTGAAAGATCTCCTCCCGAAGGTCGGTCGGGATTACCAGCAACCACGGTGTGTTGTTGCCCCCGAAGTTCTCTTTGTAAAGCACACCTTGTCGGAGGACGAAGGTTGGCAGGGTTCTCGAGAAGACACGGGGGACAGTCCCCCCTCGTCCTTCGAGGTGCTCGATTAGCGCGCGCAACTCAGGATCGTCTCGTTGACGTCGTGAGATGTCGTCGGTATTCACTGCGCCTAGGAAGCACTCATCGTCATCGTCGTCGCTGCTGCCGGAAGGCGTTTCGACGGGGGCTCTGGACAGGCAGTCGGCGTCGCTGTGCTTGCGGCCTGACTTGTAGACCACAGTCATGTTGAACTCCTGCAATCGGAGACTCCATCGAGCGAGGCGTCCTGACGGGTCCTTGAGGTTCGCAAGCCAGCAGAGCGAGTGATGGTCGGTGACTACACGGAACGGGCTCCCGTACAAGTACGGACGAAACTTCGTGATTGCCCAGACGACCGCAAGGCATTCTTTCTCGGTCGTGGAGTAATTTTTCTCCGCCTTGGACAGTGTCCGACTCGCGTAGGCGATAACTCGCTCGGTGCCTTCTTGCACTTGAACCAGTACTGCGCCAAGTCCAGCGTTACTTGCGTCCGTGTGAATTTCGGTTTGCGCATCCTGATCGAAATGTCCAAGAACAGGAGGAGTTTGCAGTCGTCGCTTCAGTTCATCGAATGCCTGCTGCTGCTCTTCGGCCCATTCGAACTTCTCGGCGTCCTTTGTGAGGTTTGTTAGCGGTGCGGAAATCCTTGCGAAATCCCGAACGAAGCGCCGATAGTAGGCGCATAGTCCAAGGAACCTTCGCACGGCCTTCTTGTCTCTCGGCGCTGGAAATGCTGCGACGGCGCGAGTCTTCTCTGGGTCGGGGCGGACGCCTTCGTTACTAACCACGTGACCTAGGAACTTCAGTTCGTCATAGGCGAACCGACACTTTGACGGCTTCAGGGTGAGTCCGGCGGTCCGTATGGCTTGGAGAACAGCTCGGAGTCGTCGCAAGTGCTCGTCGAAGTCGCCGGAAAACACTACGACGTCGTCGAGGTAGACGAGACAGCTCTGCCACTTCAGTCCTGCCAGTACGGTGTCCATTACACGCTGGAAAGTTGCTGGCGCTGTGCACAGTCCGAAGGGCATCACCTTGAACTCGTACAGTCCATCCGGCGTGACGAAAGCTGTCTTCTCTCGGTCCCGTTCGTCGACCTCGATCTGCCAGTAGCCGCTCTTCAGGTCCATCGATGAAAAGTATCGGGAGTGGCGCAACCGGTCTAAAGTGTCGTCGATACGGGGGAGTGGATAGACGTCTTTCTTCGTCACCGCGTTCAGCTGTCGGTAGTCCACGCAGAACCTAAGCGTTCCGTCCTTCTTCTTAACCAGTACGACTGGAGACGCCCATGGACTGCTTGATGGCTGGATTATGTCGTCGTTCAGCATCTCTTGAACTTGCTCCTGGATCACCTCCCTTTCTTTAACGGAGACTCTGTACGGTGATCGATGCACAGGGCGCGCGTCGTCCTCGGTAATGATGCGGTGCTTCGCAACGGCTGTTTGGCGCACCTTCGACGACGTCGCAAAGCAGTCACGGTATTCGGCGAGAAGGTTAATCAGCTGCCGTCGTCTCGGGACCGAGAGCTTAGGGTCGATGTCGAGCTGCGCTGGCGACGTACTGTCTTGCTGAGGTGGCGAGGATTCGTCAGTAATGGCGGCGATTTCGGCGGAGTTTCGGAGTTCCTCGACGTGGCCAACGGCTGCACCTTTTGTGAGGTGTTGCGTTTCATTCCGGAAGTTCGTCACGAGGACCACAGTGCGGCCATCCTGAAGTTCAGCTACTCCTCGTGCGACGCCTATTCCTCTTCCTAGAAGCAACTGGAGGTTGCCTTCCAGAACAACTTCGCCGCAGGTAGCTGCATCGGTCACGACGGGTACGACAACACTTGACCGCGGCGGCAGGTTCACGTGGTCGGCAGCGACTCGCACGGCGGCTGACGCCTGTTTGGGGTTTCTCTGAAGGCAGAACAGGCTTGCGCAGCGTCAATCTGTTCTCACCAAGGTCGATGACGGCGCCGTATTCACACAAGAAGTCCATTCCGAGAATGACGTCCCTCGAACAGTCTTGCAGAATGACGAACTTCACAGGGCAGGTTTCGCCGTGGATCTCAACGCGAGCGGTGCACCTGCCAACAGGTGTGATGAGATGTCCGCCGGCGGTTCGTATCTGCGGTCCGTCCCACGACGTCGTAACTTTCCGAAGGCGGCGAGTGAGCCTCCCACTCAAGACTGAGTAGTCTGCTCCGGTGTCCACGAGTGCCGATGCGTCGAGGCCGTCGATAACAACGTTTAGGTTGTTGGACACCGTTGCATGGGCGTCGGTGCGATGCGGGGCGTCAGGAGTGTGGGAGCGCTCCGGCGTTCTTGGAGGCTGTTTGCTTCCGTCGTTTTCGGCAACGTCACCTCCAGGCGTTGCCGCACTTAGTTTTCCCGGCGACGCAGGGGAGACAGACTCTCTCGGCGGGGTCGGGGCGCTGGGGACGCTGAACGTCGTGGCGATGGTGAGCGGGCTTCACGGCGGAGAGACGACACTGGGGAGGGCGAGCGTCGGAGGTACTCCTCGATGTCGCGAGGGCGTTCGTCGTACCTTGGGCGCGGGTCGTTCGGGTGGAACCCGCGCAGCCCCAGTTGTCGGTAGGGGCATCGACGGTAAATGTGGCCGGCTTCACCGCAGTGATAACACAATGGGCGTCGATCGGCCGTCCTCCACATGTCGGTCTTTCGTGGCGCTGCTTCTTCTGGGTGGGCGTGCGCCGGACCTTCCTGGCGTCGGGAAAACTGCGGCGCTGGAGGTTCACGTCGGGGTGGTGCCCTATACGGGTGAGCGGGGGGCGGCGGTCGTCGGGTAGCTGCGGCGTAGCTTAGCTTCGGTGGTTCAGGAGCGGCGCTGATGAGAACTTCTGGCTGCAGCGCCTGCTGAAGTTCTTCCCGGACAATCTCGGCGACTGAGGGCGTAACCGGGCTTGTGGCAGCAGGTAGCAGCTTCCTGATTTCCTCCCGCACAACGTCCCGGATAATCTCGCGGAGGTCCGGGCTGTTGCAGCTGGAAGTCGAGATTGCAGCGGCGCCGGGAAGTCGCTGGTAATGGGAGGCCCGTGCTTGAAGGGCACGTTCGATGTTTGTTGCCTCCGTGATGAAGTCTTGGACGGTGATAGGCGGGTTCCGCACAAGGCCTCCGAAGATGGTCTCTTTCACCCCTCGCATCAGGAACCGCAGCTTCTTCTCGTCAGGAGCGTTTGGGTCGGCGCGGGTCATGAGGCGGAGAACGTCCTCGACGAAACTTGTGACGCTCTCGTTTGGCCCTTGGCTTCTTGCTTGAAGAAGTTCTTCGGCCCGCTGACGTCGCTGCTGGCTGGCGAAAGTACGTCGAAGCGCCGCCTGGAAGTCTTGCCACGACGAAATGGAGGCTTCGTGGTTCTCAAACCAGGTGCGTGCAGTGCCTTCCAGAGCGAAGTAGACGTTCTGAAGGCACTGCTCCGGTGTCCACTGGTTATGGCGGGCCACTCGTTCGTAATGCTGTAGCCAATCTTCAACGTCCTCGTAGATCTCCCCGTGAAATGGCGTCGGCACACGGGGAACCACAGGCAGGAAGACGTAGGACGGTGCTGCTTGGGGGTTTTCCGTCGACTGGGCCGTGGAGTTCATCGTCGGCTTCGGTTGCTTCTTTGTTTTGTCCGGTAGTGATCCAAACTCAGGGCGTTGTCCTTGCAGACGCTGGCTTGCCCGAGGCCCTGCCTCTTCCACGAGTCGACGACTTGGAGTGGGACTTGCCGAACGGGTCCTCGCAGGGGTACGGTTGAGAAACATAGAGTGCGTACCCAGCACCTCCACCAAAATGTCACGAATGACAAGTGATGAGGCGGAAGATAACTGAGTAAACTAAACGTTTAATCGGGCGAACTTGTGCCCAAAATAAAGAAGGAAACAAAAGATAACAGTAGAGCGTCGCGGGCGTCGAAGTCGGCGAAAGAGCAGAGTCGAACGCTGGGGCGAAACTGACCTCGGTTCGCCACGCGGAGCCCCTTATGTACATGCGTAAGCTTCTGGAATAATCAGCGTAGAATGTTCGACGCGTACAGCATTCGGACCTCGAACACGCAACAGGATTCTCGAATTTACCAGAAAACTAGATTCCAGGAATAACAAAAGATGCGTCACTCCCAGGGATCGAACCCTGGCTTTTCGCGTGGGAGGCACGCGCGATAACCGTTAGGCCACGACCGCGCTGCCTGCTTGGTCAGCTGCGCTCGCGGCAATATTGGAATGGTCACAGCGAGGTGCTTTTCGGCTGAAGTTTCGCCGGACCCCGTGCTCGATCGGTTTCGCAGTAGCAGATGACGGAGCTGGAGGCTGGCACGCTTATCGTAAAGACAATAACTTTCCGAAGCCAGAAGGACGGGGTGTTGTGTAAATAGCGTTTTAAACACGTTGGAAAGGTTGTTTCCTTTTCTTTTTTTTAATTGTTTTTTTTTTCTCGGAAAGATCGCCGAGGAGCACGAATTCTTCTGCCTTTTCGCATCCTGCAAAACCCTCCAAATTCGCGGCATATTAGTGGCTACTAATATTCGCGAATTTTTGTGGCACCGGCACGGGAAGCAAAACTTGCAGCAACTAAATTTCACAAATTCTTGGGTCTTGAAGCCAGGGATCGAAACTCCGGTGAACTTGGCAGCCTTGATAAGAGGCGTCCCCTTGAACTTTCCATAGTTCGTATTGACATAGTATTGCTAGTCTTGGAAATTTCGTCAGTTTCCACTTTGCCCCGTACAGAAAGTACACTACCGGTCACAAAAGGATAAGGTGGTACAGAGAGTTGCTTTACGCCTTTGTGAATACTGAGGGTAAACAGGAGGGCGTGACAAAATTCATGGGGGTAAACGAACGTACGAGCTGCGCAACTAGCAGACGACTTACCTGCCGCATAGTGAAGTTAGAAAGGAATAGCCTGAAAATGGAAATCTCCAGATAGTCTAGTAAGTTACGTTTCCACAAAGACGGCACATGATAGAGAAGTCCATTAACTGAATTCATTCATCAACCTCTACTAAAAGAAAAAAAAAATATTCCAGACGGTTAGAGAAGTTTTCGCCAGCGCAGAGCCCGCCTGCATTACGCCAAAGCCAGCATCGCGAACGGCACCAGCATCGCCAGCATAGGGAGCCTACATACTCGCCGACTCCGTCACGGCGAGTATGTAGGCTCCCTACGCCACCACACTTTGCTGCGCCATCGGTCGCCAGCCAGCACAAAGCCCGCAAGCATTGCGCCAAGGCCAGCACCGCCAACGACGCCAGCACGCATACCTGCGCCATCTGTCGCTGCAGTCTGCAATGTCGGGAGGAGAAACTTACTCTCGCTGCAACTACTCTAGGGCTTAGAGTAGAGTATCATTGCGGGAGGCGCTTGGAAAAGAGTAACTTTTAGGAAGAGAGAGTTAGAGAAGTGTAAGTTCGGGCAGTTACTCTCCTTCGACACCTTTTTTTTTTTTTAGAGTGTAGTAGACGCAAGGCTGTTACATCACTACACACCTGGTGCGTCAGTGGTGAGGCGGGATAAAAACCCGCCTCACCACAGAACGCATCCAGTACAGCCATCGGGGCAGTTTTTGAACAGCTTCAAAACGGAGAATGGTGTCCTCTTAGGTTCTTCTCACAGAAGCGAAAACTCTGTGAGACCAGGGGCCCTATGTTGCGCTTTTTGGACTCCCACGGCGACTACGGAGAAGGAAGTGACGTCAACAACGCAGCAAAAGCAGATTGGATGTTGTTTGGTGAGAGTCACTGATGACGAATATCCGCAGAAGAAAACAAAGAAAAAGTGAGCTTTGTTTTCTTCAGCGGAAATTCGTCATCAGCGGCTCTCACCAATCAACATCCAATCTGCGTTTGCTTCGTTGCTGACGTCACTTCCTTCTCCCTAGTCGCTGTGGGAGTCCAAAAAGCGCAGCATAGGGCCCCAGGTACAGCACGCTCGGACGCGAACTGCTGGCTGCGTATACCTGGCCGTATAGAGCACTTCCGTCATATCCCTTTTTTTAATATCCCCCCCCCCCTCCGGTCCTCGCCCTTCAAACATTTTCCTCTCCAATGCACTGCATTCTAAAGTCTCCGTGCGCATGTGCGTCTCGCGTGGGCATGCTCTCACTCTAGACATATTTCTATCAAATGTTCACGTTCAAGTTTTCAAGGTGCTTTCCAAAACTTGCGTTCAGTCATGTAGAAAAAGAACCCGGGCGTGTGTTTTGGTGGTGCTTTGCTGCAGACTTAGGCGATAGCATTGCTTCTTCTACGAAGGCCATGTCCGCTAGTCAAACATGGCTCTTTTCCTCCGGCATCTCTTTGGCAAGTCAAGCGGCTATTCTCGGTACGTAGCGGCTTCTGTTCAGCTATCTTCTGTTCAGTCCACTCTTTCCTCTTGCGAGCCATCGTGAATACTGCGGCCTATCTAGTGAGCTCCTCGTCCTAGGACCCGCGCATGCGCGCGGTAAGAAGAGGAGGATAATAAGAGGACAAGGCCAAATCGTTTCGTGTGCAAAATAAAAACCCTCCAAGGAAAGGCATGGAATGCAAACTATCGGGACGTCAAAAATAAGTGCCATGAAGGAGAACGTTGTCTGCTTGATGTGCCTTGACAGGTGCAAACGAACAAGTCACAAGTTTTAGGCATGGGATGTACGGCCTCAATGCTTGCGTGTAACTACTATATTCAAAGAGTGAGAGCGGCTCCGAGCAACGACTATTTGTTTCTCGGTGCCGCCATTTGGCACATTCAGTGTTAAAAATGACGGGAAGTTCCCTCAATACCTCCGCGTTTTTCTCTTTACTCCTTTAGACACCAAGACATGGAGCAGCAAGTTTTGACGTTCAAATAAAAACAATGTTATTAGCTGATGTCTAGTGCTTGTACTGCTTTCTCTGTATGAGTCTGGCCTTCTCACTCGTGAGTATACACCTTAGTTCCGTTTTTAAAATCTGGATATCTCATAAAATTTAATAACCACATTTTGAAGCCCCTGACACAGCTGGCGCGGGCGAAAAGGCTGCAGTGTTGCTCGCGTGGAGCAGAAAGTAGCGGGGTTCCTAAACGCATATATGGACATCATCATCATCATCAGTGCAGCTCAAGGTAGCGACTCTGGCGGTTTGCGGGACTGCGTATACAGAACACTGACCGTCCTCCCACGGCGAAGTCTGCGATGGCGTAGTAGTACGAGCGCAGCACCTGCTTGTCGCCGAAGATCTCGTCTCCGAATGTGTTCAGTCGAGTCAGCACGATCCGGATGGCCGTCGCGGTCACCCACTCCTGCGGAGACACAGTCATTAGAAGGTCCATTGTGCATCGCAGCGAAGGTAACCATCACTGAACATTACGAGACACGGTATAAAACTGGCTCATTACATTAAGCAATATTTACGTGGCAGGGAAAAAGACGCCTACTTTCAGCGAATGAACCACTGTTAAAAAATAACAAAATAAGAGCTTGTCTTTATTTTACCTATTTCATTGCTACCCTTTCGTGTCATGCATCGCTAGATGCCTTTAAAGTAAAACAAATTAAATCACATTTTCACGGAGCAACAACAAATAAAGAGGATCGCAAGGAAACAACCAAAGAAGCACAGTTGCGCTCATTGTTGCATAAATATACATGGCTGAGCCTATCCCGTCTGGTGCCTCTCACACAAAGGCACTAAAGGTGAGCAATCCATGTCTAATCTGACTCACAACGGAACGAGATAAATTTGTATCAGGTTGCTAGAAATGCCACCCACTTCGCGGTGACTACGCGGGAGTCTATTGCCTTTATATTAGTATCTTTATTTGTTGGTTATCCAGAAGAAACGTCGCAAGAATTTGGCTTGATACTTCGATGTAAAAATTTCAAACAACTCGGGTAAAAGCTGTGCAGAAGAGTTGGGTTCATGACAGGGGGCACTGTTGTTACTCTCTCCTGAAGGTAGATTTCGTCAAGGGAGACGGTGCTTGGGTTTCTGCAGCGCAGAGGTTCCAGCGGTACATCGTGCAAGCAATGGGGCTTTACGTAAGCTTTCACAAATGTCGTGAAAACAGCGGAAATGCGATCGTAAAGCCTGTGGCCACCCTCCTGCGTCTCCCTGTTTAGGCTATTAAAGAGTGAAAGTATATGTTGTTAAGGAACTGCAGATAGAGCTTCTTCACTAGGTCCTTGAGCTCGTTAATGGAGTCGGCGAGTAAAAACCTGACCTCACAACCAGGGATTCCGAAGAAGGCCAGAAAAACAAAAAACTACTCAAAAAGTGTTTTTTTTTTCTAATTACGCTGAGGAAGATGTTAGCACGTGTCTGGTAGGCATGTACATCTAGTGAGGTACCGCATCTATGAGCTCCTGGATGTGCTAGTAAGCCAGAAAGCAGTTGTAGACTTCTCAGGCTAAGTCCTCAATGAGGCAAATAAATGAAATGAGTGGCACAGACTTTACAATGCACAACCCAGAGTTGTTATCTTTCAGAAGTGATGGGAAGTGAGTTTCGAACACTTATCATCACATTATCACTATCAGCTGCAAAGCCAGTCATGCTGTTCTAAAAGTCGATCAGGGCTCTTTGTAAACAATAAAATTTTTCAGCTTCTGAAGTCCGACAGACGAACCCTCTTGAATAGAAAGCAAGGCCAAAACGGAAAAAGGAAGGTGTTTTCCGCTTTCCTATCTGTCGATTCATCTGCAATAGGTGAGAAAGGTGACGTTCACTATAAACCAAGTAGGTTTTCACTAGCCTCTAAGAACGCCTTTGATTACCGCAGTGCATTTTGTCTTTCTTCAATGCCAGAGTCCACATAGACTGTTTTTATTAGGAGGTTCACGATAACTTGAGGGAGACTGTGTTCCACAGTAGAAGCAGCCAGCGTTGTTTCACCTCCCTTGTCAGTTTTGAGCACCCGCTCTTATTGGGCATGTGGAAGGGTGTTGGAAGAGTGTTTTTTTTTTCGTACTTCAAACACTTAATGCTTTTCGCTTGCCACATGCTTGTCCAGCTCAGTCTTTCAATCTTTATGACCGGCACCACACGACTGGTAGTGAAAATGCAGTGGCCACTCCTTGCTCCTTCTCAGCGAGTAGTGGTATTTCTGGTCATTCTTCTATTTCTAGAGATATTTCTGTTTCTACACTCCGGCATTTTTAGAGTCCATTGCCAGTCTTCTCATTCACTGTCGGAAGTGGACTGTAATGCCAAAACACCGCGACAGTGGCCTCCCTGTGTCATTAGCGCTGTGTTTTCAGCACCCTGGGATAAACGATCACATATCGCACTGCAAAACTGCTCCTAATTTTTTCTCTCGCTGTTTCTTTGAACAGTCGTACAGATGGCCCCTGCCTTATATACTTTTCATTGCGTGTCACGATCAAACTGTTTCTAACTTGCGTGCATTTTTCAACGAGCAAAATAACCCCTCCTCGGAATAAAAACTTTCCCAGGTTTGAATCAAATTCTTTTTTCTTCTGAACGACATTTCAAACCCCTACAGCTATAAAAATAATTCATGTGGTTATAGCACTCTCCCCAAGCTCCAGTGCAAGATGTCCAGAGTCAAACAAACACCAACTAGACAACAAGGCCGTAGTGCTGGAATATCTTATCACCTACCGCGGAACGCAGAGTGCACTGGAGTACTCCGTCGGCATTCTGCTGAGACTTGTACCAACCGAACGCTGACGGAATCCTCTTGACCACTCCGTATCCCGCTCTGATCTCCGATAGGTATTGCACTACGGCCTCGCTAAGCAGAAGGTGTGAGCAAAGTACGCATGTTCTAGTATGGTGCCTGTATACCCTTACTAAAATATGTATGGGCACTCCGAGGACGTTCTATAGAGCAGAGTCCTTAGGAAGAACATAAGGCATCTATATGCAGACCACGACTACTGTTGCCTCCCTGAAGTCATCCTATGGCCGGCCGCCCTATATAGAATATTGGCCAACGGACGTACTTTGAACGTCCTATTCTAGTGGCGATGTAAGCTCATCCTATACCCTATCTATACTAAGACACCCTATAAAGTTCATACGGACTCTATAGGGTGTCTACACAAGATCCATATGGTGTCTATAGGGTGCCTGTAGATAACCCATACAAGGTCTATAGGGAGTCCCTACGGGGTCGGCAGGGAAGCCATGTAGGGTCCGTATGGGTCTGCAAAGAAGCCATACAGGGTCTGCACGGAGTCCCTAAGGGGTCCGTAGAGAAGCCACTCGTCTGCAGGGAGTATAGCTACGGGGTCCGCCGTGTCTCTTACTGGTGTGTTTACCGTGTTCTTACATATGCTGTCTCCAATTCCGTCTGATTACGTCATAGAAGTGGCATGCGGTTGCCCGCCGCTATCCAGGCGGTGGCACAACAGAGGCGCATACCGCAGACGCCTGTTCTGCTGTGACTGGCGCTCATCTCGACAGACCTCGGAAGCTGTTGCAGCAACGAGTTGGGACGTCGCAACGACACTGAAACTGGCGTTCGCTCCTCGTTTTCGGCAGAACTTCAACGACCAGCCGCCAGGATCGCGATTCCCTACAGCATGAGACGCCGGCGCAGATGGGACGCCATTTGTTCGCCACTTGGGAACCACTTTTAATTATCGGGCAGTATAGACAATTCCAATAATCGCCTTCTGCTAGCAGCCATCTTTGTCTACTGGGCTGTAGAACGCGTTCTGAGCATGCGCAGTAGTTGTGTCCAGCGGAACATCAGGCGCCACGCATGCGTTCCCAGCCCAGTGACTCGGCATTTTTTTAGTGGTAATACCGATATAATTTAGAAGACAAGGCCTGCTCATGACGTCATCGTTAGTGGATCTCCGACCCGCCTCAAGCGGCAAACAGGCTGAAGCTCGAAGAGGGCGCACTGGACAGCCGGTCGGAGACGCATTCCGAGCACCGTGTAGTTCAGGAACCGGGAGACGCTTACGTACCTGTAGCACGGGGCTGGAGTCGAACTTGAAGGCGGACGGGCGGCCCTCGAGGGTGGAGAAGGCCACGTTGCCGCCGGTGAGGGGCGTGAGGCCGCTGAACTCGCCCGTGCACAAGGCCCGCGTCTCGTCGTCCCGGGTCACGTAGGCGCCGGCCCGCACGCCGTACGTGTCGTAGCACGTGGAGCTGTAGTACTGGTAGGGCAGCCAGGGGCCGCCGCTCTCGGTTCTCTTGTAGATGGCGAAGCTCTCGGGCCGCATCGAGTGGAACTTGAGGCGCACGTAGGTGATGTCGAACGCCCGGCCTGTCGAAGAACGGATCGACGTAGCGTCAGCATGAGAAAGCTCGATGTTTCCGATCAGTGCCTGGCGTGACACACACACTATTAAAGCGTGGAATGATTTATAACACCCTGCTCCCAGAAATAGTGCGTTCGCGCATATCCCGTTGCACGTGATGTCACGCAACGCCACGACTTGTCGCCGTAACGTCATGTGACGCTTAAGCCTTCTAGAGACAGGTGCGACGATTGTGTCTTAAATAATATATTTCATTTGTTATAAGACTTCCGAGGTAAAGCTCAATGTTAATTTCTTCCTTATCGACGATTTCTTTCCGCTTTCGACTCGGTGTTGTCTTATGAGCACGTCTTAGTGGGAGAACAGTGTATGTAACGTAAGGTTAGAGCTCGATTCCACGCATTTATTAATGACAACTAGAAAAGCAACAAAGCGGTGCAAATTTCTTGGAAGTTGAGATTTGCACTAAGTCACATTTTGGTTTCATTAAAAACCAGATGCGATAAATGTCATTGATTTCTGATAATGCGTGTTTCTTCTCCGCGCCAAGGAAAAACGCTACGTAGGTGCGCTGACAACGAAGAGGAATGCATACGAAATGACTTGCGAAATCTGTTACGTTATGAAGCGCTTCTGAAGGATGCTACACGCTCGCTGGACGAATCAAGCGACCAATCAAAAGCCAAAACTTCGAAGGTGAGTTCAAACTTTATTTCTAGCCTATACAATTCTGTGCTCTCCACGGTGAAAAATTGTGAAGAGAGCTTGACGAAGCCAGGGAGCCATTACAAGGCGACGACAACAACGACAATGGAAAGAAAACACCAATACATAAGACATGGAACATCGTCCGCTCGACATGTAGTAGAAGTTGAATACCTTTAATGATTAAACGAGCACGAAAACTTCAACGAGTACGAAGAGTTTTCACCACTGTACTAAACCTTTAATGGTTATCATGGAGATATTAAAACATTGCATACATTGAAGTTTAAAAGCTAACAAAATCTCAATTGACAAGTAAAGTACAAAAACGCGTGTAAATTTATTGGTTTATAAAAAAAAAAAAACACAATTTTGCAAGAGACTGTAGTATAATCACTGTGAAGCGTATCGAGTTTTTTTAGCAATGCTGGCATATTGTATGCTGCTGACTGTTTAAAATAATTTGTTCAATAACGAAGCATCAGAAGTTGTTAATATCTGTGGGAACACCACGCATTAATTCCTAGCGTCGCTCCTGAAAGCCTCTTAAAATTGACTGTAGGCTCTATAAGATCATACACGCGAGTTCGGACGTACTTTTTGGTTTTGTTAATTTTTTTATAAGGTACTCCTCAACATGTGTAGGAAATGTCATGAAAAAAGATTTTGCAGAAAACATAATATTTAAAAAAAAAAAATCGAATATGCCAGAAACGGCATATTCGATTTTTGAAGTTTTCGTTTACTGTAAAAGACTAAATTTTCGCGAGGACCTAATTTTCGCGAATTTCGCGAATCACCTACAATTCGCGAAAAATACGTCCCGCGAACAATTCGGGCAATATGTGAACGCTACGGCAGCTGCACTCGATTCGCGAAAATTGGAACCCGCGAATAATTTCAAATTTTCAGCTTTGGCCCGATTCGCGAAAATTTGAGCCCGCGAAAATTAAGTCATTTACAGTATGTCATGTTTGGTGGCACCTCCTACGCAAACTACAAATATAAGAAACCTGAAATATTTTTTTATTTATAATATATCATAGTAACTATTAAGTAAAATATGACAAAATTGTGGAGGTCATATATTTCGCGTCAAAAATGCGCCAACATGGCTCCTTTGACATTTTGTCAGTAGATTTCAGAGCGGTTATCTACAAAAGTTGAATAGCTACAACATTAAAACTAACGTCATGTATTCTTATTAAAACGTTCTTTCGTATGATATATAAATCATTGCTTTATCTCAAAGACAGACATTTTTTAGTCGCCCCAGACTTGCTCCAAATTAGAATGTTAAAAAATTTCAAGGGACAAATAAAAAAAAAAAAAACTTTGATTTTCCAGAAATTTATAGTGATAGGCCTCCACCCTACTCTTGTGTTTATTCATAAAAAAAAATAAACATGTCGCATCATTTTGCTTTTGTCACGTGACCTCAGAGGGTCACGTGACATCAGGGGGTCACGTGACCTCATGGGGGTCACGTGACCTGAGGGGGGGGGGTCACGTGACCTCAGCGGGGGTCACGCGACCTCAGGGGGGTAACCCTCATGACCCTCGTGAGGGCAACCCCCGTGACCATCGTGAGGGTAACCCTCGTGACCCTCGTGAGGGTAACTCTCATAACCCTAGTAACCCTTGTGAGGGTAACCCTCGTGACCCTCGTGAGGGTTACGAGGGTTGTTATCCTCACGAGGGTTACCCTCGTAGCCCTCGTGAGAGTAACCCTCGTAACCCTCACGAGGGTTACGAGGGTTACGCGCGGTTACGCCGACGGCGACGGCGACGGCGACGCCGCTCAAGCCGGAAACGGGCGCCTAAGAGCTGCGCTCTAAAAACAACACAATTTTGAGAGCCCTATAGTTGCCTGCGTTGGTAGACAGGCGTCATTAGAAGTCTGTCTTTTGTCCGTTTTCAAACCAGACTGACGAATTCCGCGAAGCATTCACCTGTGCTGCAATAATTCCGACGAGTTCGGAAAAACCGGTCAACTCCGAATGTGTCTACAAATAAGGAATGCACTAATGTAGGATTTTGCCCGATCCTCCTCGGCGAAATGACATGCAGATCCTGCACAGTGCGAACATTTTTCTGCTTTGCTATCTTTTATTTTTGTGTGTGTGTGTTTACTGAAAAAGTCAGCACAAAATATTCTTCGGACGCTGTAAATCGCTGCCATGGCTGAAGACGTTCTGTCAAGACGCAACTACACGGGACTGGTAACCACCTTGTTTATTAGCGCTGCGCGCGTATTGTCATGTCTCACAACCACTCCACGACCTCCCGAAAGCATGACAGGAGAGAGAAAGAAAAAAAGATAATGCGTTATTAGCTTTTCTATGAAGCAAGTCTAAGCACGTGGCAATCAGTTCCTCCGAAAAGAAAAGTGCACCAGAAGAAAACAGGCGATAATTGCGTGTGCTCTGCAGTTCATGCCGTCTCTGGTTCCCGTAAATCACCTCTTCGTGTTAACGAGGGGGGCCACCGTCGGCCTGTGGGGTTTGCTTTCTGTCTGAGCAGCCGACTTTCTGATTTAGCGCTGATTAGGTCGGTACCGCTAGAATTGCGCGCGTTGCTTTTAGGGTTCGCGGCACTTCGATTTTGACGCCGGCGTTGGCTCCTGGGGCGGACTATAGTATACTGACAAAAGTGTTGCTTAAAGGGACACTGACACCCCCCAAAATTTTTTTTTCCTTTTTTGTCAGGCGATTCATTATGGTGTCGGAATACTACCCAATTAATATTTTGCTACAGAGTCACGTATTTTTTAAATAAAGCCAAAAAACGCAACTGCTCGAAAGCGAAACCGAAACTCCCGCACCACACGGGGAAGTGGAGAGGATAGTGAGACTGGTGGAAGTCACGTGGCTACACCCGACCGTGCGTTTTTTTTTTTTGTTTTATTTTTTTCTCCGCGTGTAGCAGACGAAATGCGTTCGCTCGCCGTGCGATTCCTTTGCATTTATGTTATTCCCACTCGCTGTTCTGTACTTCAAGATGAGCTGTTTTGTACATTTAAGTGTTGGCAATTAGTAGGGAGTGCCCGAGTGCCGTAGTGTGGTGAATTCCCGTGATCGACTCCGAAAAGAATAGTCCCAAGATGTTGCGTGAAGAATTGCTTCACATGTTCTGCATCTGAAGGTGGCATTGTGCGGCAGAGTGCACAAGTTTCCGAAAGATCAACGGGTCGGGGTCAATGGCTGGCTGCAATTCCTGTAGAACAGTTACGCGAAGCTCGGAAAGCGGACGCTACCCGATTCATATGCTCCTTGCATTTTGTGGAAAGTTACTACATTGAGTTTGCAGGTGTCAAAAATGAAATCCCATACCATTTAGTTCAGCGACGTATCGTCCACAACAATTGTTTTTTTTAGTGATAATTGTTAAAAAAAAAAGAACTGTAAACATCGCAAAATGCTTGACAAAAAAAAAAATGGTACACCCACAGCAGGGATCGAACCCGTGCTCGCTGCGTGTAAATCGGATGTCTTTCCACTGGGCTTTTTTTTTTTTGTTTTTTTGTTTTTAAGTGTTTCCACTGGGCTACCGAAGGAACTGTTCCATGCGTACTAATGGAGCCGGTAGACTGTATGTCGGAAGTTTGCTGCCGATTTCTCTTCATTACATGCCCTCCCGGCATGAAGTCGGGCAGCACCACGCAGAGGCCAAATTCGCACCTCGTAAAGAAACCGTACGCGTTCGTATTCAACTCGAAGTACGCACTTCGTGCTTGACGTTTGAGCGAGCGATGTCTTCAGTTCAGCAACGAGAAGGGACGACGGCTCAGCGGCGCCTTCGTGCAATCGGCTAGCTGGTCGGCCGTGTCGTACGGGATGAATATCAGTTCTCTTGATCGGTTCAAAATTTCTCTTTCGAAGGAAGACAGAATTGGCCGGTACCATGAACGACAGTTCTGAAGTAGAGGTCCAACGCCCGTCATCCGCTGCCATCCGCCAGTCCCACCATAAGGCTTTGGTCCCACGATACGCGAAACGACGCCATGTTGAGAATTTTCAGTGAACGCACAGAAGGCTTCCGGTTGTCTGTGCTACCTTTTTTTATCCAATCAACGTATTTGCAGCTTTTTGGAAGCCACAAAAATGGGTTTCATATTTCTCTCTATTTTTAATACTGAATGTGTACCTTCAATGACCCACGACTTTGATTAAATTTGGTGGTCGCTTCGAAACCTTAGAAAACGGCCCGTGACCACGGAAAAGAGAGTGAGCGCGACTCAAACCGGCCAGTTCTTGATCGGCGGTTTTCGGGCGGAAGGAAACCGATTTTCGAGCCGCAAATTTCGTTCTGGGTAGTTGGGCTCTCATATGTCACGTACAACTAAAAACCTCGGCGAGCATAAATACCCTGTCAGTGTCCCTTTAACACCGGTGCCACCAGCGAGTGAAAGCGATAACATGTCCTCCTGCAAACTTCCTGCACGTGGAGATAGGGTTACAAGGATGCCCTTCAAACCTCGTGACTCTAAAATTGGTTTTATGGGGAGTTGTCTGGGTCTTTAGGCATAGCGGCTTTGCTTTGCTTCCGTCATCCTTTAAATACACCGACAACGTGATTCTCGACTGTTTTTCCGGGATAAATTCAGGATTAGTTTTGTTTCCTGTTTCAAGAAAATGCTCGCTGCCACGTATTTAAACTAAGACAATCAGAGAGCCGGAGTTTGACTTACTCCACAAGGGTTTCAAAGTTTCCTCCCGGAACGCTGTGGCCGTGAGACAGCGTCAATCACTTTGTGCATTCCCTTTCTGTCACATTCGAAGTTGACCGATTTTCTCGCACTCGTTGGAATTATTGCAATGCAATACATGTGAGTGCTTAGAGGAATTTGTCAGTTTGGTTTAAAGAGGGGCAAAAAACGAACTTCTCAGTACACCCTCCTGCCAACGCAGGCAACTAGTGCGCTCAATATCTTTATTCATTATTTTGTTTTACATTTTTATTTTCCTATTCTTCATTTTACTCGAATAAATAATCACAATTATATATTATTTTATCTTAACGGACGTCTTAGTGAAAGTGTTTCAGTGAAGTCGCAGGTTTACCTTGGTCAGCCGGGCCTACAACCGTCATGAATAGCAGTTTAACAATTGGCGGCTCAAAGATTCCCACTTCATTGCGAATATATGTATAAATATTCGCATATATTTTGTACCACTCTTCTTACCTTTCTACTGTTTTCTGTAAACACAATTGTAGTAGTAGCGATTGCAATAGAAAAAACTTCGGCTAAAGCTCCTAGAAATTGAAACTTTAAAAGGCAACACAGGCATATTGGTTAAATAATTACAAAGGGCGAGCACTGCGGGCACTGTTTAAATTAGTGAAATACTTGAACTTGACGCCAATACCCGAATACAGCAAAAAAATATATCTACTCCTACAATACACGGAATCAAAGGATGATCTCGTCTGTGGCATTGGGCAAAAATGCCGGCGTGGAAGGTGCACTTTGCAGCGCTGTAACTTTGAAGGAAACAAAATGATGCAACATGTTTTTCATGAATAAACACGAGAGTATGGGGGAGAACTATTACTACAAACATCAGAAAAATCGAAGATAAGTGTTTTCTTATTTGACCCTTGAAATTTACCGTAATTACCCGATTCTAACGCGCCCCCGATTCTAACGCGCACCCGTTTTTCCAGGCCAACAAACCAGAAAAACTTTCACCTCCGATTGTAACGCGCACGGAACTTCGTGATCAAGAACAACGAATGCGATAGAAACAGGCGATTTATTTACCGAAGTAGTCACTCATCTCACTCCTCGTCGCTCTCCGAGAGCTCTTTGTCGCTCTCCGCTGACCACAACATGTCGTCCTCGGTGCCGTCAAGCGCGTTCGCTATGCCACACTTCTTAAAAGAGCGTTCAACCATGGCCGAAGGGATCGTGGCCCACGCCTCGCGCGCCCATCCCGCGAGCGTCTCGAGAGGGGCACGCTTCAGCCGACCGCTCGTCGTGAACGAGTGGGAGCCGCTCGTCAGCCACTCGTTGTACAGCACACGAACGCGATCTTTCACGGACGCGATCATTGCGCGCAAGTAAGCGCGCAAGTGGGACGACTTGCGTGAACGCAGAAGGAACAAAATGGTTGCTAAGAGCACGGCCAGCACGGCTAAAAGCACGGAGGAAAGATGGCAGAAAGCACAGAAAGCTTCGGCGCCATCTTGAGATGGCGATGGCAATGGGTGGAACGAACGTTTCGCTGTTTTGACAGTTTCGGTTTCGTATCCGATTCTAACGCGCATGCGATTTTTTGGCCTATTTTTCCGGAAAAAAGGTGCGCGTTAGAATCGGGTAATTACGGTATTAACTTTGTAATATACATATAACAAATTTGGAGTGACATAAATATTTTGAACTATGAGATAAAGCAATGATTTCTATATCATTTGAAAGAATGTTGTGATACGAATATATGACATAAATTTCAATGTTGTAGATATTCATTTTATGTAGCTAACGGCTTTAAAATCTAGTGACAAAACGTCAAAGGAGACATGTTTGCGATTTGTTGACGCGAAATATATGACCTCCAGAATGCTGTACATATATCAATAAATAGTTCCTATGATCTATTATAAGTGCAAAATATTTCTAACTTTTGATATTTGTAGTTTGCGTAGTAGGTACCACCAAACAAGACATAAACGAAAACTTCAAAAATCGGACTAGCCGTTTTGGCTCAGAAATGTTTTCTCTTTAAATATTGTTTGTTCTTTTGTTTTTTACAGCGAAGTTGTTTATGGCTAGGGTCCCGTGGATTTTCGTGTGCGGCAACAGAAATGACATCACGGCTTCGTGACATCATGTGACGTCACGCCTTTGTGTCATGTGACGTGAAATGACGTCGCGGCTTGTTTGTCTGTATACGTGGGGAAAAATGTGTATACTATGGCCCGTAATAAGTGACGTATATTATGCGTTCTATACTTTTCAGAAAGGCATTATATTTTCTTCTATACTTTCTATAGTTTCCAGAAAGGCACTGACGAAACAACAGCATCGGGTAGCATATTCCATTCCCCGAAGGATCGAAAGAAGTAACTGAACTTAAAACAATCGTTTCTTCATGATGAACCGCGAATGTACATGCTGTGCCGATGCCTTGATGATTCGTTAGTGCAGATATCGAGGTAGTACAATTTGTTCATTTTTATACATTTATTCCAAAATTGGAATATGCATTTCAATCTGTCATCCATTGTTCTTGATTCCAATGTTCGGATTTGCGAGCTCACAAAGTTTCGTGGGTGAAAAAGCGTAGATATATTTATAATAGGAATAATAACTAAATTTATTTCTCCATCACATCCATGATGGAAGGAGACCGAGGAAAAAAACTGCATAAATGCAGCTTGACAAGTCCTCGGCCCCCTCCCTACAATCAGCAGCAGTCAATAAACCTAAATGCAAGCCGTGCTTGTTTGCTTATTATTATATATTCGATTTTTTTTTTTTTGGGGGGGGGGGGGGGGGTATTTTAGATATCGACAACATTAGCGAAGTTTCATTATCTAAAGTACATGCGGACGAAAAGAAAGTACTGAAATTATCGGCAGGCTCATTGCCTTCGTTACTCGCGCGATGCGACTCAGCCGAGGAATCTACGTACCGCCAAAATGTCCCTGGTGCCTCCTTGAGAAACCTTTTAGGTGTTGCATTATCAAACCTCTGCTTAGACTCCCTTACAAGCTGTTTTAATTCCCGACTCATTCGGTGAATACATGTATTGTGTTTCTCATTCAAACCATGAGAGCTCGCTTGTTTCCGTTTCAGTTTTCTTTTTGCATGTAATATTTTCCTATTAATCTGAAGGTATTTGCTCTTAATTTTTAATATACCTAGTAATAAACAGATCAACACACTCCACATTCATGCTTAAAAAGAAATTCCATAGCGTGTCTATACTGGCATTAGGTTGGCAAAAAAACATAAAATCATCAAAAGACTGTTCTGGGTAATCTAGCTAGCTAACGTCATCGGCAGAATCGAAGTTCAGAACCGTCTTTAGCGCACAATCATGCGAGATATTTGGAGTCACTTTTAAAGATGCAAGTATCATCCTATGGTTCGACGGACCCTCGTCTGTTACGCAGCTTGCAACAAATGATTTTAATGACTCAGAAATAAAAATTAGATCTAAAATTGATGACGTTGTTGAACAGATTCTTGTATAATTCGCTACAACCTGAGCTAGGTTGTAGCAAAATGCAAGTTCCTAAAATTGTTCAGAGCTAGCCACTTCCGTCGATCCAGTAGAGAATGTCACACAATCTATCCCCGGTAAATTGAAATCCCCCAAAAGCAATACGGCTATCTTCATGATGTAGATCTAAATTCATGTAATTTTGAAGCTTTACCCGTAATTTCACCGGCGAGTTTGGAGCTCTATACATTCCACCAACATCGCTCTTTTTGAAAGGTAGAAAATACAATGCTCTTTTTAATCACGATAGCCACACCGCCACCTCTTCCTCCACGTTTCTTTCTTATTATTGAGTAGACGGAAGGCGTCAATTCAAACTCTAAGACATCTTTAAATAACCACGTGTCGGTAATCACAGCGATATCCGGTGCACGTTCCAGGATTATACTTTCAATTATATATACCTTATTCCCAATACTTCCGCCATTCAAATTTATTATTTTGAAGCATAAAGGTTCTTGGCGTTTTAATCACTCATTGCTAGCTCCCGGCGTAGACAATCACCCCTGTGCTTTCTACAAATTCGCCCTCACCATCTTTTTTTATTTATTTTTTTTATTTTTTTTAATTGTACAAACTGATTCAAGATTGTTACCAGAGGCGATGCGCTCTTGTAGCACAGTGAAGAACATGTTATTCGAGAAGCATGATGTTGTGTAGATGAGGCTGAAAGTTTTACAGAAGTTTTGCATCTCACACTGAACTTCTATTCAGAAATTATACTTTTTCTCGCATTCGATGTTGTACCTTTCTGTGTTATGTTACAAACCCTCTCGCTAAGTATAAAATATGCCTTTAAAATGCCCTTGACTGCCGTAACAAATAGAATCAATTCTTTATTCGATGACTGTTGAATGACAGAGGATGATGCCGGCTGCTGCATGAACTTGAAAGAATGCTGCTTCTCAGCGAACGCGAAGCGTTACGTATACTGAAGGTTTGATTGCCGTAATGCAACTAACAAATACCCTACTCCATATTTAAAAGAAAAAGTTATATAAATTGTAAAGGTCTGAAGAACTAAGAGCAACTGCACCGCCGCGGCAGGCTTACGCAATTCAACAGTTTTAAAGCGACTCCTCGGCACGAAACGTCCCAACGTACAAGCGGGGGGCGGCAGGTGCGGCGCACCGCGGAAAAATAACCTTGTAGACTCGCGTATCAGCCCGCTCGAACTCCGCAGCTACTCGCTGAGCTTCTGCTTTTCCCGTGTTTTGGAACAATACGCTCCTCGAGGGGAAAGTCTAAAGCTGCATCGACCATGCTCCGTTTCCCTTTAGGAGTAAGCGTAGCGGACGCCACGAGCCCCCGGAGACAGTCCAGAGCGCAGAACGTGTCACGTGACCTTCTGGTTGGCCAGAGCGACGTGTGGACCGCAAGGTCACGTGGCAGGCGTGGGGCGCAAGATTGGCTGAATAAGACCGTCGCTTCTTTTGCGCTTCATCTAAAGCGCCGTTCACACTCTTGTTACCGAGTAAGACCGAGAGAGACCAGACCGGTTTTTAAGCCTTTTGCGATTTCTTAAGACCGGATGCGCTGCAGCGGAGCTGGTCCTGAGAGATCGCAAGAGGCAACCGGTCTGGTTTCTCTCGGTCTTACTCGGTCGCAAGAGTGTGAACGGGCCTTTACTCGCCTGTGAGAGTGGGATTTAGGAATCCCGCTTGTGACAGGCTGCAAGGCGATATGTTTGGCCATAGCCATGGTTTGGTGCATCTCACCAGGTCGTCGTAGTTATCACGACTTCAGGCGAGAGCGAGCTGTCATCGACTGTACTACACACTACAAAATTGACACCGTTAAGTGTGTAAAGAAGTTGGTCTTATTAGACCATTAAGGGTTTAAATCAGCCTGGGACGAAGTAATTTTCTGTTAAAAAAAAATTGCGGTGGCTTACTCGGCTATGCCAGGATATACGTAGCGTGAGCTTATGCGCACAAAGTGAGAGGTGCTACCAAGCGGCTCCGGTGCAGCGTCAGACTTGGCTACTGCACAACGGAGGCGGACAGCTGGGCACGCGGCGGCGCCAGTGCGTCTGCGGCGGCTATGACGTAACTCCTCTGGAATGTGCAGACCGGAGAGGCGCGCGCTGTAACGGCGGAGCGCGCGGCGGCGGCGGCTCCAGCGTGCCAGCTGTGCGCCGTGTGACGTCACTCCTTCTCGCGCAAACGCAGACCGGCGAGGCGCGCGCGGCGGCGGCGGAGCGCGCGGCGGCGGCGGAGCGCGCGGCGGCGGCGTCTCTGGCGCGCCAGCTGTGCGCTGTGTGACGTCACTGCTCCTCGCGCTTGCGCAGCACGGAGCACGGCTCATTATGCGAGCCCCGCGAAACTGCTCAACCTCGGCCAGTGTAGCTCACGCTACAAAAGGATGCTGGCGATCTTAGCAGCTACATAAGGATAGTTTTTCGAGCAACGGGTTTACAAACGTCAAGTGACATGTCCAGTTCTCAGATGAAGAGAAACTACAAATACAGACGGAATGAATCACGCACGAGAGAGGAATAAACGTCCTGCAGACTCCGCTACCGCCTTATGGACTCGACAATTCAAAGACACCCATTCGAAGCTGACCACCTCTGCCAATTACGCAGGTTACATGTATGTTGATTTGTTCTCGTCAATAGTTTCCATAGCGCATACTATATCTAGGTTCAAGATTTAGTTTCGGGGCGGGGGGGGGGGGGGGGGCGCCCATGACAAAATGCTGTATGAAGGGGAAGGGGTAAGAGGAGGTCCCAGCAAAATGGAAGATTTCGAAGGGGGGGGGGGCCGGGCCCCCCCCCCCCCCCCCCCCGCCCCTGGCTACGTGCCTGGGTACAGGCAATAATTAAGCGATAGAATGGCTAAAACAAGCTCTGCTACAGCGGTTTGAAGCGGGTGTCAGTGCGGTGAACAGCCTTCAAAATCGAATCACTTCACAGTAGCACTTTTTCCGATACTAGGTTTTACACCCTACAAAAATGGAGGACATTCCGCGCAACAATTTGGCGATTAAAAAGGGTGTACTACTCGGAATAAGGGTGCTGAAAGGGTGTAGCCATGGGTGTGTAGGTCTCTGGAACAACCTTTTTGACACCCTTAATGGTGAAACATTTCTTGGCGTGTAGGTTAGTGATGCGGATAACTTGTTTAGGATAAAAAAAGATGGTCACAACGGCTCCAATAACTATACCTCATATTCCGCTGACGCCTTTGCGAATGCATCGTATCGACATCGGGTATCGTTATGGTAGGTATTCGCAACTCCCGCGCGCCGCTCGCCCTCCAGCGGACGAACGGAGAACCAGAGGAGCGGGGACGGCAGTGGCGGCGGCGGCGCGGAAACAGTGGCAGGGACTGTCGGCGTCGATGCGTGAAGTACTTTTAACACAAAAAGTGAGCGAATTAAAATAGGAATTCTTGTGCTCCGCCTTGCAACAGCTTTGCACGAAGGACCCGGATGTCTAATTTCATTAGGGACTTTTCGTCTATCGCATACGCTGCGGATATCTGGTCTTGTGCATGACCGCCAGCTCAATCTGTGCTCCCGCTCCCGCTAATAATGAAGCACTGTATAGTACGGTCTACGAAAAGTCTATTCTTTGCCATAAGTAGGAGAAAACTCGTCACGCAACGGTATGTCGAGCAATACAAATCGGGAATGGGTTCGCGTTTTAAGGCCGTTACAAGGAACATGACCATTTATTCCAAGCACTTTAAAAAGACAGAATACCCGTACCTGCTTTCAGGTAATTACAAAGCAAATAAAGAAATGCTCGAAGCATTTTAAGTGTGTCTGTGTTAGCCAGCCGTTCGTGACGAGAGCTTATCTAGAACGCGCAGTTTTGGCCAGAGGGACCGGAATGTTGCAAATAACACGGTACAAAAAATGTACGGCATATTAAAATATTTATTTTTGATTGAGCAATAAATAAAACCCCTAAACACGCCGACTATGTTAATAGGCAGTTTTTCCATAGCGCACGACACCCCTAAACTTCAGTTGGGCGTACAGCGCACTGACGTTCAACCGGCGCTACCAACTTTTACGAGGGGCTTGATAGCCGAGTTGTGCAACTTAATAAAATAGCTTAAGTGTAAATGACCGTAAAAAAAAGTAATCGGTGTTTTCTTGGCCCTACTTCAAAACCTTGGTGTTTTTTTTTTGTTTGTACTCTTTGATGCGTACTTTAGCTGTTTAATATCTTATATTGCGCCATCATCAAGCCTCTTGTAAAAGTTGGGGCCGTCAGTTTGACGACAGAGGGCTGTGCGGCGAACTGAAGATTTGGAGTGTCGTATATGTAAAAAGGGGTGTAAGAACTACAACATTTTTTTTTTTTTATTTAGAGTGATGAGCACGGCAACGTTCCTGGCGCGCACTGAAAATTGTGCTTCAAAGGTGCAGCGCGAGCTTGCGGTTGTAATGCTACACCGCACGGTAACCTGTGGTGACGAACTTTCTATTAATAACCATAGAGCAGTTTGATTACGTGCACTGATTACGTGTTGCAATACACTAAAACCGAGACGGTGAGCAGCGAGTTGTGAGGCTGTGACGCCGAAGACACCATTACTGTGAACGCTGCTTTTCCGAAGCTTGACGGTCACCGTTCGCGGCTCTTTTTTTAGAGCACTAATGGCCAGGCAAAGCGCAAACATATCTCCATCACCCTCAAAAATATTCTGCCACAAACAGTCACGTGACCGGTGCGTAAAACGCGCTCGCCCACCGCAAAGCTTCGCAATTTGAGGTTTCTGCAACTTTTAAGTAACAGCATGCTCGTTTTCCTAACGTGTATCAACATCTCTGTCGCCTGTTATATGATCCTGCCCTAACCGCTTCGCGTTTGTAGACAAGTAAATCATTTTTAGCGCACTGACCAGCGTCAGCGAGCAGGCGCACGGGAAACCCTGGAAAATCTATCCCCGTCTCTTCCGCCATCTTGGAACTACCGCCCCGCCACCTATAGGGCGTTGGAGTTGCGAATAGCCACGATCTACTAAAACTTTAACTTTCCATTAACTGCTGTTTTACTGACGTCCAAAAGAGAAGGAAGATATTCATCATAACACGAGATAAAAGTAATGAACGAAGGACGGAGGCCGACAATTACGACACAACTTTCCAACTGGTAGCTATAGTTTGACGAAGCGCTCCGACGCGCCGCAGAATCTTCTAGCTGTTCTCAAGGGAGCACAGAGAGGAGGAAATAATTCATCAGGCTGAGAGAGAAAAGAAGGACGCAAGATTATGGCCAAGGGCACTTGGTCTTTGAAATGAAGAAACATTTTGGCAGATATACTGGAAATACTCTGCACAAATAATACCTTAATAATTAAAATAATTTATACGTAATTAACTATTACTTGCAAAAAAGACGTTTTTTTTGGTAATTTGTAAAATAATTTTATATTTTGGCAGTATTCAGAAAACTATAATCAGGAACGTACAGCTCAAGCTTATGACGCGTAATTTTGCCAGCTGTTTCAGAAGGGTTGTATCTTTTCTGAATTTGCCTCGAAACGGCGTCGGGTGTCTCTCGTGCACTTTCGGAACTTTCGGCGACGCTCGGATGCTCATCCGAAAGCGCGCCTCAATATGGATATTTGCGAAATCAAGAAAGTCCACGATGTTCGGGGTGCTCGAAAACGCGGGGGTTTCTGCCGGGGAATAAAGTAATAACTTCCGGCATACGGCTCACTCACACGGCCGTCTGCGCGGGCAATTAAGGCGGGTCGCACCGGAAGCGTTCATTCGGGCCGTCACGTAGAGATGCCAAGAAATGCGCCCGAGGACGGACCCGCTCTAGACTCCGTTCGCTCTTAAGCTGATAGCGCGCAGTGGGAACTATACGTGCTCGAAGGACCAATCAAGCACATTGTTTCCTCACCCCATTCTTTTACGCGTCTGTATGGGCGGGAGAGGGATCGTCACGTGGCAAAAACTCGACGACTGACTGGTCCAACGATATCGTAGTTCTCACCATTCTGTCAGCTTGGGACTGAAGCAGGCCTGCCTTTCTTGCCGATCGTCGGGCACGGATGATGCCCCGCGGGTTCGTTCAAAGACTGGGAAGCCATCTTACGAAGTCGTTTTCTTCTTGCCCTGTCTTGCGCGCTTGCTGAAGAATTAGATTAATAATACGAAGTAAAAAATACGTTCGTTCCTCGGTAGAAGCTGATGGCAGCGATCAAATAAAAAAGCTCCCGAGGCACATCGCAATTTGCCCACAAGGCGCAGAGAAAGAGAGAGAAAGAGAGACGATGAAATACACATTATCTGCAATACTTCCAAGTTTACCGTATAATGTGCCAAACGTTGGTTTATCTTGAGGTGCGCAAGAAAGCGATCACGTTCCTGTCAAATAGTTCATAAATCAAAACGAATCACAACAAAATATATATACAGAAATCAATGCCTCTGAGATTATCAGCGAGAAAAAAAAAATATTACTCAAATTTATTTTACTCTTTCGAATTTATTTAGCTCTAAACTCGGCAGTGTACAGGTAAACTAAGTTTGGGACAATGTACTTCAATATTTGTACACGATCGCTTGTTCTTAGCGTGGCCATCCTCCTTGCCACCAGGGCAACGGCAGGGGAACCATGAGGATCTTTCAAGAGGGGTCCAAGATTCAGCAAACATTTTGTATTCCTTGCTTTAGAAAGATTTCCCCGGACACGAAATATTACCAAGCTCTGTTCTACATCAATTACTCAAGGACCTACGTCGTGACTCGATTACATATTTCAAGGAAATTATAAATATTTAATAATGGTGCGTTTATTATATTAGAGGGGCTGTCTTATCCCAATTCACATTAATTTAAGTTTGCGCTAAGGGTCGTATACCAGCCCAGCCTAAATTAAAAAAAAATAGGACATATTTTTTAAACAATCCATTATAACATTTTTGACGACACACCCTAAAAAATTAATAGAATATAAAGGCAGGGTATTTATTTACGGTAGTTTGCAGCGCCTCGAGGGCATTATCATAGGGGGAGAGGGCGGATATTATACAGTATAGTAATATATTATTATTACTACATCCGCATTCCGTATTCTTGATTAAATATACAGGGTGTTTGCTTTTAATTCGAACGTAGTAATCAGAAAAGGGGTGAGAGCTAAACGAGTGCCGTTTTTACCATGTTTTATCGGACTCGGCGGAATTCAATGAGGGGATAATCGTCAAGGTGGGTAAGCTAATTGAACACAATTCGTTAATTAATTTGTAATGATTGATGTTGGGGGCATGTTGCGATTGCATTATTGACGGCAATTCCTATTAGAGCCCAACTGAAAAATGTTTGCAAAAATGTAATCGTGTTTTAGAAATTAATTGATACATTTTCACGTATTTTAACTCAATTTAAAAACTGCGCGCATAAAGAGCGCAGTCATTTTATATAGTCATTTTATAGCCATTTTAATATCACTATCCCGGCAGCGTTACTTTGGTGGGTACGCAGACGACACAAGCGACAATGTGAGTGAAACGACTACGTCACTCTTCTAAGCGTCATTGTAGGCAGGGCTTGCGGCGCGCTTTTTGCGTGCAATTTTTAAATTGGGCTAGAAAACGTGAAAATTTATCAATTACGATCTCCCAAACGATTACATTTTCGCAAATTATTTTAATTGGTCTTGCCTCTGATTGTAATTGCCGTCCATACTGCAACTGCAACATGACCCCTAAAACCAGTCATTAAAAGTTATTTAACAATTATTAGTTCATTAGTCAACTAATCATGACAATTATCCCCTCATATAATGTCCGCCGAGCCTCATAAATGCATGGTAAAGATAGAACTCGTCAAATGTTCACCCCCTATAAAAACAAAATATGTACGAATTAATTACGAACCAGCGCCCAGGTAGACAGTTACTCAAAATCCAAACACACAAAAAAATGCACTCACACAGCGCTGTGTGAGTGTATTTTTCTGTGTGTTTGGATTTTGAGTAACTGTCTACCTGTGCGCTGGTTCGTAATTATGGCTTACCAACTCGCCCAATCTGCAGAATTAACAGCTGTACGAATCATTGAACATCTCAATACAATAACAAATAGCGTAGGAGACACTTTAGGTGTCATATTTCAAATGTGCCAATTCTAAGCTTAAGTCTTGCTTCCGATTTTTTAGTACAGGTTGATGTACACCATCCACTTTTAACCGTCCAGTTTTGTCACCTGTAGAAATCGCGGGTATCGTCAATGCCACAGGTTTATTTTACAAACGCAGACTACCCGAGTTTCTTTAAATGTATCGAAACTTTTGATTGCTTCAGTGTTCTCGCTATGTCTGGTGTAGGTCGTGCAACCGAGACTCCAATGGCATCGACTGTAGAATATCGATATCTAAGCTTTCTCACAATGATGTCTGTGAACAGGTGCTCGATTTGTTCATTATAATAATAATAATAATAATAATAATAATAATAATAATAATAATAATAATAATAATAATAATAATAATAATAATAATAATAATAATAATAATAATAATAATAATAATAATAATAATAATAATCTTTATTTTTCGGGTGCCCTAAAACGGCCGAGCGGCCTTCTCTTAGGCACACCAACTCGTACAATAGAAACTCTTAAACAATAATCCTACTCATTAAAAAAGAAATAGATATTCATATACACTGACGCGCTATGAAGTGACCAAAAGTTGGTCCAACTGACAGCGAAATGTAGGCAGGGGTGTGGTGATGTCAACTTGAGGTGTCACAATGCTGTTATATAATGTCTGTAAACGAGAAAGAGGTGACACATGGCACGCGCGGAAAGGAACATGGAAATTGATTTTGCTAATAAGCCATGAAGAATCAATGGCACCATTAATGATCTTATGCAGGAATACCAAGTCAAGGACTGTTCTTCTGTGCGATAAAAGCTTCAGCGAAAATCTATTTAGTAAGCATTCATAGTCATAATACACGCGTCGTCCAATCCATCTATCATAAACAATTCGAACAAATCTTTTTTGCACACGTTCTATGATCAAAGCCTGTGTTAGAGATATTGAATTCCAAATCACAGAAGCAAACTCAAGCCTTGAAACCACTAAGGAATGAAAAATATGTATTGAACAATGGGGCTTTTTAAAATGCTTGGTCAAACGCGATATGACTCCTAGAACTTTCATTGCAGAGCTGACAACAAAAGAGACATGATTTTTAAAAGTTAATCCGCAGTCAATGAACACACCAAGATCCCTTACAATTGGCACTCGTTCAATCAGATTTCCCTCAAGATGATAAGTGTTATTAATGATCGCACGGCGTCTGCACAAAGATATCACTTTTGTTTTTAAAGGATTAAGGAATAACTGACTTTGTTTACACCACTGTGATATATTAGACACATCATGTTGTATCAGATCACAATCTAAAGGACAGTGAACACTCTTGAACAATTTGATGTCGTCAGCAAATAAAAGCAGTTCAACGTTCTTTACACATGACGCTATATCATTTATAAAAATTAAAAACAATAGAGGACCCAAAATTGATCCCTGGGGTACGCCTGATATTGAGAAAAACTCTTTGGAATAACTGTCAGTGACCCGAACACTATTTGATCGAAAAGACAAATAACTCTTAAACCAGTTACACAATTCTGGACAGACACCATACAGATGTAACTTGGACAAAAGCAACACGTGACTCCCTTTATCGAAGGCTTTTGACAAATCAAAGTATATTGCATCTACTTGTAATCTATTTAAAACAAACGGCACACAGTAATCTAAAAAGGTACACAAATTTATTTCCACAGACCTACCTTTTAAAAAACCGTGCTGCAAGGGCGTTAATTTTTGACGGAAATAAAAAGTCATCCTGCTATGCACAACAATCTCAAAAGCCTTAGAAAAACCACAAAGCAGGGAAACTGGACGGTAGTTCGCAACTATAGATGCGTCACCGCCTTTTAAGATAGGAAAAACAACTGCTTTTTTCCAGAGCGAAGGGAAAACGCCTGAACTGAGTGACATATTAAAAATGCGTTTCAAAATAGGAATGAGCAGCTGACCGCAACGTTTGATAACAAAGCCTGGTACACCATCCACGCCAGAAGAAAACTTGGGTTTTAACTTTCTTATCGCCTCGGCAATATCAAGAGAGTCCACTCTTATGGAACTCAAAAAATCGTGACAAATCAGCTCCTTATCCCCCCGTTGAACTGATTGCTGATTGTCAGAGAAACATTTGGCAAAATAATCAACGAAAACATCTGCAACTTAATGAGGTGATGAAACATAACCCGGGGCGTTATCTGAACAGGCACGTTAAGAGCCACCAACTGTACAGGGAAGGTATCGTTCGAGCTAATCATTTAAATTCCACGACATACAAAATGAACTCAGGCGTGAATCAGGGTTCTGCTTTAGCATGATCCCCTCCTATTTTCTATGTTGGTTACTGGTGTATCTTTCGTCATCTCGCATTCAAATTTCTTACAGTATGCTCATAATATTAAAATATATCGCGAAACTAAAAAAAAAAAAAAAACTAGACGACTGCATGAGGCTCCAGGACGACAGGAATTCGTCCAACAATTGGTGTACAGCAAACAAGCTCTTTCTAAATCGTTCAAAAACTAAACTGATGATGCTTTCTCGAAAAACTTAGAACGGCTCTTTCCCTTATCGTATTCTTGAAGACTGTCTCCAGTTAATGGCATAAGAGATCTCGGCGTTACATCTGATTCAAGCCTAATATTTTATGAGCACGTAAAAAAACAAAAAATAGGAGCGTCTTCACGAGCCCCGGGAAAAGCATGTTCCTTAACAAGGGAATTTACCAGCCCCTCTGCTTTTCTGACATTCTATTGTTTATTGAGTCGTTACCAGTTAAAATACACGTTAGTTGTATGGAATGTCGTCTGCAAAACTAACTCGTTAAGATTAGAACGTGTTGTTCGAGGCGGGGTTTAAGCCGCACGTCCGGAGGCCTCCTGGCTCGTGACGACGACCATTCCCCGAATTGAAGAACCCAGGGGTCCAGTGAAGGTGGGAGAATTGGTAACCTAACGAACGGTTTAATTACATGGTTGCGATACAGTCGTCAAATCCGAGAGAACATCGGAGCAGCCTCCCGCTCCGCCTTATATAGGGTCCGTTTCTTCCTCACTCTCCGCCAGGGCAGCAGGCGCGACGTAGCAAACCGCCGCCAAGTGCGTTGCAGCAAAGACCGCCGCGTCGTAGCCAGAAGTGCGTCGTAGCCATGGTTCTCCGCAGTTCGGTCCTGCCTCTCTCCCTTTCAAGTGCGATGTAGCCAAAGTCCTCCGCAGTTAGGCCATGCCTCTCTCCCCTTCCGGAGCGCACGAACCCACACGCACACACACACGTCCCGTTGACGTCACGGACGCGTTGAGACTCGTTTCGGGCAGGCCCCGACAGGCGAGCGACGGTCCTGAACACGTCGGGACTCGTTTCGCAGCGTTGAAACTCGGAAGAAGGTCGCAGAAGGTTCCATTCTTAACAGCCCCTCCGGGGCCAGGGAAACCTCGAAAGGCCGGTGGTACAATCGCTGGCCTGAAGAGGTGTGCTTGGAGTAGGCCTTGAGAAGACGCTGCAAGCACTAAACAAACTCCCAAACATCTTACAACGGAGGCATTAGCGGAAACGTCCCCCACAACACCACGCCATACCGCAGTCAAACGCTCAGAATCCGCCAGAGACCCGCCAGACTGGATTACGGATTACCAAAATTTGGTACAATTCCGGGTATCGAGACCCCCTGTCGCCAAAAAAAAAAAACTCATTTTTCCAACGAGGTCACTATGAACAAAATACAAAAGACAAAACTCTTCGCAATTTGTGAGGTCATTTTGGGGTTTTAACGAAGTGCCCCCACTTTGATCCTCATTCCCGTGGATGACGAAGACCTCTGAGATCATCCCTACTGTTTTTAGTGATGTCAGAAACATCTGCTCAACCCATCGGCATTGCCGTTAAATTTGCCTTTCCTTTTTCTTACGCTGAAGTCATAGTGATCGATTTTCACGTGATTTCTAGACGTGAAAATGCGGTCCTTATAGCGCCGATAAAACAATCCGCCTTTTTCATGCCCCGTCACATTGGTCCTAGCATTCTCCTGAGCTGTACGGCGAAACCCTGACACACTAGGGTCGCTCTTCTGCTCGACTGTCAAAGACACTCTGTCTACTCGTAGCAGAGGACCAAAGTTACGTGACGCCGGAGCTACGAGAGATCTTTCACTGATCCCGTCTTCCTCCGCCTTTTTCGCCGGCGCGTTGGGACCGCGTACGCTTTCTAGTGCTACGAAGTCAGGCTGTTCTACAACCTGGTCCCTCTCATCCCGGTTTTCTGCCTCCAACTCTGGGAGTGCTTGCTCCCCGTCAGCTGCCTCTGGCTCTGGATCACTTGTCAACAAAGGGGCGACCTGACGCGATTTGGACCTCGTACACGACTGAACTAGCCCTTCTCCCAGTTGTTGACCCCTTTCGCGCAGCAGGAAATCTGACCGGTTAGAAAACAAATAAGGATACTCTAACGGGACTGTTTGCGAGACAGCCGCCTTTGTCACTAGCTCTCCGAACGGGCCAGTTATCCTTACTGTCGCCATAGGCAGACAGACACTGTGCTTTTCGAGCAGCTGCTTGATCCAAACTACCTTTCCAGTAAAATCGGATGTCGTTACATACGACGGATGAACAACGTCCATCGTCGCTGCACTGTCCCGAAGCACCCTGCACGGCTTTCCGTTTACCTGGAGCTCGTGAAGATAGGGACGAAGAAGCTTCAGGTCCTTGTCACTACCGTTCACGTACGAGAACACAACCCACGGTTTCTTACATCTGGCCACTATGTGTCCCGGCTCCTGACAGTTGTAGCACAGGAACGGCTTCCTTGCCTCAAACTGCCCTGTTGGGCTTTTCCGCGCCTCGTCTCCGTTCGAGTGTTCTGCGCTCTTTTCTGGGACCTTTTGTCCTGCTTCGGGCTTCTCGGGCCCGTTTTCTCGCGAGCCATTTCCCTGTCGGAAGGTCTTGCGCTGATCGCTCCGGCCGGGTTCGCTTTCCTCTCCGCTCAGCTTTCTACGCGTTGCGTACTCTTCGGCTAGCTCAGCGGCCCTTTCGACAGAGTCGACTCCCACCCTATCCTGCACCCAGAGCTTGACTGACTGCGGAATGCTACGAAAGAACTGTTCGAGGCACACACACTCGACTACCTTGTCTCGGCTTTCGTACACTTCCTCGCTCTTCAACCATTCTATCAGGTTGGTTTTAAGCCCGTACGCGAATTCCGAGTAGCCCTCGCTGCTCTTTTTGGATGCGTTTCTAAACCTTTGACGGAACGCCTCGGCAGAAAGGCGGTACCGCTTCAAAAGGCTGGACTTCACCTTGTCGTAGTCGTCCGCGTCTCCAGCACTAAGGCGCGCGACAACCTCTGCAGCCTCACAGGGCAACAAAGTCAAAAGCCGTTGCGGCCACGTTTCTGGGGCGAAGCTCAACTTCTCACATGTCCTCTCAACGTTAACTAAGAACAGGCTCACGTCTTCCCCAACTTTAAACGGCTGCAGCAGCTTCTTCATTTTATACGACTCGGTCTCACTTGCTCGTACCGGAGCCCCAACTCTACTGTTCTGCGAGTTTAATCGCTGTAGTTCAATTTCAAGCTCTAGCCTTTTCAGCGCTCGCTCCTCTGTCGCAGCCTGCGCTCGTTCCTCTCTCGCTGCACCCTGCGCTCGTTCCTCTCTCGCCGCAGCCTGCTCCTGCTCTCGTTCCTCTCTTGCTGCAGCCTGCGCTCGATCCTCTCTTGCTGCAGCCTGCGCTTGTTCCTCTCTCGCTGCAGCCTGCTCCTGCTCTCGTTCTCGTTCCTCTCTCGCTGCAGCCTGCTCTCGTTCCTCTCTCGCTGCAGCCTGCTCTCGTTCTCGTTCCTCTCTCGCTGCAGCTTCGTTCTTTGCGTTCTGAAGCAGTTCCCACGCAATTTTAACTTCCTCTGCTTCCGCGCTCTCTGAATTCGCTTTACTGATCTCAGATTTCTTCATCTTTTGCTCCACCTCCACACCCAATTCTTCACATAAACAGAGTAAATCTGTTCTCAGTAACCTCATTAGATCCATGATGGCTGCTCTTTAGCTTTGGGTTTGTTCAAAAACTTGTCACGAGGTTGTACCAAAACCTAGCGCACGAGTCAAAACCCAAGGATTCCCAGCAGTTCAAAATTAATTACCCATAATCTGAAGCCTGGCGAATCTCAAAGCAAAGTCCAAACGCTCACCCACAGATGTAGCACGATGTCGCATGGTCCGATCCCAACCGCTGCCAACCAGTTGTTCGAGGCGGGGTTTAAGCCGCACGTCCGGAGGCCTCCTGGCTCGTGACGACGACCATTCCCCGAAGTGAAGAACCCAGGGGTCCAGTGGAGGTGGGAGAATTGGTAACGTAACGAACGGTTTAATTACATGGTTGCGATACAGTCGTCAAATCCGAGAGAACATCGGAGCAGCCTCACGCTCCGCCTTATATAGGGTCCGTTTCTTCCTCACTCTCCGCCAGGGCAGCAGGTGCGACGTAGCAAACCGCCGCAAAGTGCGTTGCAGCAAAGACCGCCGCGTCGTAGCCAGAAGTGCGCCGTAGCCATGGTTCTCCGCAGTTCGGTCCTGCCTCTCTCCCTTTCAAGTGCGATGTAGCCAAAGTCCTCCGCAGTTAGGCCATGCCTCTCTCCCCTTCCGGAGCGCACGAACCCACACGCACACACACACGTCCCGTTGACGTCACGGACGCGTTGAGACTCGTTTTGGGCAGGCCCCGACAGGCGAGCGACGGTCCTGAACACGTCGGGACTCGTTTCGCAGCGTTGAAACTCGGAAGAAGGTCGCAGAAGGTTCCATTCTTAACAGTGTGCAAAGAAAATGCACTTCCGAGTTTAGATACCGCCATTTTAATGAGAATGAGCATCACCTGAAATATGAGGCATTGCTAAGACGCGCGAATTCACTTACTTTATATGAACGTCAAGAGAAAGCAGACTACTTGTTTCTTTTCAAAACTCTGCATGGTTTGATTGATTTTCCAGGACTCTTGCCTGAATGTGCGCGCGTATTAGGGACCCGTGAGTGTCTGATGGCTCAAATTAACATTTTATGCTGCTATAGATCTTAACTCAACAAAATATTTAGACTCTTATAGAGTGTTATAAGTGGTACACTCCTGCAGTCATCAGATTGATAAAAAGATTTAACTCCTGTTTGTGTCGGTGTAAGTAACACGGATTATTACGACTGATAGCCTCAAATTTGTCGCCTGGGAAGTTCGTTTATCTTTAATGTATATAAAGTGTATTTATATTACAGTGCTGAAATACACTGAAATCAACACTTTACGTTTTTCTGTCTTGAAGCCCCCTACACTCTAAAAACAAAGGTGGTTAGAAGTTACACCCCTTGTCACATATACAACACCCCAACACTTCAGATGGATGTACAACGCACTGACGTTGTACCGACGCTACCAAATTTCACGAGCGGCTTGATAGCCGAGTTGTAGAACTCATTAAAATAGTTAATGTAAGTGTGACTGACTGCAAAAAAAGTTATCGGGGTTTTCTAGGCTCAACAGCAAAACATATGTGTTTTTTTTCCTGTAGACTTTGATACGTACTTTAGCTGTTTAATATGTCATATCGCACCGTCATGAAACTTCTCGCAAAAGTTGGGGCAGTCAGTTCGACGTCAGCGCGCAGTACGTCGAACTGCAGTTTTGGGGTGTCGTACAGGTGACAAGGGATTTAACGTCTACACCTCCTTTTTTTTTTAGAGTGTACCCAATGGGTTGAACTTTCGTACTTTGTCGTAAATGACTTCAATTCATTACTGTCCTGATCTGACAGATCATTATTTCCTTATATTCATGCCGTGCATCTCGGACTGTGTTTCCTACTCCGTGTGCAATAGTGTGTGTGCGCATATGCGTGTGTCTGTGTGCGTGCGTTGTCGATATGTTTTTGTATCGGTGCTTTCAGTTTTTACTCGTAATTTGTAATTTCGGTGTGCCTGCACGAAGCTTTACGGTTATTTCTGGGCACCTAATAAAATTGATTCTCGCTTCTTGAATATATTACTATTATTGTTATTTTTTGTTATTCATATATTATTAAATATTTGTACAATTAGCTGTTGTGGCAGCGTAAATGTTCTACTGTCTGGTAATTTATTTTCACAAAACAAGATTACAGAAAATGTTTGTATTTCCCAAGGTTGTTTCTAAAATGTTCACATCGCGCTTAAACGTTGAGTGGCTATGGGAGATGAATGTTTTAACAATACCAGTAATGTTTAACGCAAACATTATCTTAATTTTAGTCTTGAAATGTTCAATAACTCTCAACCGGCATTACTTTTATCCCAGACATTTTAGCATATATGAGTCATAGTCATTACTGACAAATTGTACCGCTTAAGTTTGAAGATTTGAGCCTTTAAATAAAGTATGCTATCAACAATTCCATGTCTGAGTCGCGTACTGAAGTATCAAACTAACGTGAAAAAATACTTCCTTCAAATCCCTCGAAGAACCATTAAAATTTCAACGAAAGAAACGTTTGGTAGCTTTATCTGCTGTCTACTCAATATGTTTATTCCATTTATGTGATTGGATAAAATAAACTCATAGGTATCACTAAACATAGAGCTGATTATATTGCATTAAAAACATCTTTCCGGATATTTAGTTAAATTTGTTGAAAAAAGTAAGGCAATTAAACTTTCCAACATTTAGACCACACCAAGACGTTTTTCTGCACGAATTTACCAGATCAAAAGCAGAGTGCAAACAAATGTCAGGACCCAGCCTGGATCTGAAATTGGCTACGAACGAATGTCAGGCCTAACATTTCTTGGTTTTCTTCTTTCTCTTCTCTTTGATTGAAAGTTTGTTTCTGTTAAATTTTGGATCCAGTGCCTGTCTAGCCGTGTGTACTACACTTCGGAGCTCCACATCAAATCCGATGTTTTCGTCCCAGACGATGGATTATGGTTCATTCATCATCGTAGTCGAAATACAGATTTCGATGGAAGCTATCTCGAATGCATCATACCGACGTACGGCGCACTTTGACATCCCAGCCACGATCGAATGTAAAGTCGGCACCGCATTTTGGGCCAAACACAAGCGCGACATACTTCTCGAGATAAGCTGCTTGGAGGACAACGACAACCCTAAAACTATTTAGTGCTCAGTGAATAGAGAAAGCCGATAAAATTACACTATGGAACGTCAGGAAAGCCGAGAAAGACGACAGTGTTATATAAATATATAAGCTTATTAGAATAAAAGTACGAGCATGCGCCGGCCCCATGTAAAATCACCAATGAAATACGATTATTAGGCTGTTATCTTATTGAGAACATCTAAGTCAAACAACAATAACTACAGAGATTACGGAACACGGAGATTGTAGACAGGTGCAGGCGGGAACAGAGCGAACTTCTGTGGCCAAAAGCAGCCTTGAGCTCGTTTATGAATGGAACATCGAACTCCAAAGAAGCATCTCGAGACCCCAACTATCCGACAACAAAATCGTAAGTGAAACTTTTGAAAATACTTAACACACACAAAGCCAGCGCTGACATTTGGTCGCCCGACTCTGAGACCATGTATATTTTGGTAAATTACATTTTGCAAATCTAATTTAATTACAATTACAATACTTCGCTCCAAATGTAGGTGATTGCAATTAAAATTACAACAGCACAAAAATAAATTAATTAAATTATGCACTGTTTGAGAAAGTAATGGAATTGCTTCACAATTACCCCTTTTGCCAGCTACCCTGATTCAGTGATATTGATGTAATATAATTTCTCCGCGCTCAGATACATTTTGTCCTTTGCCCATTAATCAATGATTCACTATACAGCTTCTTGCATTCGACACATTTTATGTCTTTGTTTTACCTACTTCAATGATGGCATGATAGGGAAATTGACTTTTAAGTACTGTACGAGGCAGTCGTTTTAATCTTTTACAACACCACCAAGAATGTTGGTGTTCTTTTTGATCACGGCATTTCAATGTAAAACAATCTATTAATGTTGGAGGGCACAGAAAACAACAACTAGAGGCTCAAACACTTAACAAGTCTTAATCGTTCTTAATTATCACGTCAGGAGCCGTGATAAGTTACTGAATGTACACATCAAAATCGCGCCTGATCTCATATCTGGGGGGCCTTCAGAGAATATCTAGGATTTTGGCAGTTGCTCAGCTGTGCGTCCGCGGTTAGCGCCTTGCTGTGATGTGGTTGAGGCGAGTGATTTTAAACACCACTTGAAGTAGCAAAACAAAGTTCAGGAGCATAAGTGCACTCTTTCCTCTAATTTATTCTACTAATACTATGTTAAGATTAATTTGTTCGCCTGTACAACTAAGAGACCTCGCATTTATGCCTACCCACTTTTATGCAACCGCTTTTTAGCATCCACTGCAAAACATATAAAAATAGTAAGGTTTAATTCAATTATACAAATCAATGACATCTTACAGGTAGAGATTTAGAGTGATACAAAGTCAGCATGTGGACGTATGCCTTACAAAAATTCATCTGTACGCATTAATGCTACTCCAAAGCTTTCACTCCAGTGATGAAAACAACTGACCTAGATGTAATTTCGACTTCATTCCCTGCGTCCACAAACGGCTGAGGGTCATTTAGAGGTGATAACTAAAGATACAAAATGAAACGTACAGCGCAGCGCAGTTACGCCTAATCAACGTGATTCATGACACCTTTCCCGATACCCAAGTTCCAAGTACCCTACTTTTTATTTTGCATTTGAAAATTAAATAAATAAAAAGAACCAACGACGAATTATGCACGCAATTTGTCAGGACGTCACAGTCTATCATATAGACGAAATGTAGTTTTAGTTTGCAAATTATACTGCAGGAAAAATCCCCCATCAGCATCCACCGAGGTCTTTTCTTTTGCTTTTGTACTTTTCGCCTCAATCTCCTACAGGCCGTCGTACGCCATTTCACCCTGGAGGAGCGTTTCACCCGTAATAGGCGGCTGCGCTGCGGCGAAGCGACATACACAGAATCGCGATCTCTAGTTTGCGGGCGTAGCTTTTTCGCACTTCACCAGTGCGCGGGGAGAGGCGCACTCAACGGAGCTAATTAAGCCGGCCGAACAGACTGCGAGCAATGAGAAATATCACGAAACTTAGGAATACTAAGTCATGCGCGGTACAAATATTGACAAAAAAACACATGTTGTTCTAAGCAATAACCGAAAGTTCTGAAAGTGTGCGCAAGCTTACCGGAACAATACGGCAGTGCAGCGACGCCTTAAGTATCAGTTTACGTATTCATAAGGATAAATTAACTATTGGTGCAATGTAGGAGCAAATTACACACATTTTGGCGGAATGTAGCAGGATGTAGCAGGATGAAGTAGGGTAAACACTTTTGCACAGTTTGACGCAAATGGCACAGCAATCACATCACTGGCCCTGGCGCAGACTCGGAGCTTTCGAAGTGCAGCCATCCCATCACTGGCAGGAGAGAAGTTTGGCAGACACTGTATTTTCACATGTCAGTGGCCCTTTAATTTAGAACAAAACTCCAGTAGGACAAAATAATAAAAAGTTATTTTAACTGTAATTAACGTTTTGCCATTTTTAGGGTAAAACTACAATTACCTTTAGTCAAAGGTAATGAATTAAAATTAGATATACAAAACAATTTAAATTGTAGTAATTCAATTACTGTAATTTATTTACTACTCATGAATGACTGAGACAGAAACAGAAGCACGTTTTTTAGCGTCTATTTAAAAATCCGCCATCAGAATAATATCAAATATTATTTTCACATCGGTACCGTCACTTCTGTAAAACGGGAAAATAAATTTTAAATTGTTCTCACGTTTCCCGTCAGATTAGTTTGTGTTTCTTAATTATTCTTGCGTCACGGTGTCGCCCGTTCGGAATGGATTTTTTGTGGCCCCCTTTGGTAGGAGAATAGAAAGTTTTAGAATAGGGGGCCCCAAAGCTTGGGGGCCCCAAAGAAATAGGGGCTTACAACTGCGCATGTGCAGAACCCGAACTCCATTTGGGGTTTTGGGTTGGCGCTCGCCCCCAAAGAAGGATTCGAGAAATAGCGTGGGGCCCCCAATTGCTTGGGGCCGGGTTGCGTCGGCAAACATGGCGGCGCCCTTTCCGCTCGCTTCGGGACAAATTCGTCATGGTCGCTGCGGTATTAGCCAATTTCATTGCCAATGAATGGTGCAACTGGCTTTTGCTTCGCTTTATCTCCCTCAAGTCACAAAGAATGAGCGGTGGGCTTGCCCCGTTTTAAAGATCGTCCCTGATTCTGGCCGTTCCCAAGCCTAAAGAGACGCACTAATCGTTGACATGGCAACGTACTGCTACTTCCTAGCTCCGAGTGGATTTTGTTCGTGGCACGACACCTGTAGCTTGAAAACCAAGTATTTCAAGGTTTCAAAGTCGCTCCAGCTCAGACCTAAATAGAGCAGCTGCTCGCAGAGTATGCTCGCTCGCGTTCGTCTCTGTTTCGGCATAGTTGAAGGCCTAAATCTTCGGCGACAGACGGCCAAAGCGCACACGAACGCCCAAAAAATCCGAGAACGAGCGCTACAGATTGGATTGTTTCGGTTCATTACAGCCAACAACGTATAAATTCATTTTAGGTTGTCTCTTGTTTGGGATTTACCTTAACTATTATTTGTAAACCAAAAGTACTCGCTAAGCGCACATGTTTTTGCGTGTTTTTTTATATTTTTTTTTTATTTTTACCGTTGCTAGACGCATTGGCGCTGCAAGCGGGAAACGTGAGCGGACTGCGCTGCGTTGCGAAACCCCTCTTCTATGAGCCGTCGACGCCAACATTGTTGCGTTTGGGTACCCCAATTTCTTAGGGGAACCCAAACGTTGGGGCCCCCTATTCTCAAACTCTCTAATGTTTGCCAAGTATCACTTTGCGTACGGCTCTTGCTAACAATTTTGTTGTTTCGCTGGATTTTTTTTAGCTGTTTATGATATATGAAGCTTACCAGTAGGCAATGTATGCTCTACCAATAGGAATTATAAGCAATTGGCAGTGCCTACACTACCTATTTGACTTACCACAGAGCAGTGGCTACATTGGCTTTAGGAAGTTCGCACTCGGTCTTACTGTAGAGCTCAAGCAATCCGTTCCTTTTTGAAACATGGTTGTACTCTTCGTTACTATCCATTGCACTGACAAATAATGGTCGGAGGACCAGACAAATAAAGATTATTAAAAAGGTTCACAGAGTTCATATAAACCGAGGCGGCCTCACGGAGGGCCCACGGCCACTACACGTAGAAAAAGCTCTGCACGTGCGTTATTTCCCACTGTCGAGGCACCTCCAGCCGGGCCGGGCTTGGGTCGGATCAGGTAGGCACCCCATCGGGCCCGGGCTGTGCCCGGGTCGGGTACGGACCAAACCAGCGAGTAAAACGCTCGTGCGGGAACGCCCAGAAGCGACGTCGCCTATGACGGCAACGGTGACATTTTCCTGCTTTCGCAGGCCGCACAAAAAGTTGAAGATATTGACGATAAAAATCCCTGGAGAAGGGAAACAAGGGGGACAAAGGACAAACACAAATCTTTTTCGGTCGCGCACCATTCACCTAGCTGTGTTTGGAGATTTGTGTTTGTCTTTTGTCCCCCTTGTTTCCATTCTCCAGGGATTATTATCGTCATTCTTGTCCAGCTCGCTTGCAGGGTTGCCAGGTAGTTTCTAGCTTAAACCGCAAAATGCCAGACGGTGTAGCCCAAAAGTAGCCAAATGCAAAAGATTTATGTAGCCCAAAACTAGTCATATTCTGCAGAGCCCAAAATATTGTGCGCTGTGATGTGCGAGCCCAATTCGAAGGCACTGCGTCTGCATATCTGGGGTTTAGGAGCAGCTTGTAAGACCTATAAAAAAAAAAAAGACATCTTGAAATGTATAGGTGATATTCACTTGACGTCACTCGCTAGGTGCGCTTGCCACAACGGTCGCCATTTTCGAGGTCTCCTTTTATCCCACGCAGGTGTCAGGTGCCGTCTGGCCGGACCTTTCAGCGTAGGTTAGCAGCATTTTACAACTTTAAAGGGTCTTTTTGGCCGAAACTAGGGGTTCTTCTTAGACTTTGGTGCTTTTGAAGCGCCGTAGGAATATATTTTTTTTTGTGTGTTTTAGTTCGTTTTTGTCGCTATCGGACTTTTCCGCCGCGGCCGCGTTCCTCCATCGGCTCCATGCAGCGCCCCGTGTCGCTCGCCGTGCCCACGGCGGTAGCTCTTTTGGAAGAACTGTGATTTTCTACTTTGGGGCTTTTGTATAACGGTGTGATTACTCTTTGTTTTGTTTTGCTAGTTTCCTTATTGTTTCTCCTCAAGCGGATTTTCTGCACTACGGCCGTGTAACCGTGTTGCTCCATCGCCTCCGCGTCGTGCGTCGTGCCTTCGGTGTTCGTTCTGTGCAGAAACATACCGTGCGGCTCACCGAGTGCGCAGCTATTGAAAAATGCGTCGCATTTTTCATTAGCCCGAACGAATCTAAAAACCGCATGCAAGCGATTTGGCGAGCGACGAGACAAGCGATGGCGACCCGCTTCGCTGTCGCTCGGTCACTCGCGCGACGAGGCAAACCGCATGAAAGCGACGGAAGCAAACGACCAAGGTGTTGAGCGCTAAGTTTTCTAGAAATCCCAAAAACGAGCTACGCGACGAGCGACAGTGAAGGGTGAACCGCATGTAAGCGATTTAGCGAGCGACGGCGACGAGCGACGGGAGTCGGCGACGAGCGACGGAGATTTCTCACGGTCGCTCGACGCGTCGTTCGGTTTTTAGATTTCTGGAAATCGTCGCTCATAGCTCCCGTCGCTTTCATGCGGTTTGCCTCGTCGCGCGAGTGACCGAGCGACAGCGAAGCGGGTCGTCATCGCTTGTCTCGTCGCCGTCGCTCGTCTCGTCTCGTACGTCGCTCGCTAAATTGCTTACATGCGGTTCAGCCTTTACACACGGTACTTGGCGGCAACAGAGGAATTAAAACGGCAGGCCCCCGAGATGAACTGTTTTCTCTATTTTGTTCAACGAAGCTGCTTCAACGATATGAAGTTAGCACACACTACCAACTGACGACCGCATACACAAGCCAGTCAAACGTCAAATCGCGACCTCGAAGATGGCGGATCGACGGTGGCGCTCCCTGGCAAAATCGAACCTGCAGGCTCAGTGAATACCACCTATTGAATATTTTATTTCAAACACAAAAGTAATAAAAAAAATTTCACGCGCGTTGTTACAGCTACATGGTTATGAAGCACTCGCTCGTGCCCGGCTTACTGGCCTCATACATGATTTCCGCGTTAAAACGGGCAAAAACTTCTTCAGTAGGGTTCATGTCCTTACAGTACTCGTTCTTCCGAACGGAAAGCAAACTTTACATAGAGGACGTTTTGAAGAGTTGGAAGGGACATGTTCTTCCTTAAGGCCCTGTCACACTGAGGCAACAGTTGGACAACTCTATCCGGCAACACAGGAAAGTCGTGTTGCCGGCGACCCTGTCACATCGCGGCAACAACAACAGTCGGGCAACATGTTGCTGCCGCCCGGCAACCGTGTTGCCCAATTTGTTGTCCGACAACCCTGTCACACCGCGCCGACGGCGAGGACAACACGGGGAACACTCCGCCATCTTGATTGTTTACCTTTCGTTCGTGTGCGGCGCGGAATCGCTGGAAATGTGCCTCTACAAAGTGCTAGTGCGTTCGAAGGGCCGGGAATTACCACGGTACGACATCAACCAGTGACTGTGATTAGAAAACTTGACACGGGGAGTATTTTCCGCTCTTTATTTTATCGAAATGTTCGTCATTCGCTGACAAAGAAGATAGCCCTAACCGAGGAAAGTGACATCGCTGATATATTTTCGAGATTTCCGCCACCATATGAAGTGTTTCTGTCCGGTTCTCTCATGCAATTTTTATGTCTACTGTAAAATTGAGTTAGCACCGGCAGTACCCCAAAGCGTCTTTTGTAACGTGGTGTTGAGTTGAACTGACAGTCCTTCAAAACTGCTACACCGACACGATCGGCCTTCATAACAATCGGTGGAATAAATATTTTTCAACGCTGTCTACTTGCCTACCGCCTGCTATATGATCGATTCATTCCCCCAAAACGTCCTGGGTATTTTGAAAACAAATCAGGTGTCTGGTAGCGGCTGTTTTCAAGTTCCAAGCATCAACAATCATGATCAGAATGGTCGTTTTAGTGCTTCGATTTTTTAATCTTTGGTTTTCTGGATTATTTTTATTATACTTCATGAGCGGGTGAGTAGGCATGCCATTTTAGTTTACTATCAGTAATGGGAGCTGGACTCTTGGCAGTTCTAATTTCAAAACCAGTCTGAACGTTCACGACCGTAGCTGTGACCATTCCGAAAATCGCTTTCCTGTAACTACGCAGCAAGCACATTAATCGAAAATATTTTAGCTGCACGTTAGCCCTAATTATTGTTAATAACGTTTTCCAAGCCTTTATTTGAGTAAGACGTTATTGATAGGGGTCTAGCTCTACCATCGAAGCTATCTATGTTGTCGTGTTGCCGGCCCGAAATTCGCTCAGCCAGCGATCAGGGCAACACACGTTGTCCAACACAAGTTGCTGCTGTTTTTGTTGCCAAAAGCTGTCATACCAAGGCAACATTTTAGTTGTCGTCCATGTTGTCGTGCTGTTGCCGCGGTGTGACAGGTTTGTCGGACAACATGGGGATCGAGCAATAAGTTGCCCGACTGTTGGACAACGTGTTGTGTTGCTGTTGCCGTCGTGTTGCCTCAGTGTGACAGGGCCTTTAGGCCTGACTTTGTGAGGGACACGTGACTGAATAATCTCTCCACGGCGGCATTCGACATGGGCAGTGTCGGGAGCGCGATGGCAAGCTCGGATAGCAACGGAAACAGAGCTGCTCCTGCGCATCGATCTTGGTCTTGTTCGGAATATTCATTGTCTCAAGTCTTTTGTCTTTTGTTATGGCTCGTTGTGCTTAAAGAAACTTCTACGTTCCTCGAAAAAGCCTCCTTTGATACATCCAGTACAGCACGCGTTATAAGCCGACATCAACTTCTGCAGGATGTTTTGAGTTGCCTTTAGTATCATTTTTCCTCAGATGAGGTGCCTCCTGTAGGAGGATGGTGGGAAACTCGAGAAAATAAGAGACGCCGGTAGGAAGCAGAAAGAACTTGGAAGCAAAAAAAAAAAAAAAAAAAACCGATGTCGTCGGAGTTGAATCTAGGTCACGGTAGCTCACGCCCACGAATCTTCACGCAGAAAATCCCTGAAAGCAAGAGTCCAGAAAGGGTGGACTGTCCCTTTGTGTCCATGCTGAAGTGTCTTTTGTACATCTACTCTAAACCCAGCAAAAAAGAAAAAGAAAAAAAAAATTGCCGCGTTAGGATTTAAAATAGCCCAAAAATAGCCACATACCCAACCGCATAATTTCGACGCCAAATGCGTGACAAAGTAGACCAATTTGGCTATTAATAGCCCAACCTGGCAACCCTGCTCGCTTGCACCTTTGCATTAACTGCATTATTATCATGAAGGTATTGAACTTTTTGAGACCTGGAGGGGGCCGGATTTTGGCAGTAGCCAATCAGGAGAAGGCAGTCCACCCTCCTCGCAAACAATGCGCGGAAGCAGGGGGGGGGGGGGGGGGCGCTTATCACTTCTCGGGAACCCTGCAAAAGGACAAAGGGAGGCTTAAGAAGCAGATGGTTTTGTTGCATTCTCCCCCTCGTAGTCACTCATGAATCCCACAAAAGGCGCCCTCTCTTCCTCTCCTACCCGTGAAGGCTATACTCCGCGTCACTAGTTGCGTGCAGTGCTGGCGAAGGCAACGCTAGGTGAGGGGAGATAGGGCGAGAACTAGGAATGCTAGGGAGGAGGAGAAAAACCTCTTCTCCTCGGTAACGGTCCTAGTGCTCTTCCTTTCTCTCGTCGCCCTTCATTGCCCTCCTCTCCCGTCCCGCCTGCCTAGTGCTCGCCCTTTCTCTCTTTGCCTGGCGTTGCCTTCGCCGGCACTGCACACAACTAGTGACAAGGAGTATAATGTGCACCCCCCCCCCCTCCTTTTTCCGCCTGTCGCCGGTGCGCTGGCTGTCCCTCTAGTCTGTGTCTCTTCCACACACATCCTCACTCATGCACCCATTCACCCGTTCCGGCCCGCCAAAGTTATAGTAAAACACAGGTTCCGTCTTCCGAATTTTGCAAATAATACTGGAAGGTAAACGCCACATCAGCATTCAGCAAGGTCTTTTCATTTGATTTCATTTTTTTCTTTTTAATCTCCTACGCTTTGTTGTGCGCCATTTCACCCTGGAGAAGCGTTTTACCCTTAACACGAGGCTGCGCTGCTGCGAAGCGTCATACACAGAATCGCGATCTTTACGTTGCGGGTGTAGATTTTTTGTACTCCACCAGTGCACAAAAACAAGCGCACTCAACGGAGCTGTTTTCTTTTCTTTTTATGTCGTTTTGCGGGTTTGTTTGGACTGCCCTTTAGAGTCTACGGGCGCGGCCGCAAAAAGTAGACCCTTGCAGTGCTCTAGTGTGGCCCACGTAAAAGACACCTCAGCTTCACGTTATTCAGAGAAATAGCTATGATAGTAACACAAATCTGAATTAAACTTTGGATGCCTGCATTCACGCATTTGTCCCCATCATATTGTCGCGAAGTTAAGCCTCAGCGGCTTTGTTGCTTAGCTTTATTTTGTTTTGTGTACACCTTCGTGAGTTCCCCAGTGTTTGTCGATGGTCCCCCAATAATTTGTTTCTCCAAGGACACCCGCTGTGAAAGTGGAGTCGCACAGTTCGCGTCTTTACTTATATGTTTACGGCTCCCGAATTTCGGGCTCTCCTGTCTTGACATCGGGAAACGGGGAAGACCCGGTACCCGAAATTGAGAAATGGCTTGCACGTGCTGAGTGGGTTTGCTTTTGGTGCTTTACATACGTGTTTTGTTTTGACTGTACTTCGGTACATTTTTTTAGTTGCTGATTTCTCACGCACGTGACTGCTCCTGCGATCTCCGCATCGGGGGCAGTTTTGACTTCAATGTGACGTTATTCTGATACTCGTGTTTTCTTTGGAATGCCAAGCCTCTGATTGGTCCTAAAGAAACCTCGTCAGATTGTTTCTTTAATTGCCCCGGAATTGTTTCTTTAATTGCCGCTAAACCCGATACAAGCAGTCACAAAAGGGCCCCAAAAGACGGCGACTAGGAACTCGACGCCTGCGATTTCCGTGACCTGAGCATCACCCTGAACCTGGAATTGAACCTGCACGTCCGGCTCCCTTCAGCTGTTGAGTGTTCCGCCCGCTAGCCCCCCAACTTTGGATCCATTACGGCTGTGGAGGAGTTTGGCTAGCCCACCGCTTGTTAGGACTCCTGTTTGTCGAGTTAGGCTGTGGTCGGGGCATCCGCTGATTGTGGGGTCAAGGAGGACGGCAGGAGAAGTCGCAAAGTTTAAACATTTCCCCCGAAGCTTTTTTCACAGATTGTTTATTGTGTTGCTAAAGAGCTTTGCTGATGTTCGATAAATACAGTTTTTCTTTATATCAAAGTAATTTTATCGAGTAAGAACGAACGTCCAGTTCGCTTCGTGACAATACGCTTCCTATCGGCGTACGCGAGAAGTTGAGAATCCCATCCACGAAAACCCGTGGGCCGCGGAGCTGGACGACCGCCGTGAGGGATCGCTTTCACACGGACTTCAAATTATCTACTAGCAAACGTGACTCGAAAAGGGCGATAAGTCCAGCTATAGCTACCGTTGCAGGGGAGGACTGCTCCAAGGGTAAAAACGAACCCGATTCCACCGCACGCTCTAGCTGCCCTTGGGGCAACGTTCACTCTGACCCTCAGGCGGACAAGGTTACAGAAACCGGTGCCTCGCCGCGTAGTTTGTCTTCCTAAAAACTCCACCCTGACTTAAAAAAAAAAAAAAAAAATTGCGTATTTTTGTGGCGAATGCAGTGGTAACACAGAACGTATTGTGTGTTGCCTCGTGGGGATGTTGCACCGATAGACTTGGTACGGGATTAATGCCTTGACGGCGCGAACGGAAGAAAGATGTATGGGCAGTGGCACGCTGCTCTGGTGGCACAAGACCAAAGAAAGATAAAGTGATTTTTCAATTGTTGTTCCAATCTACGTCGATGCTGACTCTTATTTGAAACAGGACGGACACGATGGAGGTAGGGAGATGATTCCAATCGTTAGATGTTCTTAAAATAAGGAGATAAATATTAACTACAAACAAGAAAACTGAAGTTACAATAATTATGTTCACGCTTACACTTACAGCGCGGAGGAAGCTAGGCGCTCGTGGGAACAGCCGTACCCACGCGTAGAGAGCGGTATTATGATGAAAGGGAGGCGAGTGATTTGTCCGGCGAACGTCTACTGCTTTTCCCGCACTGACAGCTTAGGGCTGAGGGAGGGAGGCGCATTAAATATAATAATTTATTTTTTTAATGCTACGAAAAAACAAAAAAACTCTAAAACTATAGTAGTGGGGTTGGGACGCTGCTGTGCGTTTTTGGCTCGTGCCAGTTTTTAGCGCCCTCTTCGCAACCTACACGAATATCGACGAGCCTTTCAAGCATTTCTGCGATGACGCAGCAATATATTTGATAATAGAGAAACCAAATCAAGTGGACTGGAACCACAGCATATGCATGGAATAGTTGATAGAATAATAATTAAAAGGTTAAAAGGCGCGAACTGAAACAGAACGAAAAAAAGACACACGTACGACAACGACAAGCGCCTTTTAACCTTTTAACCAAAGGCCATCGCAGTCGAAGAAGTGTCCGTGAAGATGACGGGGCACGGCATCGCATTGGAAACAACGATGTCAATCCTTCTCTCCATCGTTCAGGTGTTGCTGACAGCTGCATACGCAACAACGTCGCCCGGTCATCTTCACGGACACTTCTTCGACTGCGATGGCCTTTGGATCGACCCAGCAAGTGACTCGACAACTATCCCGGTGGCACCAACGATCAAGGTCACCACGCCTTGGCCTACAACAGTGCTATGGTGTCTGGCAACCTGGGACGTCACCGAACAGCTATCTGGGTGCATGGCTACTTAAGCTAGTCAGTCAGCGAGGCCAGTTGTGGCACGGCATCGCATTGGAAACAACGATGTCAATCCTTCTCTCCATCGTTCAGGTGTTGCTGACAGCTGCCTACGCCAACAACGTCGCCCGGTCATCTTCACGGACACTCTTCGACTGCGATGGCCTTTGGATCGACCCAGCAAGTGACTTGACAAACTATCCCGGTGGCACCAATGATCAAGTCACCACGCTTGGCCTACTTAAGCTAGTCAGTCAGCGAGGCCAGTTGGGGCACGGCATCGCATTGGAAACAACGATGTCAATCCTTCTCTCCATCGTTCAGGTTGGTTACGTTCCCAATTCTCACTGCCACCGAAGTAACGACCCCTGTTTGATTGCGGTGTCGTGCCCCTACGACGTTTCTGAGTGTCGACGCCGACTGTTTATGCTCCTGGCGCAGAGTGCGCATGCCGTTTACCTAGCATTACTAACCCTGCAATTGTCTGGAGATATCGAAACCAATCCCGGACTAGACAGTGTTGATACCCAAGTGGCTAATATTTTGAGCATTGTAACTAGAATTGAGACTGGCCAAAGCCACATGCTTACCGAAATTAAGAAGCTCCAGGACGCCCAATCATCAACAGATGTGGCAATAAAGAACCTTAAAGAAAAGGTAGCGGCAATAGAGGTCGATCTAAGCTCTATGAGGACGGCTTCGGATGGGAGCGGAAGCAGTTCGGAATTTTCCAACAAAATTGCATTGGAGTTATCGGAAGTAAACGCAAGGTGCGACGATGTCGAAAACAGGCTTCGGAGATCGAACTTATTGTTCTTTGGTATCCCTGACTTGCAAAATGAAACTTGGATTCAATCGGAGACAACTATTTTGAGCTTCTGTGAGCAACGGCTGGGAATTAAGCTTGACCCGAACGACCTTGAGCGGTCACATAGGCTTGGAAAGTTTTTACCTAACAAAAATCGGCCCATCATTGTCAAGTTCTTGCGTTACAAAGATAGACAGAACATTCTCTCTTCGGGCTTTAAACTAAAAGATTCTGAGTACGCCATTCGGGAAGACTTATCGGACGCTGTCCGCACCACTCGTAACAAACTGTACTTGTTTGCTCGATCTCAAAATGAAACATTCAAAATCCGCTATGATAAGCTGCATATGAATAATAAGTGCTATACATATGACGTTACCTCCGACTCTGTTATAGAAGTCTCTAGATAACTGAAGATTCCTAACGTCACGCCCCTTCGCCCAGCTGTGCACGCGAGGCAGTCAAAAAGTTTGAACTACAGTGTTACATTTACTAATATACGCAGTGTTATGACTAAACGTGATGATCTAAGTGCATTCATTTGTGACAATAACTCTAGCATTGTCATTCTAACGGAATCCTGGCTGAAACCCGAAATAAACGACAGCGAAATGTTTCCTGATGAACTGCAGTTAGACGTTTATCGATGCGATAGGATTTCGAAACGAGGAGGGGGAGTGCTCATCGCGATAAAAAAATGTGTCTCCTCATTTTGTGTTCGAGCCTGTCCTGACCTAGAGACTGTGTTCGTCTGCATTACATCGGCATTTAGGCAAACCATAATCGGCGCATGTTATCGGGCGCCAAGTCGGGATAGTGATTATTGTGACAATCTGCACTCTGTTTTGCTTAACATTCAGGGCCTTTACCCGAAAGCGCAATTTCTAATCTTTGGCGACTTCAACTTTCCAGACATTGACTGGGTTAATTATACCACAAGCGGGTCGAATGATGCTAAAAAATTTCTCGATAACTGCTTGAACTTCAACCTCATCCAAGTTGTTAATCAGCCCACTCGAGGTGATAGCATTCTTGATCTTGTCCTTACTAGCTCTCCGGAACTTATAGAAAATGTTGACTCTGTTCCAGGTTTAAGTGACCACAATATATTGCTCATTGAGTTATCAATTCCCGTCCTCACGAGGAACCCCACAATCAAAACAATCCGCGACTTCAACAAAGCTGATTACGTGGCAATAAATCAGCACTTATCTTCCTTTTATCAAACATACGCCGAAAACTTTTTTTCAAGGTCGGTTGAAGAAAACTGGTTACTTTTTAAAAATAAAATAAACAGTCTCACTGAGCAGTTCGTCCCCACTGTCACTGTGCGGAGCGACAGGAATAACCCCTGGTATAACAGAACACTGCGTTCATTGAACAATAAAAAGAAACGTTTGTATAAAAGAGCGAAGCGGCTGAACGTTAACTCTGTTTGGAATGAATACTTTGCGTGCCTCAAAACTTATACAAAAAGTATTAGATCGACAAAACAGAAATTCTTCTCTTTAGATTTACCAAGAATTTTGCGCTCTAATCCCCAGAAGTTTTGGAAAATATTTTCGCCTAGAGGCACTCATTCGATTCATCTTCAGGACGAAAATGGAGTCGCTGTATCCGAGCTTCATTGCGCTACTGTATTAAATAATTATTTCTCTTCTGTGTTCACCTGTGAAAATACCACTGATATTCCATGTTTACCCTTGTCCGACTTTGTTCCTATGGCTTCCATTGACATTTCAGCCGATGGAATACTTCACCTCATAGAAAGATTAAAACTAGCGTCATCTTGTGGTCCCGATAATATAAACCCGAAAATTCTTAGCAATACCAAAGTTATATCTAGTGAGTGTATTAAATCGATCTTTTCTCAGTCACTGGTGCAAGGTTGCTTACCCTTGGACTGGAAGCTGGGCAATGGTCGTTCCAGTCTTTAAAATCGGCGATCGTAAGCTGCCCTCGAACTACCGTCCCATTTCATTAACCTGCATTGCGTCCAAACGTCTTGAGCATGTAATATTTTCTCACGTTATTTCCCACCTAGAAGAAAATAACTTTTTTTTTACAATCGCCAGCATGGTTTTCGGAGGGGCTTCTCGTGCGAAACGCAACTTGTAGAGTTTAGTTCACTCATGAACTTTTCACTAATACTGACTCACTAAGCCAAACAGATGCCTTGTTCCTTGATTTCTCGAAGGCATTCGACAGGGTTCCTCATCATCGCCTAATCGATAAACTTTCTTGTCTTGGCATTGACCCTCTTGTTGTCTCCTGGATACGTGACTTTCTTTTTTCTCGTACCCAGTTCACTGTTGCTAACAACCATAAATCAAACTGCAGTCGCATCACTTCTGGGGTTCCTCAGGGATCCGTGCTTGGACCTTTACTGTTTCTAATATTTATTAACGATTTACCTAACTAAATCACGTCTAGCATCCGTCTCTTCGCGGATGACTGTGTTCTGTATCGCAAAATTAATTCTCACAATAACCATCTTCAGCTTCAAAGTGATTTAAGTTTAATTTATGCTTGGTGCTCCAAATGGCTAATGTCATTGAATATGTCAAAATGCAAGCTGGTTCGCTCTACTCGGAAAAAAACAACAAGCAACTTTTCATATATTATTGGCTCCGACGTAGTTGACTCTACATCTCATTATAAATACCTTGGTGTAACGCTGACAAGTGATCTAATCTGGAATAACCACATCGAAACTATTGTGGCAGAAGCTTCCCGGACTCTGGGGTACATCATGCGAAATTTGAAAGAAGCGCCCTCTCACTTGCGAAAATTGGCCTACGAAACATATGTGCGACCGAAATTGGAATACACATCGGCCATTTGGAGCCCACACCAAGCCTATCTCATCAGCCATCTTGAGTCCATCCAAAATCGTGCTGTTAGATTTATCCTAAACGACTATTTCCCAACGACTAGTGTTTCATCTCTCAAACGTCAGCTCGATATCCAAACTCTCAATGTACGACGTAAAATAACACGCTTAAGTTTGTTTCATAAGGTTTACCATTTTCACCCAATACTACGTTCCTCACTGCTTCTTCCTCCTAGCAGATCATCATCACGGCTAAACCACTCACGCCATGTGTCGCGGATCACTGGTCGCACTTATTTTTTAACCAATCTTTCTTCCCACAGACCATCATAGACTGGAACGACCTGCCACCTGATATAGTGGCCATTGATGACCCCCCCTTGTTTCGTGATGCTATAATTTCACGTTTTTACTAAGAATCAATCATTGTATTTTTTCACATCTTATGCAAGTGCAGCATTGTTAGCTGCAACACCTGGTGCTTTGTTTTTGTATTTTTTTCATGTATGACCCCCCCCCCCCCCCCCTTATGTAATGCCCTTGAAGAAGGGCCCTTAAGGGTACAATAAATGAATGAATGAATGAATGAATGTACCAACTAGCCCCAATCAAAGTTTCATTGATAGAATAATTCCACGTTTTGTACCCTGTCGCCTTGCCCAGGTTGGTCAGAAAGGATCGCCAATGTGTTACAGTGGAAACGGTGAAAATGACGAGGTGGGCTGAGTGAACATCACCTTGATTACACAAACAGTTTTGACATCATCACAGTGATATTGAACACAGATTGGAACACGAGCGCTGTGTCAGCGTTCGGCTGGTCCTCGCGTCCAATCAACGCGCCGAAGTACGCTCGGTGTGAGGTTCGGGCCCAAGAGACCCAGATCACTAAGCGTTCCATGCAAGCGTGACGCCGCCATAACTGTAGTTCCTAGGGGGCAGGCACCAGTCTCGTTGACGCCAGTGCAAGAGACCGTTCGTGCCGCCTGGTGCTCTGCTCGCGCAGACCCTCAGCGAGGTTGTCGCACTTGCGGAAAGACTACAGATTCCAAGATCGTGCATGGTGGCAATGGTGGTTCAATGAAACTGGTTCAATCTGGTCAATCTTTTGCGGGGTTTGCGTCATTCTAAAGTAGTCATGTTCCTTGGAGGTAGAGCAGCTTATCAGAGGCTTTGATTATCCTACGTGGTGTTGGCTGAGTGACACACTGCTCCGTGTACGGTTATTACATTCAAACTTCGTGAGCATAGGTTTCCCCAAAAAACAAAGCAAGGAAACAAAACGGGGAATATTCCTCTGTATAAAGAGAAAAACGGAAACAAACAGTTTAGTTGACACTGCTACGCATAGATGGCACCATACGGAACAAAAAACTAGTTACCCTACAAAAAACGTCTTCTGTGGTATGATCTTTGAGTACCGCATGCAGAGACGGTTTATTTCTGTTTTCCTGCCTGTACACAGAAATAACACGTTCTTGTTTTCTTACATTAAAAAAAAAAAAAAAACTACTCTCACAAAGTTTGAGCATGATGCATGGCACGCACCACCTGAAGACATCTTTGTGTAAAGTTTCATTGCCCTCGGTTCATTGACCTATTTATACGACTTTCTCTACGGCTGAACAGGGCTCGCGAGAAGACGCTGAAAGTGCGACGTGCGTGAAAGTGAGACTCGACGCAGAGCCGACGGCAAGGGGACACAGTTTGCGCACGCACGCCTTGGTATTGCGTTTCGGTGGTTCGGTTTTGGATTTTTTCAAGAAAATGAAACAAGAGCCATTCTGTGACACTTGAGCAGGATACGTCAGCAGCGGGAAGACGACGAGAGGAATAGTTCTTTTTTTTAATTTCTAGCTGTTTAGACTGATTAGGTCACTATCGCGGAGCCAAATGGACCCTATCCTTTGAGAGAAAGTGCTGACAGGAACTTGCAGTGACAACTTTTCGTTCAGAGAGCGATAGTGATCACGGAACAGGCTGGCAGTGTACACCAGGCAAATACTGTACACTGGATTTTTTTAGTCGGTTTAGCTTATATATATATATATATATATATATATATATATATATATATATATATATATATATATATATATATATACAGGGTTCTTTTTCTTGAGTTTTCCTGATTTGTTTAAAAAAAGCCGTAAAAGTTACACTAATGCGGTTTGTGCAGTGAGTAATACGGCAAGGAAGCTCGCCCCTGCCCGTTTGGATCTGGATGAGCATCGTACCGGCGTGCGGTCGTGTATCACTACTGCGTGGTGCACGTTAAAGACCCCTGACTAGCGGTTGTACTGCACTGGCTAAATTTCTCATCTACACCGAGTGACTCGTCGCATCTCTGAAATGGCTAACCAACTTCACGCTCTCTAAATATCCCCACAACCCCAATTCTTATTATACGGCCAGGGGGACATTATGTGGGGGATAATGTTTGCGATAAGTCGGCTGATTAATTAAAATTCGTAAATTAACTTTTTAATTAGTGAAAATAGGCATATGGTTTCAATTAGAAACTTAGAGAGCGTCATCGAAAACCACTAATACCCCTGTTACACGGCACACTTAACCGCGGTTAACTCAACTTTAACTGCTGTTACGCGGCACCACTGATACCGCACTATACTTTCGGACAGCTATTTCACAAGGAGGGAAGAGAGTGCGTGCACTCCTTTGAGAGGTGCTCAAGATGCTGGAGCGCACGTTCACCCATAGTACCCATATGACTGCAAAACCGCAGAATGTTGTCGGCAAGTATTGTGCGCTAACTGTGGCTTAGCGTAACTGCAGTTAAGTGTGCCCGTGTAACAGGGGTATAAATCAACTCTTTTTAGAACTACTTGAAGCTCGTGGGAAACTTGGGGGTGCACCAAAGTTACCACACGTGAAGCTGGCGCAAAGCTGGCAGCGGCGAAACGCGATGATAATCTAATCATCCTATGTTTTCAAAAATTGACATATATAGTATGTCAATTTTTGATAACATAGGATTGACGTATATGTCAATTTTTGAAAACAGTGTTTTTTGTTTAACGAGGACTTCAATTTAAAACAACAAAAAAGAAAAGTAGATAGCCTGATTCCCCAGTAAATTTCAGTTCGTGAACATCTTGATTGTGGTATCAGAATATTTTCAACCTTCGAACAAAAGATTCCTTCGAATAAAATTTGCGACAAAAAATGGAACTGTGAAAAATGCGTTCAAACATTGAACTCATTTATTTTGTTACTGCCTCACAATGTGTTGAAAATATTTCGTATCAACGTAACTATTTGGCATATGGTTATTAATTTCAGCGAAAGGGTGTATAACTAGTTTCTAAAACCGAAAACCTCATAATTAAAACAATTTTCTTCTTTCAAAAATTGTGAAATTTAGGCCTATGTCCTAGCCTTAATTAATCGCCACTCTTTAATCGATTAATCAATCACTGAATTGGTGTCGTTCATTTCCATGCATAATATACAAAAAAAAAAAAACTTTTGTCTTGCATTTGCTGAATATGTGACAAACGGTGAAATATACAATTTTGGTTTCGAGGTAACCTCGATCTGTAGTTGAGAACCGTTCAAAGACAGTCACACACTCACATATTATTAGTTCAACTGCTTGAGACAGAGAGGTTCGTTGATATTTTCCGGCGAGAGCGACTCCCTTTGATTGTTCCTAATAATCTCTGCTGCGCTAAACGGACACTCGCACGGTATTCAAGTGGCCGGGACACGTGTAACCTTCTGCAATTTTTTAGAGTTACAAATCTCGCCCCTACAGTTTAATTTAGGTTAAAATTTCCCCTAATTTTTTTGTATTCGTACAGGTGTACTCGTTCACGTCTGCGTGGTGAAAACGCTAAATTTTTACTTTCTTTTGGTTCGTCAACATTTTACCGACTAAACTTTTAAACGAATGAATCGCGATTGAAACATTCATCGATTAATCGGTAGGCTAATCGAACAAATGCCCAGCCCTAGAAAAGAGGCGAAATGGGTTAATTAGTTAGCTAATTAACTAAAGGCTTTATTTTGGTGGGATAGTGTATTTGGAGAGGTAACGTTCGATCTGAATACGGTATAGCCGGGCCGTGAAAGCTTGATTAGAAAATTCGTAGTGGGCACTACCCTGCGGGGTGAGAAATGTCACCCTTGCAGAAGGCTCCAAACCGAAACTAATGGCGAATTCGGGTGGTCAGTCACCGGCGAGCCCACGCCGGCGACAGAGGCAACCAAAACCGCGCCAGCGGCGCTCCACGTGACCTTCTCCACCCGAACACAAAGCGCCGGCAAATGGCGTTTTCGTTTGCCTGGGTCGCGCGTGAACTTTGTTAACTTCGTCCTCGATTATATTGTGATACAATACGCACGCTGTGGGCATCAGCAACATATATTCGGACTCTGAGATGTGGGTAAACAAATTTTAATATATTTTGTTTGGATTCCCGGTGAACTGTTGCCATCTTACAAGAATCTCAGAAAGCTCACCAGCGTCGCTGTTTATATTCCATTTTCTTGTTATTACCTTTTTTTCTGGAATCCTCAGCATTTTCATTTGGCCCAGCCTCTAAAATAGTAAGGCGCGTTCAAGTGTCGAGCTGCAGCACTATCAATGCATTTTTTTTTTACAGCGGTGTAATAACACGCTGTGCCCCATAGCCAACTGATCTTACGCAAGCTCCCTTTAAAATATTTTATCTTTATCTCCGTTGTTCTTGCTGTCTTTTCTCGGACCACAGAGGGGTGTCTGTCTCAATGGCTTCGTTTTCTACTCGAACCCGCTATCGGCGAGCATTTTTTCATTTGGTTCCCTTTCCCGATTCGGATATGACGATACCGGATACAGTCTGGCAGACAAGCTACCCGACCTCTTGAAGCTCGGGAAAAAATTGTGCCGGTAAATTGCCAGGCACACGCTTGAGAAGCGCCACCCGAACGGCGCGCACTCGTTAGCCTTTGACCACGCGAACGCCCTTTAAGTGGGCAAAGAGCGGCGCTATCTAGGGCGGCTTCGCACGCGGAGGCCAGCGAAGGGCAAAGGGATCGATATCCCTGGAGATTTTTGCTCGCATAGTTTCGTTTTGATGCCGTGTACAAATTTGACCTTTTTCGCCCTGCAACACTCACTACGAAATTTGTAGGCAAACTTTCACTGCACTAGATCGTATTAACGCCGCGCTTCAGTTATATAAAGATATTATGCCCCCCCCCCCCCCCACACACACACACACACAAAAAAAGAAGGTTTTTAAGTTTTTTTTTGTTTATTTAGATAACGATAAGCAGCCCATTCAGCATATTTTCTCGTGGCCGTCATAGCCTCCATTTTTACCACCGGGCTAAAAGAAAAAGATACCATAACGAGTTCCCCTTTTTTTTTAATTCCGGAGCGACCAGAAAGACATTCTCTATGCTTTTCAGTTGGGGTTTTATTGATTTGGCAAACACGAACGATGAAGAATTTTAACGAGTGCCTGTTCGGGTCGTGCCCGACGGTCACCAGCCGATTTCTGCCGTCCCCATCTCGCGGTGGACGGATCGTCACTGCCAGTTTCGGAGTCCGGGTTCGTGTTACTTTGTCATGAGCATCCTTCTTATTCTGAATGTATTAATTCTAGGCAGCATTTGTTCAACATCCTTGTATCGCTCTTTCCGACGGAGTTCCTCGCGTACCAGATTCAGTTATATCGGTGCACGTGAATCATTCTCTGGTTGCACTTCTGAAGCACAAGACCGCTGCTTCCTCCCTTGTACATTTGGTTCGTCTGAATCACCAGCCACAAACATTGGTAAAATACAATTGTATTTTACCAAATGTCAAACGTTAACGTTTGACATTTGGACTGTCGATTATATCAACAAGTGGAACTTTGCTCCGATGTATAATTTCTTCTTACGCGTGTCCTTTCATCTACGATATTAAAATCCACGCATGTCGTCTGATGCTAAAATTTTCATGGAAAAGCTTTATTTTATTTAGATAAATTATATAACTAAAAATGCCCGAATAAAATGCGAGTGAAAGTATGCTTTCCAGTTTTTGGACTCCAACGGGAACCCGATCCTTTCTCGCCGACGGAACTTGCGACGGGAACTTGTTCGCAAGGTCAGAAGGAACACTGCACCTGCTTTCGTCCCTTTTTGAGGAATGTGTGTACGACACTGGTTTCCGGGTACCTTGAAAAGCGGCGAAAGCTGCTGCCCGGACGAGCCAATCAGAGCCTGGACGGAATGCTGTTACGTAATTCGCTCCACCGCTTTGATTGGCTCGGGGCAATCACCACAATTTTCTCTTACCAGGTTACCCTCGTAGCAGGTATACATTTGCCACGTAGTGCAGCACTAAAACTGTAAACTATACTCCGTTTACGTCTTCCGTTGGACCGCAACGGAAGCTACAAGCCATCCCGTCCAATTGAACGCTGCGAATCCGACCACGTGACTAAGTAGGCCCAGTGGGTCGCTGCGCCATTCGCTGAGGCCGCGTGACGCTTGCGCGTCATGGAATTGGCTTCCACGGCACGTAGGCAGTGTTGTAGGCGTTACCGGAAGAAAAAAAAAAAAAGTGACGAAATACGTTCCTCGTTACTCACAAATAAAATGAACGCTCGCGTTACCGAGGACATGCAACGCACGTTACTTTCGCGTTGTTTTTATTTGTGAATTAAAAACGTTTGCCTGTTTTGACGTAGGTATTCAAAAGCGCCATATTTTGAAAAAAAAAAGTGAAAGTGTTTGCCAGGTAAAGAGAAAAAAAAGGCATGATTTTGAAAGTACAGCGAATGAGTGGCCGAATTCATGTGCCTGGGAAAAACGAAAAGAATCGAAGTGTTAATTTGTGTTTTAAGCCTCGGGAAGAAGATTTAACGAGTAACGTAATTACGTGACTCGAAATAAGTAACCTAAGTACGTTATGGTTTACAGTTTTAAAAGTAACGAGTACGTTACGACCTTACCGAAAAGGTTAAAGGTAACGCGTTACCGTCAGCACTGCTCGGTAGCGTGCCCTGGACTCCATCAAGGTGGAATATAGTACAAATCTCCGCCGCCCGACGAGTCAAAGAATGCCAGTAACGGGGTCCCCAGCTGAAGAGGCGACACCATAAACGCGGCACTCCGGGTTCCCGGCGCCGTATTGAGGACGGTCGGCAGTGACCTTGAGCCCCCGGCTCGGCTTACATTCTCCCACAGATAGAAGGAAGCCCCTTAGCCCATTGCCCCCGCAGAGATTAGAAAGATCCCTCCACGCTCGAGGGCCGATAGCGGGAGAGCGACAGTCGGCGGCGCTGATAATCGGACCGCCTAGCGCGAGGGCCTGCCGCTTGCTTTGCCATCCGATACGACTCAGGTTGCACTCCGCGGGCGACCGCCGCACCGAAGTAGAGGATGGGCCCAGACAGCGGACTCTAGGATCTGCCGCACATCACGCACGCCTGGCCAGTCGCCTTCTATTCCTTGCAAGAAGACGTCAATGACGAAACCATTGCTCTCTTTATGACCTCTGACAGCGGACGTAGATATGTGAGGAGAGGGCTGAGTGACACTGGTCACGGATAAATGAATCACCTAATAGTAAGAGCCATTTAGGTCGCAAAATCGGCGCAGTACTCCGGCGGAGAGAAAATTATATGGAATGATTTCGTTTAATAAGCATACCCAAACTCACGAAAATTATATGAGCCAGAAATAACTTGTGTAATGGTATTTCTTCTGTTTGTGTTCCTTCTTTATGCTAAAGCAATTTCATGATTTAACGTGAAGATTGTTTTTCCCATAATTGCTAAAGCTGAAGCTTGGGCGAGTTGGTACGACATACTTATTACCGTAGTTATTGAACGATACTGTAAAAATGTTAAAATATCGTTCTAAAATAAACTTTCTGACTGGGATGTTTTCCAAAATGATGAGATGACGTGGGTCTAAGGTAGGAAAACAAAACATGCAAAAATACTTACAGCTTTTGTTTTTTCAAATTTGATTTTAGCGTTTATAGAAGGAGCTTTCAGGGTCAGAAATTTGCCTCTAGCAGGGCGTTGACCCATACGCTGCCTGTAGCAGCGTCACGCCAGCATTGTCTTTATATATATACATATATATATATTCAAACGCAATATTTTTCTATTTACGCTTTTTTCCAATTCTTGTGCCTTGCCGAACTTGACACATCTTTTTTTCTTTAGCCATTATTATAAGTATGGCATCGTGGGGTTCACAAATGTTGACGCTGCTTGGTAAGCAAATCTTTATTTGTCCGATTTCAACAGACTGATTTTAGTGTGCTGTGGGAGGAAATTACTTATAGGGTATCATCATGACTTGATCAACGTAATAGCACTACTATGTAGAGATGTTACTATCATTTCTATACATGAAAGTTTCCTGGCAAAGAACCCATGTATGTTTTTCTGGCTACAACATTCAATCGAGGTTACGACACCGTATCAAAGACATGGGCGTACCAACGGGGGGGAGGCAAGGGAGGCGCTTGCCCCCCCCCCGTTCTTAGAGTGGGGGGGCAAGGCATGTACTTTGCCCCCCCCCCCCCCCTCCCACAGCCGCCAACTGGCCGGCGGCACCCAAGGGATACCAAGGGCACCGCCCCCCCCCCCCCCCACACCCAAAAACAAGTTGGTACGCCACTGATCAAAGATACTTTATTACTGGCCATATATTCGTGTACGCTTTATAAATATTAACAAGTCTTTTTTGGTACCAGTAGCGATAATTCGCACATTTATATTATCATTGTTTTTTCATGTTCTTGGGATTATGTGAAAAAAGTGAGTGAGTAATGTATAAAAATACGTATATATAACGTCCCCAAGCACGCAGTGTTAAATTTGGTTAAAAATGGTTTATGATGAGAGTCGTCGACACTGTTTTTGACACTACGCCTTGCGTTGAATCAATTATTCTGTGTTTCACTGAACATCGGCAAAAGGTTTCCCCCCAAAACTACGCATTGCACAGAAGAAAACGATTGGTTCCGTATTAGTCACGGCTGAGGGGAATGTTTAGTGGGGACCTTGTCCTTCGAATAATTGAACTTTTTTTTTATGGTTTTTCTGAGTGACATTTATGTTAGGTTGTGAAGATATGCATATAGGTAAAATTAGAAACTTGATGAATGCATTGAAAGGCACTAAATCAGTGTATTTTTGTATGAGGTGGAGCGCATATGATAGCGTGGTGGCGGTGCGCAAAATATACTGTTTGTATTACTGGCACGAGGCTGGAGTAACAAAAGTGTGAATAATAAAAAAGAAACGAAACTATACGGGGAAGTTAAAGTTAAAGACGTTTTTGGGACGCAGAAAAATATTCAGGGAAAGCTCGGTGAACTCTCCAAACACATTTCCTATTTTATTTTCTGTCCATCTCTCCCCTCGGGCGATTTTCTGAGCTACCCCAGCTAACAATATTTTCTGAATCCCGGCGTTTATCCTTTCCGGTAAGCTATTTAGTATCGCGACATTCATAATAGTTATTGTGAAATCGGCAAATGAAAATGTTGCAAAAACAAACATTCAAATATACCCGCACCTTTCAGTTCCGTGACGTCAGTGGAAGGCCGGCTTGCCAGTCGAGCAAGTAGTCTAAAAAGTATACTATGCCAAGCATTTGTTCCTGGAGCGAGCTTCCCAAGCGTTAGTTTGGCCCCATGAAACCGCTTGTAATCAGTTGGGCGCAAGGTCTACGTTTAAAGATTGGACCCCTCCTGTGAGGACCAAAATTGTTAACTTCAAAACTTCTAAAAAAATATGTATATATATATATGTATAAATATGTTCTATCCTAATATTTGGGATACTATTTCAGCGACGTGTGTTGGTGTGTTTAGCGATGTTTCAGGCCAATTGGGGAGGGGACCATGAAGAAATCGCCGGAGCACCTCTTTATAGATAATTCCGGTACATTTTCCCAGTTTTAGGGTTACGATTGTTTTTAGGCAAATAACTGTCCCTGAATTACGAGGCACCATTTATTTACCGATGCCTCGTGTAGTTTTATACAAGATATCTCATGTCAAAGTTTTGTTTGGGGGATCTACGGCGAATTCTAAACTACCGGTTCGAGCATGATGGCAACACTTGTAATCAGCTGCATGGCCACGGCTTGAAAGCTCGTGCCGCGGTACCGCAAAATGTACGACTGGCCTAGTCGCGAGAGCAGTTCCAATCAGTCGGGTAAGATGCCACGGCTTGCTTACTGTTTTGTTGCGTAGATATCAAACATATGTAGCAAATATTAAATAAAGGAGTCATGAAACGATATCGGGTTGGAATGGGAAATCTCGCAGTTAGGATTGAAGTATGTTTTGGAAGGAAGCCAAGCAGAATTTGGTTTGTCTCCAAATCGTCTTGAAATTTTGGATGTAGATCGAAGCTAGTTTAACTTGTGAACTACGTAGGATCAAAAGTTCAAGATTAACGGAATGTTTAGTAAAACAATTTAAAATGTTCAACAGTTTTCGAACGCCTCAACGTAATTGAGGCTCGGAGGTTCGAAAAATGATCCACGTTCTCTGTGTTTTAAGCGCATAGTTCGAAAGTTTCCAGACCCCATGGTTCAATGCTCGAACCTAGGGTACAAAAAAAAAAAAAAGTTCGCGGCACCTTTATAATAGACACACCTTTACTATCTTTAAATGCCTAAGATAGCAGGCGTCCACCCCGGAGAGAGCGGACTTTATCACATGCCCTCTGAATGTTTCAATGAACAGCGATTAGATACCTACAGAGTGTTCCCCAGCCGATCTCGTATGGGTTACTTTCTCACTGATGGCGTGCGAACTTCCCCGAACGTGTTGTGCGTTGCACTTGACGTGACTTTGACCACACCTTTATCCAGGGGTCAATGATCAGCTACTTCATTCAGAGGGTGAGAAGAAGATACCTGCCGACGGAGGTAGCTGAGATTGACAAGGCGAGTACGGGGGAGACAATCACTTGTTCGACTTCTCGAGACTGATTGCGAGTGCACAGGGTGACGTCCTTTCGAGAAAAAAGCAGGGCTGGCCGCTGGGGCAGCGGAACTTAACATGGCGGAAGATCCAAGCACTGTCGCTTCCTACGTTCAAGTTTCTTTGGCTTCAAGGAAAAGCTGATTGACATCATAGTCTATGCTCACAATAATTTCATTACGCAGATTGTGTTTGAGGCTAGGGGCTCATTAGTGTAACGAGAAATTGTAACACGTAATTTCCCCACTAAATTTAGCGGCAAAACTCTGTAAATTTTGCGTGGGAACGCTTTCCTCTAAATTTAGCGGAATTCAGCGTGACTCCAAAGCCATGAAGAGCTCGTAAATAAACACCCAGCACAGTTCGAAACACGTTGCATATACTGTGCCTCCCAATCATATCCGTAGGAATAAGATACGCGATTTTTTTTTTAAATCCACGTTTGACGATAGGGTTTACCATAACGAATTTGTAAATTTCCTGAATTCTTTTCGCGGTTTCAGCCAATTCTCTTACCAAAAGGCCTTCACAGAAAACCAGAAACTCCAACTCGTCAATAATGATGACAATACGGCGCGTTATTGTGCAAATAGACCTGCAAATTCACAAAAATTGGGTGTTTTTTTTTCGCTCTCATCTGTAAGCTTGCTTTGTGCGTGAATGTAGTAGTGACATAACTGCCAATTCATCACAAAGTTTGATTAGTCTCTTCCGCGCAATTAGGAGGCCACAAAAGCATGCAATATGAAGTAACATGTATTGGTGAGTTAGTTGCACTCGCAGTGTTTTTCCCACAATTCCCCGACAGCGCTATGACTTCTCAGGGCTGACAATTAGTTTTCAGACATCTGTCAGTTTGCCACGCATTTTACAGTCATTGAACATACAGCTTCAGACCCCAAGTCTATAGAACAGTTTAGAACAAATAAGCAGTGGCCCCAGGTACGGCACTGCTTACTGATTGCTCTTACATTGCACCACCAACCAACGTACGAGTTTCATAAATTCTTGAGGCTAGGGGCCTCAAATATTTATGAAAGTGGCAGTATATTAATATATAATGCGTAAATAACTGCAGCGGAGATATTTCGAAGACGTTACCTCTATAGAAATAGTGAAATTGAGTTTGCATGAGTTGTCCATGCGGGAAGAAATATATGATGGCAGTTGGACAATATCTGTTTTGGAAGGTGAAAGGTAGAGGAGGGGATGTAGAGCGGACAAGCGAATCACGTTATAGTAATGTGCAAAGAAGAGGCATCTTCTTTTTTATTATATATATGCTGATACGAGTACAGTTGTTAAGATAAAACGGATGGGTCTGTTCTGAACGGACATTAACCTAACTATCAGGTATGACGCATGTGGACTCCAGATGAGTGATGCATATTCAAGCTTGGGACGAATGAGAGCGGAAGATGCAATCAATTTTGTTTCCCAAGTGGCCAGGTACTAATGACGTCTTGGAAACCCGAAGGTTCTTTGAGCTTTATCTGTGATGTAGTTAATGTGTGGTTCCATTGAAAGGTTTCAAGTGAAGTGTACACCAAGATACCTGTATGTGGGGACGTTTTCGATGCTTGAATTGAAAAGGGCACATGTAACTAAATTGTGTAGGAAAACGCTTCTTAATAAAGTTAATGTATTTAGTGAATGAAACTCTAATTTCCATATGCCACTCCTGACACTATGTTTCGGACAGTATCAAATTAATATCTACAAGAGCAAACAACTTTCCAGACTTTCAATCTTTCTACGTGATTTAGAATCGTCGGCACATAATCTTATAGTGGACAGGGTAGAGGTGGCCAGCGCCAGATCATCTACTTAACTAAGGAAGTCAGAACATCTCGAGTGGTAAGGGGTGCTCTTTTGTGCCACTAACTGTGGACAACGCGAGTCAAAAGGCTCGGAACGTCCAGAGTGGAGGGAAGTGCTTACTTGGGGCATTCATCTGTGCGGTAGAACTTGATGCCCACAAAATACCCTTTCGAAGTAGAACGAGAACACACGCGAATCTCGCGTTCGCGCTAACAGCGTCACCAGTGTACGTTCCTTTCCATCAGTCTCCATCGTTTTGCAAAGATGACGAAAATAGACTCCGGCTCAGGGAGGTCTCGACGATACTATTTCGATTGATAATCTTATGGTCGGATTAGTTTCACACAACCTGCATCCGTTCTTTGAAACGAGGAAATAATGTACTGCCATTGCTATACTACACTTAACACGAGAATGACAGAAATGTTGTTTTGAATGGCATACAAGACAGGATAAATACTAGGAGTCGAGAAGTGGACTGGAACTGAAGCTATACTGCTTCGACTTACGACGACACTTTTACACGAAACAATTACTATCCCAGATCAGCTAAACATGATGAACTAAAACCCCGAGACTATAAAGAGAAAGACGACGAACAAGGAGAGGAAGCAGGCACGTAGCCAGGGGGGGGGGGGGGGGGGGGGGCAGGAGTCCCGTCCCCCCCCTCCAAAAAAAATCTTCCATTTTGCTGGGGCCTCCTCTCTCCCCTCCCCCTCATACAGCATTTTGTCATGGCCCCCCCCCCTCCCCCCCGAAACAAAATTCTGGCCAGGCACGTAGCCAGGATTTTGTTTCGGGGGGGGGGGGGGGGGCGCCCATGACAAAATGCTGTATGAGGGGGAGGGGGAGAGGAGGTCCCAGCAAAATGAAAAAATTTCGGGGGGGGGGGGGCCGGGCCCCATGCCCCCCCCCCCCCCCCCCCCCTGGCTACGCGCCTGATCCTGGCTACGTGCCTGAGAGGAAGAACAGACTCTTGTTCTTCCTCTCCTTCTTCGTAGTCTCAGGCTTTTAGTCGATCATGTTCAATCATCATCAGCTCGTTTGCGCCTTAACATTCTGTTCAACCAAACTAATTTGAAATACAAATCTCGTTCGCCCTCATTTCCCTCGTATCCTAGTTATCCGTGACACGTTTAAGCTTGAAGCTACGCGGAGATGAAAGCTCCCATCGACGAGAAATTGGGGACGCGATCAGGGACACTTTTTGTAGAATTTCTCCCTCGGCAATCGCTCTAAGCGTCCTCCCTTTGACTGTCACAGGGCTAATACATCCCACAAAAGTAGTGCCTGCGGACACCGTCTGAGCCGCGCTTCTTCCTTGTATGGCGTCCCATTTGCTATGCAAAGACTGTCTGCCGACATAGCATACGTATCTGTTAAGTAGACATGCTACCAAGATGTTTGAGGCGCGTCCTCGGGTAATTCCGTTACGTTGCCTGCAACGAACAGCCTTTCTTTTTAATGACGTAAGAACAGTGTGACAGTTCCGCAGCGAAGCCCCGCGAGGGAAGTCGGGCAAGGCGCTCACCGAGGTCCAGCGTGAGGTTGACCTGGTTCGGGTACTGGATGCCGTCGAGCATGGTCTCGCTCTGCCACCAGGTGGTGTTGTCGTTGTTGTTGAAGTCCGTCAGGTAGTCCGGCGGGTGGGCCAGGTGGGGGCGGGCGGCGTCGCAAAGCTCGCACGTCTTGCTCGTGCCCGGCACGTCGGTCTGCGGGCAGAACTTGGTCGGCCCCCGGAGGCCGCACGTGTTGGTCGCCTCCACGCGCACGTTGAACGCCGCGTTCACAAACTCCGGGATGCAGCGCTGCGGCCGCCGGTGCTGGTCGTAACAGCTCCCGCGGCTCTCGTACTGCGCCACGCCCAGCGAGGCGACGGCCGCGAGCAGGGCCAGCAGAGTCGCGGTCTTCCCGCCGAGCGCCATGCTATCTGTCCCACCGTAGGCACCGACTGCTCTGCTGCGGCTGCCGCCGCCGAACCTCGCGCACCCCTCCCTCCTCGCCGGCGGCGGGCTGGGCGGCGGGCGGGCACGGGGGGCGCCAGTGGAGCGGGAGCGCTTCTCAGAGCGCCTAGATATCGGAGAGGGAACAACTCAAACCGCGCTCTCGCAGTGCGCATGCGTCCGTTTTCGCGTGGCGAGGAGACGTCGTTCGTTTGCCTCGCTTGCAGACGACCGTCGCGTTCGCCTCCTCCTCGGGCCTTGGGCTCCAAACGCGGCCCATAATTCGCCTGACCACGATGTATATGTTGAAGCCACTCTCGAATCTAGGCTCTCCAGAGGCTCGGCGCGCCCGCGGGCCGTCTCCTCTCCAGGCGGCGGTTCCCAGAACCGTTCGCGACCCCCCTCCCGTCGGGCTCGGGGGACGGCGGGGAAAGCCCTTCCTGCTTCGCTAGCAGAGACCCCCCCGGCCCCCGCGACGGGTCTATCTTTAGACGGCGGGGCCACCAAAGAGGGTCCCCGCGAGTCGAAACAACAAAGGGCCTCCGAGCATTTCTTTTCCACCCGTTTACATTGTAAACCTGTCGAACCGATGTGTGCGATTGATGTGGCGACAATGTTTTCCTTTTCTTTTTTCTAGTTGCATTAGGCAAGTGAATTCCTTTCTTTTGCGCATCTTTGGATTTGACAGGTAATTGCAGTGTTTTCCTTTGGACTTTCCGTTGCCCACGAATTGGCCCTGCACTGCGACTGAAGATGGGGCCGCAACGAACGTCCACCCCAAAGCTGACAGTCCAATGGAAGCTGCGTGTTCGTCAGACCAATCGTACACATATCTTTCGCCACGTGATCACGCTCTCTCTCTCTCTCTCTCACACACACACACACACACACACGCGCGCGCGCAGAGACCGAGGTCAGGAGATGAAAGAGCTGCGGTTGATTGATCAGGCGAGCGCGTAGCTCCCACTGCACTGTCAGCTTAGCGCTGGCTGGAGCCATAGAGTTATTATAATGTACGCTAGAGGTTCAACTGGCGCTAGTGTCTATGCGACTTCCGGGAGGCAAATTGAAGCAGGCAGCAACCCGTCTACTTCTGTGGTGCTCCTGTGCATTCCTATGGAAAAACGCGTGTGAATTTTGTCTCTTTGTCGGAAAATAACATGGATAACTTTTGTGATTTCGGTTGTACCGTATAATATGTACCTTTATTAATATTGTGAAAGTGTAATTGCTCTGGTTACAGCATTTTTCTTTACCACTGAACGATGTTAAACTTCGCTATATTTCAGGCCCAAACCTCTGTACCTTGGCAAGTATATAAAAACGAGCGACGATTCTAAGCAAAATAACGATCGAAAGGAATGTAGAGTGTGTTCAGGGTTCGCGAGCATTCCGGTGGCGCTTATATATTGCTAATATGCTCGTTCTGTCATTATATGAAAATGACTCCGTTGTGCGCATCTTTACGATCGTTTAAAAAACATTCGAACGTAAAAACTAAAGTACGTGGGCTACAAAGGTTTGCCTTTTTATTATTTCCTATGTCGGGCAGTTTTTATCGGGCACCTGTTCCCTGGCTTCTCCCTATTTGCAAAGATTTGGAGCTTGCAGGTGATGCTTTGAACCCAGAACAAGCATCTTCGCACATATTCATGAGCAGAAAGAATAAAGCAGTAATTATTTAATGGAAATCGGACTATATTACGTGGCTTTCAATTTATTTTGATCGTCTGCATGCACAAGGAGTTACTGATCCAGTATTACTGCGTAGTTCTTGCCTTCTCTCTTGGTTTTCCAGATGTCCTTCGTTCGTTTGGCACGTATATCCCCCATGCTGGAAAGCGCCGACGCTGTGTTCGCGTTAACAGTGTCCGACTGTGCACATAAATACATGTACGAAGCGGTTTTAGCACCGTTTTGTATGCCACGAATTTAAAATAAAAACGCCGTAACTGACCAATTATTTCGTCTGCGTGACTGAGAAATGTTCCAATGTGCCTAGTACGTATGAATTATTCGTGATATTTGCTCTTAAAATCGAGCGCAGAGAGAAAATGCACTCGCTTTTTCCCATAAATGGATTACAGGAAGTCAATTTCGGACTGGATGCTGTCTGCTTCAATTTGCAGCAGCACACTAGCTCCAGTTGAACCTCTAGCGTGCATTATAACTCTATGGCTGGAGAAACACCTTCTGATAGTACTCAAGGCCTGCGCGCCCGCTCCTTGACGTCATGGCAGCTAGTCCAGCGCGCGGGAAAACGACCGAGCCAGCTGGGCTTAGCTGTGCCGGTGCGTTGGTTAGGCGGCCCGTAGCTTCGAATGTAACAGCTCGTACGATTACTATAAACGCGTGCATAACTAGGGCTTATTTAACGAAGTTGTACTTTTTATTCTTAGAACTCTAAAGGAAAACTTTGACTTTTAGGCTTTGATTATTCACTATTCAGGGATGGACGGTATTTGAAATACTATCCATACCTATTACCCATACCTATTACCCATACCTATTTCAAATATAAGTATTTGTAATAGGTATTTAAAATACTTCTAGTATTTTGTATTTTTGCGATAGTCTATTCATGATCATACCAATCTAAGAGCTCTAAGCACCCTAGAACACACACACACACACTACACACACACTACACACACACACACACACACACACACACACACACACACACACACACACACACACGCACACACACACACACACACACACACACACACACACACGAAACGTCACATTTATGCGTGGCCAATTTCTCTATTAAAATCGGTATCGAAAGTTTGATGCCAGATGGCGCCATCGGACGAGGAGGGCAGAACCCTACCCTTGCCCGTGCAACGCCGCCATCTGTTGTCAGTGATGATTCCAAGGTAATCGATCGTTTGATACCAATTTTAATCGAGAAATCGGCCACGCATGAATGGAAAGTTTGGTTTCTTAGGATGCTTATAGCCCATAGACTGACTTATGGCCATAAAAAGACTATAGCAGAAAGTGTTGACTTGAAGTGCCCCTTTAAGATACCTATATATGCGCGCATCTTGTCCCACAATGTATCGGCGCATAGGCAGAGATCTGCACACATTTTATTTACTTTCTTTTCAAATCCATCTGCTCACCATTTCTTCATATAGGTTGCAGACAGAGACCCGCATATTTTGTTTACCACGGCGCAGGCAGCATCAATATATCGCAGGAGGCGAAATGGCGGACATGGCCAAGGGCGGACGGAAGAAAAAAACACGAAAGGGCGGCACTTGCCTTCCCAAAGGATAGTCGCCACTCTAGCAAGGCGCAACCGGCAAGCAACATTGTGGAACTTAAGCCGATGATGATGATTCTGCGGCTTTTCACTTTGCAGTGGGTGAGTTCAAAAACATGTCGTGCCCTAACCTAAAAAAATGAAGAAAAAAAAAACATAAAACAACTATATTGTTTTCTGCCATCACTGCTCCAGTCTCGCCTTCGTCCTCTGGGCACACTGAACTCGCAAACCCCTATCCGAGAAGGGTAGAAGACACGGAGAGGGCATGACGCCAATTTTTGAAGCGTAGACATAAAAAAAAAACAAGGAGAATGTAAACATCAACGAGATTTAGCCAGACTTGTACGTAACGCGTTACAAGTAATGGATTACTTGTAATCGATTACATTTTACTGCAATGTTGTAACGCTTCAATTACTCCCTTTAAGGAGTAATGATCCTTGTAATTGAATTACTTGTTTGCTGTATTGGATTACAAAATAACCCATTACAAGCTTTCTGAATACCTTTTTTTCATTTTTTTAGGGGGGGGGGGGTAAATGTGCTGGTCACTCAGCTCTGAGTAACGGGCAATCTTTATTTTTTTTTTTCAAAACCACTAAGCACGTGAGCTCGAGGATTAGTAAGCCACTTTACAATGCTTCGTTTCCAGGGTACATTTTTTGTGTAACCCGGAGACTACGTACGGGTATGAAAAACGACCTTATCCAGCCTATTGTGCGTAATGTATTTAAACAGCGCGTCTTTTTATTATTATTTTTTTCACGAGAGGGATCGGGTGTGTGGCGTCACTCAATCAGCCCTAAAGAAAAACGGTCAAGGCTTTTTTTTTTATTTCGGAACAACCGAGCGCGAGACCCCAGGGATTATGCTACCCTAATAAAAGAAGTGTAATGAAAACTTACGTGTGAAGTAATCGATTACTTTAGAATAATTTTTCGATTACTTTTTGGAGACTAATTGTAATTGTAATCCGTTACTTTTTACAGTGCAGTAATTGTAATTGTAATCGGTTACTTTTTGCAGCGTGAGCTACACTGGCCTAGGTTAAGCAGTTTCGCGTGGCTCCTGGAGAGCCGTGCTGCGCATGCGCGAGGAGCAGTGACGTCACACGGCGCACAGCTGGCGCAAAAAAAGAGTCAAATTTGGGGGTTTTACGTGCCAAACCAACGACGGGCATCTGGCACTCCCCAGGAGAGAACTGAGGATTAATTTGGACTAAAGGGGGATCTTTTGACGTGCAACCGAAAGCTCGGTTAGACGGCGCCTCCTCCGCAATAAGCCTCCGTCAGATTGCGGGCACCTCGGCCGGGATTCGATCCCGCCACATGGGGATCCGTAGGCCAGCGCACTCGCCTCGGAGCCACCGAGGCGGCTGCACAACTGGCGCGCCGGAGCCGCCGCCGCCGCGCGCTCCGCCGCCGCCGCGCGCGCCTCGGCGGTCTGCGCATTCCAGAGGAGTGACGTCATAGCCGCGGCAGACGCACTGGCGCCGCCGCGTGCCCAGCTGTGTGCCTCCGTTGCGTAGTAGCCAAGTCTGACGCTGCACAGGAGTCGCTTGATAGCGCCTCTCATTTTGTGCGCATGCGCAAAATGAGAGGCCTATACATATAGCGGGGCGTTTGCCAGTGTGGTATAGCCATGGAGAAGGAGAGCGAAATTGCTGCTCAGCGGCGCAGAAGAGCGGAGAAGCTTAACTCATCGGATCCCGAAGTAGTCACATAATGCGTATACCGTGTGTGTGTCATTGAAGCAGCAGTAAGCATGATAATCAAGCTAATCCCAGGAAAGCTAAGAATAACCAGCTGAACCTAAGCTCACGCTACTATCCTGGCATAGCCGAGCTAAGCCACTGCAATTTTTTTCAGTAACGTGTACAGGTCTGGATTTAGCAAACACCAAGAGGCCTGGCGCGGGTCACGTGTAAACATATATTCTTTTTTTTCCGTTGAGTTGCGTGTGCGATAGACGTACAGGGCAGGGCGTCCAGGGCGGCTGGTCGGCGGAACGAAAGTGTGTAGCGTCGCGCGTTGCAGTGACGGGGCTTCGCTGTGTGAGCGCCTACGAAAATCGCACCGGTTGTTCTTCCGCGGGGCTTTCGTTTCGCCGGTAAGGCCCTCGTGCATTACATTCCGAATTTTGCAGTAACGTGAAATAATTACTGATCCTCCGACGCTCACCGAACTGAGAAAGCGATGGGTTTCGTTCCTCGGTCACCGTCGCGGCAATGACGACACCATCGAAGAGGATCCGGGTGTGCGGACTCTGTGCCTCTGTGCACTTCAGAGCAGATGACAAGAGTGTCGAAGGAATTGTAGAACCGGAATCCTCGTGAAGGCACTTTTACGTGGAACCTCCCCGCGATAAACATCAAGTTGTGGGACACACCATGAAGAAAACGGAACACACACTGCCCTGTCACTCTGTGTCCTTTGCGTCCTTGCCATCCCAGTGATCTTTAATACCAGTCTCTTCGCCACCACTTTTACCATACTCCCTTACAAAATTGGCATATCTGAACTTATATATAAAAAAAGATATGGTCATAAAAAATTGGGCATATCTGCCGTATAAAGCACATCAGTATATATAAGGCATATCTGGCCAGATCTGCCCAATTTTTTATATATTCATATCTGAGTCTGCCAAAGAGGGGTGTATCTGCCTCCCATATCAGGCCAGATATGTCCCAAGCATATAAGGCAACCTTTATATATATTGTTTTTTTTTCTACAAATATCTACCAAAAGTGACTTCTCATCTGTAGAAAAAAATATCAATTGAATATTGAGCATGTACCAACTTTTATTAATTTTTACATGAGCTGCGCATTATGCCACTCCTGATTTCGCTCATCTTAATTCCCGGGGGATGCAGGATTATCGACATTTGCTTAACGAATGTCGATGAAACGTTAATGTCGACGAAACGTGTGTCCATGAAACGTGTATCCACGAGAGGGTGGTCGTGGAACGTGTTATCACGAAATACAGGGAGAATAAAAAAAACAGTATTCTACCTGCAGTTGTGACATGATTTCAGACGGCCAATGGCAGGATACTGCTGGTAGAATTTCGGAGAAATTATTCTCCCGGCTACAAGGAGATAGACACAGCCTAATTCTAGAGGTAAACCGGAAGAGTACCTGTAGGAAAACGATCAATTGTCGCGAAGTAGGTTGCAGCGCACTCACATTGACGATACCGGACAGGAAAGGTGTAATCCGGGATATATGTCGTCACGGGCATGACAACCATTCAAACAAAAAAAAAAAACGAGAAGCAAGGGGTCCGTGAAGATTCAACACGATGTAGCACAAGCTGTCATTTGTCGAACCGAGCACTAAACGCATCACAAGAAATTCTTAAGCTTCTTTGAAGAAATCGCTTGTTGCCGATATACGGGTAAGAATTTACTGCAGAAGCAGAATCCGCAGCAGCCACGCAGGGCGCAACACACGCCAAACTAGGTCCGGCAGCAGGCATTCCGAGATTGCCAACGGCTAATGCGTCATCCGTCAAACCACACGACCACGCACCTTCTACCACGCGTTCAGCTTAGGGAGAGAGAGAAAAGGAGAGAAGGAAAGGCCAAAACGTGAGTGCGCGCACAAAAGGCTTATCGTCTGGGGCATCCCAACCAGAACCTGGCCCTGATCCCAACAATAACCACAACGAGAGGATTTGTCACTTGTACCTGAGGTTGATAGTGCAATGAGTGCTATGTGTGGCCTTGGGCAGGTGCCATGTTCTGCCGCATCACCAGCTTCTAGACTGTAGGCACGTGACCCTAACCGAAGACACGATTGGCCTAAAACACGCATAGGGTCTACCCTGCTGTCAATACAGAGTGAACAGGACAGCTCTATGAAGTCCAGCTTTTGAACTTCCAAACAAGCTGTCCAGCCCAAAATATAATTTTAAATGAAAAACTAAGCGCGACCATTTTTCGCGAACGATGTCCACAAATATATATACACACACATATATATATATATATATATATATACCGGGTGTTCATTTTTAATTCGAACAAATTTATTACAAATAATCCGTAAAAGATGCACTAGAACGGTTTGTTCAAGTGAGTTATACGGCTAGGGGGACATTATGTAGGTGGCTAATCCTTGCGAGAAGTTGGCTAATTACTTAAAATTCGTTAATTAACTTTTTAATTAATGAAAATAGACATATGGTTCCAATTAGACATTTGCTCAGCGTCGTCGAAAACCCCTAATTCAGTCATTTTCAGAAAGACTTTGAGCGCGTGAGAAGCGTAGTAGTGAACTGAAGTTACCGCTCGTGGAGCAGGTACAAAGCTAGGGGTTGCGATAAGGCGCCCGTGCGATTTTTCCGTCTCTTATCTAGCCCCAGCCTTGTACCTGCTCCACGAGTGGTAACTTTAGTGCACTACTACGCTTCTCACGCGCTCAAAGTCTTTCTGAAAATGACTGAATTTGGGGTTTTCGATGACGCTGAGCAAGTTTCTAATCGAAACCATATGTCTATTTTTATTAATTAAAAAGTTAATTAACGAATTTTAATTAATTAGCCAACTTCTCGCAAGGATTAGCCACCCACATAATGTCCCCCTAGCCGTATAACTCACTTGAACAAACCGTACTAGTGCATCTTTTACGGATTTTTTATAATAAATCTGTTCGAATTAAAAATGAACACCCGGTATATATATAACTGGGAAGAAAAAACCCTTGGTGGAAACAGCAATTCAACGGACGATTAATTTAAAATTATGTGTACACTGCTAGGTTCGCGTTTTTAAACTTCATTTTTTTCCACGAAAGAGTTAAACATAAAATACACCACGACAGCACATCTTCCGACTTTTAACACAACCGCCGACGCTCGCAAACAAAAGGTTGCGATGCTGCGCGAACGGTTTTTGAAAGATGCTGCGTAGAGTACTCCGGGCGCAACGGCTTCGCAGCCGTTCGAAGGGAAAAGGATTCGCGATGACGAAGTAGCGTTTTGCATCTTCAGTAAGCTAACGGTTCGTGTTTCCCCGCTAAATTTAGCGGGGAAACATGAACAAGATTAGCTGCACTGCTAGATTTAGCGGGAAAATTGGCGTCACGTGACATAAGCACCAATTCAATTTCCCGCTAAATTTAGCGGGGCGGTTGCACCGATGCGGACGGCAACGACGATGCCACTTAACGCGGAAACGGGCGCAGAAGAGCTGCGATCTAAAATCCATTATTTGATTAAGTCGCTTTCCGATCTTATGCACTTCGTCATATTGTTGCACGTCAAAATACAACCAAATTTCATTTGTCTTTCAATTTTCAAAATGAGCAATTGATTAATTGGTCCAAATATCTGGAATAACGTCACTTTAAGGTTGTTAACAATAGTTAACCAATTAGATAAGACGAATGCAATATAGATAAATCAACTAGTGTCTTGGCGAGTACATATGACGTTTTGCTTGCACGATCGAAACGGGCCCATATATAATTATCAGGAGACATATTTTTACCCATATATGTCGTATATGCTAGTATATGAACTTTTATACAGCGATATATGGTTATATTTGCACGCGTATATGGCGGTATATGGCCGTATTTACGCAGTTATATGGCCATATATAGCAGTATTTGTCCACTAATATGGCGATATCTAGCCGTATTTTCTCCGACATATAGCGGTATATGGCCATATTTAACTCCTTATGTTATCATATATGGCCATATATAAAATATATCAGGGTCATATCTGACATTTTCGTACGGGCTGTCATTGTAACCCGCTTCCTTTAGTCGAAGCACTTGGTTATCCACTGAACCTAGTCCCTTATGGGGACAATAGTTTTTGAGGGCACTGTCAAACAGAGACATGATCATTCCTTTTTTGACTGATTTAGAATGTCAACTCTTAAATAACAAGGGTTTTGCGGCCACTTTGCCGTACTCGCAACCTAGTCCTCCATATACATACAGCCTGAGGTCCAAGTACTGCGTCCAATTCTCATCTGCAGGGGTGATCACGTCCTTTATCCTCGGTAGCAGACCCTTCTCTCTTGAAATTACCAAAATATCGTCCGCGTATCTTTTAATTAACACTGCAACCTCTGGTGCTGATTGTAACAATCGACTTATCTTCAAATCCAACTGGTTCAGAACTTCAGATATATGTCTGACAGCACTGGCGCTATTGATGAACCGATACGGACACCTTCCTTCTGTGTATAAGTTTTGTCCTCGAACTTTACGGCAGTGGATTTCAAGTACAAATCTAAAAGGGTTAAAAAAGCTCCCCACACCTATCCCTGAGTGAAACTGAAACACAACAAGGTTCGCTTCCAACCATTTTCTTACTCTTGACAGTATAACTGGTTGTTCTAAAGAGTAGTACAAGTCTTTTATGTCAAGTGATACAACTTCACATTCCTCCTGGTGAAACCCTTGCAAACACTTGCAAACACTCAACTAATTCTTCCGAATTCTTCAACCTAATCGAACTGTCCATCATTACTGCAGTCAGACACTTTTGCAAGAACACCGATACGGATTTCTGACAACACCCATTTTCATTGATGACCACCCTAAGCAGCATCAAGGGCTTGTGGTCTTTCGGAAAAACTTAACCGAAAGCAAAGCCCTTGTATTATCGCCAACCTTCTTCGCCTCTGCCGACAACTCTCAGGCCTCATTCAAACAGCCGGCGCCTCTCCCATCCCGGCACCGTCACGGGAGAACGCCGGGGCGGAGACGCGACGGCAGGGTGTCCGAACAGGCCGCGCAAGCAAAGCGACGGCGGCCGCGACGGCAGGATTGGATTGGATCGGATTGCTCATTTATTCAACTTAAATTACAAAATAAAGAGATAATTGTGCCTGAACATTAGTGCGCACGTTTCTTTTTTTTTTTTTTGTAAATTAAGGATTTGCGTCGGCTATTAGCAATTTCCGCTGAAAAGGAACAAGAAAAACAACACAACAAGCGTTGGCTGACTGTTGGCAACCGAACGATGAAAAATATTCCAAACTTAGCGAAACGTTTCTATTTTGTGATTGGTTGGTTTTCGATGGGGCCGGGACTCCGTCATCCGCCGGAACGCCGGGACGCCGGTGCCGTAGAGCAGCTCCCTACGTCGCCCGGCGCCCGTCGTGGCACAGCTTTCCGTCGAAAACCAGGCCGAAAATCCTCTCCCCTGCCCGGAACGCCCCTCGCGACGGTGCCGGGATGGGAGAAACGCCGGCTGTGTGAATGAGGCCTTAATCCTTCAGAACCTCCGCGATTTTTCTTTTTATCTGTTTTAGGTTCACAGTGCACGGACCAAAAAGACTTTCAATTGCGGTCGAAGTCTTGTTCTTACAATCTGAAACTAACAGCAGGGCGAACCTACCGGACTTATCCGTCTGCAACAAGGTTATTTCTTTATCTGCTAACTCTTTCTTGAGGTTCGTGACACATTTGAAATTTATTGTCTAGTTCCCTACCCACGCCCGCTAACTTCAACACGGTCCTAACTGCCTGGTCTTTGAAACCTCGTTTTTCGGTTTCGAATTTTCGGTTTCAAAACAGGTGGCAGCTGATAAAACCCGTTTGCTCTACTGACCTTGACCTTACCTCCACCGCAGTGTCTGCTGTGGCTGCTTCACCCGTGTCGGCATTGTTGGCACCTGGGCTCAAAGCGAGCCCCAGAGTGTCCGCTAGGATCGTTTCGGGGTGAGGCTGATGATGGCGAGCACCAAATGCTCCACTGTCTCAGGCCCGTTCCCGCAAGCCCTATATGCAGAGTAGAGTTTACCTTGGGGACGAGTCGGTTCCGCTAGTCCAGTGTTCGCAGGGCTTCCCGCTCTCCCGTCGAACAGCAATCGGCTGCCCAAACTGTTATCATATAGTTGGGTTTCAGCCGGTATTACTTGTTTATTGTTTCTGTAGAACGATAACGTTGTTTTGCCCTGAGCCGCAACGAGCCACTGAAGGGCCACCACCTCCCCCTCACGCACTCTTTTTCGCACTTCAATTTCTTACTTCTGCGCTGTTGTTGCTTCCGCGGGCTCTGCGAAGAAGCCGTACTTGCTCTCAAGGTGACAGAGATGTCTCTGCCTCTGTGTCAGTCGTCTGACATACCCGAGTTTGCTGGAAGCCTTACGGGCTTCGAAACTCGACCACCCCAGGTCCCCCTGGACGGCCTCGTTAGCGACGTTCCCACCGCCGGTATCTTGCTGAGCAAGATCTTGTAATGTTTTTAAACACGCGATAAAAAACTTTTTTTGAGCCATTCCACTCTGTGAAGGTGGTTGACCAGCGAAGCTGTAGAGCACCACCGCAAATAATTCACCAAGAGACACACGAAAGCACTTCACCAAATGTTTATTTACAGTATATATACATCATTTTGAAACGTTTGTGATGATTGCTTTGTGATCACTACGATATACAGTAATGGGTTCCATTACAACTTTGGTGAGATTCTTTGCTAAAGTTAAATCTATACATACAATGCTTTGCATATACGAACGCTGGTGCTTTTATATATTGCCGCCCGCAGGGTCGAGAAAGCAACGCTCGGTCACGGGCTTATAGAAGATTCGCGTTTATTCTTGCTCCGGACGTAACTTTTATAATTCATTCCTGCTTTCTTGTTCGCGAAAGTTCCTGTTCATTCTCGCCCTGAGCGCGCGACGCTCGAAGCTTCTTTGCCAAATTTTCGAGATAAACACGCAAAGTAGATAAGGACCTGCGCGGGATGTTGTCGAGTCAGTCTCGCTCTCGCTTGCTGTTACACCGCGAAATCGCCACCCGCTTAATATTTGCTGTCTCCACGCTCGTTTTCCTTTTGTTTGGCACAAGTTCGCCGATTAAATCTTTATTTTCAGTTCACTGTTCGTCATCTCGTCACCTTCATTCGTGACAATATGCAAAGCAGTGACGTCACACGACTCGAGCAGTAGAAGGCCCATTGTTCTCGGATGTATCTCCTATCTCCATTATCACACGTTTCGACGTCTTTCCTTATCAAAATGCATATCAAGGTGACAGGGCGTATGTGCATTTCCATACGATGGAGCGTTTTTACATGCAATTTCTGACTTTGCACACGGATAACAAAAAAGCATGCAACCCTAGCCATATACAGCTCTGCTGTTAAAATTGTGAGCCATATTCCACTCTATGAAGGTGGTTGGCCAGCGAAGCTGTGTAGCACCACCACACATAATTTACCAAGAGACACACAAAAGCACTTCACCGAATGTTTATTTACAGTATGTATACATCATTTTGAAACGGCAGTGATGATTGCTTTGTGATCACTACGATATACACTAATGGGTTCCATTACAAATTTGGTGAGATTCTTTGCTAAAGTTAAATCTATATATATATATAATGCTTTACATATCTAAAAACTGCTGCTTTAATAAACGTAAAGCAGTGATGTCACCCGACTCAAATGGGAGAAGGCCCATTGTTGTCGTATGTATCTTCCTTATCACACGTTTCAATGTCTTTCCTTATCAAAATGCATATCGAGGTGACAGGGCGTATATGCATTTCCATAGAATGGAGCGCTTTTATATGCAATTTAGTTTCTGCCCACGGATAGCAAAAATGAATGAAACCCTAGCCATATACAGCATCGCTGTAATATAGCCAATTGCAAAGAGATCCCACGCCAAAGTGGGGAGTGTTTGTGCAGTCCCTGCAAAATCTTCCCCATCCCCCTGGAATGAGAGGGCCTGATGGCCTTCATCAGTCGAGATTTTTCAGTGTCGTCTGGACGAGAGCGACCAGGGTCCGAAGGAAGGGAGAAAGAAGGGGCGCCAGGGGAGTGAGCTATTCCCCCGGTGTCCAGGTGCGCTGAGGGGGGAGTGAGGCGAGAGCATGGGAGCGGGAGGGGAGGGAGGAGGGGCAGTCCCACAGGAGGTTAGGAGCATTTGGAAAGCCCCCGAAAATTTTGCAAGTGCGGCACCCAAGGAGGGATCTGTTCACCTTTAATAGTGAAACAGGGGGGGGGGGGGAGGGGAGAGAGGAGGTTTGAACTTGACACAATAAGGTGCGTTCTAACCTAGGCAAAGATGGGTCGGGGGGAGGAAGGGTTCTGCGAGAGTCGCGTAAGCAAACCATGGCTTCCCGTCGGTGAGTACGTTTTGAAACTAGATCTTGCAGCGGGTCATACCGACTTACTCCGGCACAGGAAGGTCCTCGTAACGTTCTGCAGCCCAAGGCGTGGGCCGCCTCATTCCCCTGAATGCTCGAGTCACCCGTAACCCACTGGAGAGTCACCTCAAGGCTAGAACTGTTGGTCAGAAATTTTTGAAGATCAGTGCAGATTCCAGGGGGAGGGTAACGTCTCGGAATGCCCGACATTTCGCCTGACTGTCACTTCGCAAGGATTCTGTTCGCGGAATGCGTGGGGAGTATGATAGTACGGTTACAGCCGTAGTTTCGGCATACGTAGAATTGGTATTAATATGAAAATTATAAGAGACAGGGGGGTAAGTGGGGTGAATGACGGCGCGGGTTGTAGCCAAGGGGTAGGGGTTGGAAGCGTCCACGTAAAATGTGGTGGAAGAGAAAGGGGTGTTACGGGAGCCTACGAGTAGCCCTGTTGGTGCGTCGTCCCACGTTCCGTTCTGGGTTCACATTACGGGGAAAGGGGAGTACATGGAAGAATGGGAGGGTAAGCCAATGAGGACTGGGAGTTGGGATGCGGGGAAGGAAAGAGATGTCGTGGCCAAGGGAATGCTGGAGGATGCGGCCTGTCTCTGATGCCCGAAGTTGATCCACCTGACCCTGTAAGTGGATGTCTTTGCGTTCTTGGAGTGTATTAAAGAGCTCTATTGCACCGAATACACCATTTTAGGCGGAATTTGGAACGCCCAGAGTTAGGCGGGTAAACTTGCGCAACAGACGGTCAAGTTTACCATGCGCAGTTTTGCCGAGATTGATGTATGGATGCTGGTATACCCCTCTGAGATAGACAAGTGCCTTCGTGAGGCTACAGAGTTGGTCCTCATGGAAGGCCCGGTTAGTCCGGGCGATATGTTGTAGGACGTGGTTGATGTTGATAAGTGTTGAGTGGGGAGAGCCAAATGCTCTATTTACCGTCTTCGAGCCAGAATCTGAGGACACGCAATGATCGCCACATTAAACGGATAGTTTTTATGATCATGTCTGTCTTTTAGACACCCTTGGTCTTTCACCTCTTCCAGATAGACGGATTTTTCCCGACATGGTGCTTCCCTATAAGATGCTCAATACTGTTAGATCAAATACCGTTTAAGTACGGGACCTACCTCTGGCTGACATTGTTGCCTGAACATGTTTCATGTTACAGAATTAAAAAACATGTACCAAAAGTCCTTAGTTCGGGATGTGTTGTGGCAACAAGGTTATCATTCACATGTCTCCCACACAAGTATGACGGTACAAGTGCTGTTTGTTGTCAGCTAGGGTAAGATTGCCGTCATGTTAAGAAACAGCACATGTTCCATTTTTACCTCTGTCTGCACACTCACCATTTTGAACAAGGTGCCCCTAAAAAAATTAGCCATTTTTACTGCAAAAATAAGCTACGCATTGCCGAACGCTCAGTTTGCTTCCAAATATCACGCAAGCAGTCTGGATCAAACCACGAAAGTTTAGAGCTTGTTGTTATTTTAATCAAACGTTATAAGTTACTTTTGAACATTTTTATATAGGGGAATGGCTGCCAACGAATACTTGGAAATGATAGGCAGAATTGTACTTTCCCTTTTAAATTTTCAAAAAAATCACTTATAATTACGAATAACATACAATAAAGTGGTAGTTAGGGCCAGTTGGTTCATGATCACGTAGGTAAGCGCCAAAAAACACAAGGACATCAAAGTAGACAGACATGGGCGCAATTAGTAGACAGACATGCACCCTTGTCTGTCCACGTTCACGTCCTGGTGCTTTTTGGCGCTTACCTACGTAACATGACAAGTTCTGGAACATTGGCATCTGGTCCGGGCATTTAGCGCTACATCTGAGTGGAGACTGAGCGTTTGGCAACGCATAGTTTATTTTGGCGCTGAAAAAAACACTTTCAACGTTTTAGGGGACACGCTGTTTCATTGGACAGGTTTTGTAAGTACAGTTCTGCAACATGTCATTTCGTCAAGGTATTTGTATGCTCTTGCAGTGTCACACCTGCATGCACATATTGGAGACGAGATGTTTAGGTGGCGCCACCTCGCTGGCGCCCTCCTGTGACGGAGCTGGTAGGATGCGAGCTGACGACCCGCTATTATCCAAGTACGGAGTGGCTATGTTATAGTTCGCATCTATGTCGATTAAAAAACGCTTTATTTATTAAAGAAACGCGTATGACGTTTCTGTGAGTGATCTTTCTAACGAACAACCAACGCCTTGGAGTTGCTTTCTATACTAAAAAGAAACTTTAAAATCGGTATTCACGAACGCGTTTTTAAGTGAGAGGAGGAAAGCGAAGTTCTTTCGCGGGCAAACGACGACTTCCGGTGTCACGACAATCCCGAACACAGCGAGAGCGGGCTGTTGCTATGACCACAGCGTCTGCAAACACCTGATCAGCCAATCAGAGAGCTCGTTTTCACGGCGGGCTGCAGAGCACGTGCGTCTGACACAAAACAGAGGCTGTCTGCTACGATCTCGCACGATGTCGGCACCGCAGTTTACTAAGAAGCCGCGAATGCCAAACTTTACAGAGACAGAGATCACCGCCTTGGTGGACGGCTATGAAGAGTATAAGATAGCCATCGAAGGCGAAGGGAGGCGCCCGCCCGCACGGCTCCCAAGCCAAGCGGCGGGCGTGGCAACGTATCACGGCGACGCTGTTCGCGGTTTCGGGAATCCGGCTTGGAGTTGCCGACGTCAAAACAAACAAAAAAAGAAAAAAAGTGGGCAGATTACAAGAGTGCCAACAAAATCCGCGGTAAGGTCGATTTCTACCCTCTTAACTTACGTGTGTAGTGTAGAGCTCACTGTAATTCCAGCTTCACAATTCATAGGAGCTACAGTCCGGCGCAGCCAGAACGCCATGGGAGGCGGCCCGAGAGAACCCGCTTTGACGGAGGCCGAGGAGCGTGATAGGCCTTCTTAGCGAAGATGCCCTCGTGGGCATCGAAGGGGCCTTCGATATAGGATGCTAAATGCTAAATGCTCATCAATGCCCGAAGTGCTGGCATTCAAGCGCGCGACTGCGGGAAGGGCTAATATTATTTGTTCCTTTACCGCACTTGTAGGCTTCATTATGCGATTGAAAAATTCATTGCTGGCATTAGGAGCCATCGAAAACTGCGAAGTTTTAAGAGGGATCCTATTTGCTTTTCAACTTTCTAGACGCTCGGGAACCACCCCAAACAGCTGCCGCCGATCGCGGCTCGGTGTTTATTTCACCCATTTGTAAATTCACAATATTTCAGCTTGTTACAATGTCCTGACATAATCATGGTACTCTCAGCTTTCGTCGCGGATCCGGGAGCGGGACCCAGCAGCGCTGCAGACCAAGGTTAGCCAGTGCACTCAAAGTCAGTTCTTATTTTGATCGGCGAGGGAGTGAAATATGCAGATGCAAATGATTGTTAAAGGCTCTCTTGTCTTTTCCAATTGCAGCTTGGAAGATGTGGGGCACCTATACAACCAGAGTGAGTATTATGAACCACAATAAGGTCAAGTGTTGATGTATAAATGTTTGGATATAGTATGTGAAATATATGGTGGTTAGCGTGTAATTAGATTCAGAGCAGTGTTTGAGGTCTGGCCCACCAAAAGGAAATTAATGCATGTGAAAGTCTAGTCATAAATAACTTGAGAGTGAAGTCTTTTCCAGTTATTTCAAGGCTCACATGGCATTACATCCAATGTAAACCCAAGTTACGAACTAAGTTATTCGTTCCTTGGGCTTACAGGGAAAGAAAGGAAAGAGGGAGGAGTACGGGTGATTCACTTGGCAGCAGCGGCGGTGGCATACGGCAGCATTTAAACAAATTGTAAATTTTCTGCAGAACGTTGGCTGGCCCGTCAGCAAGATCAAGTGGGCATCACCTGTGCGGGAGCACGTTTCACTGCATCGTCACGTTTTCAAGCCAGCACACGCAGCGCTATCATCCGCGGCGCCACCGCAGACGAGGACAGCCCAGCTGATTGGTCCGCCAGCGTCGACACCACCAGCGAAAGCCTACAAAAGCACGGCATCTCTTCTCTCTTCCTCGGCGTCTTCACTTGGCAGCAGCGGTGGTGGCATACGGCAGCATCTACAGAACTTGTAAATTCTCTGCAGGTTAGTAACTGAACTTCTGCTTTTGACTTGTATTTACTGTTGCTGCTGCTGCTGCTGCTGCCTTGCTTGTTTCCAACTGTATTGTTTACTGACACTTTTTTTACTGAAATACTGAATTTCTTCCGGGGAACTCTAGAATTATTTTGTAATGGCGTCTTGCGTGTGTTGGGACGAATCACTTGATGAAAATAATTCAATGACATGTTCGGAATGCAATTATTTTTACCATTTGGGAACCAGCTCAGGTGTCTCTGAATCAACTTGCAAATCGAAGGGTGAAACATGGCGAAATGCATGGCGCTGCCCGACATGCAGAACAGCTAAGTCAAGGAGCAGTCAGAGTGGGAAACAGAAATCAGATAACAGCGATGCGACCGCTATACTCGCTGGAATTAATGAAAAACTGGAGTCGCTCATGTCACTAAAGGCAACTGTTTCTGCCATCGAATTGTCTGTGAGCATGATGTCGGCGAAATATGACGAGGTACTCCAACATATGCGTCAACATGACACCGACATAAAGATCTAAAAAAAAGGGTGACAAACATAGGAAACCGTGAAAGAGAAGTAAACGTTGAACATATTGCCCAGGACTTGAATGCACTCAAATGGCAAACTAGGAAAGTGAACCTTGAATTATACGGAATTCCAATGTCTGAGCATAGAAACCTTCTTGACAAGTTGAACCAGGTAGCTGTAAAACTGGACGTGCCGGTACTTTCCGAGAATGAGGTTGTTGCCTTGCACAAACTACCAGCACGACCAGACAAAGTACCCGGTATTATCGTTCGCTTTGCAAGACAGGACACCCGTGAGCAGTGGTTTAATCAACGGAAGAAACTTAATCGCACAGGGGAAGACGCATACATTCTTGAGAACTTGACTACCCAGAACCGTGCTCTGCTCTGGAAAACAAGGGAATGCGCAAAGCAAAATGGTTACCGCTACACGTGGCACCGAAACGGACAAATTTTCGTGAAACGAACCGACGGCGCTAAGGCCATTCTTATCAGGAGCGAGATGAACTTGCAGCATTTGAACTGAATAATGTTGCTGTTTTTTTCTTCATGACCGCTTGCATAAAAAAATATCCCAGATCTAAACTATTTTCTGGCCTCTGAATTAAAATCCTATCTCGGGAATGAGTATAGTAAGTCGTTCAGCTCGGAACAAAACTGAAGAGCTTGCTTTATTTTTTTAATGAATTTTGTTTTTTGTTCGATTTTATTATGTTCTAAGATACATGGTATTCAGGCGACAGATTCAGATGACAGTGATGTTTTTGAACTGCCGATGTATAATGGATACTTCCTGAATAGAACAACTGGGCGCGGAGGAGGTGTGTCGTTAATGCTCAGAGATAATATGTGTGGTGAGGTTTTAGAAGAATACTCGATCATTAAAAAAGACTATGAAGTGCTATCCCTGCTTGTGAACAAGAATCTTGTCTCTGTGTTTTATAGGCCGCCGGACGGGACTTTGACGTCTTTCATTGCTTTTCTGGAAACATATTTTAGATTCGCAACAGAAAAGAGATACAATATCATTTTGGGGTTGATTTTAATCTGAATATGTTTCAAGATATGCCAAATAAAAGACAATAAGAATAATAATTAACAGTAGTGGTTGTACGAATGTCATTACCTCGCCTACCAGAATTACAGCAGAATCGTCAACTTTGCTCGATTTGTTTATAACAAGTTTTGAATTACCCTGCATAAAATCGGGGATAATTAGCACAGATATAAGTGATCACCTAGGTATATTTTTGTGTGTCAAAAAGGAAATATCCAAAACTAGAAGGAACAGATTTTGAGGATCCTTTCAGAATATTACTGTTATAAACCAAGACTCCGGAGCCGACGAGACAATATGGAGACGTGTAGTGGTTTCAGAACACCGCAGTCTTCTTCTTTATTTCTCACGCGGCTCCTTCTGTCGCGAGGACCCACTCCGTAAATATGAAAGATCTCGCGACATCGACTAGTGCATAACATTCCTTTCCCCTTAACATTATAAGCGCAGTACCGGCTTCCGCACGCGAGTGGAGCGTCATTGGGGTGCACTTTCACAGACTTCACTCGATGTCTCCGGTGGTTGTTGTGGGCTAAATTTTTCGGACCTCTTTCCTTGGACCTTCATCCTGAGGACTTCCGAGGGTTCATCCTGTCCTCGTCGCCACTGTTATAAACCAAGACTCCGGAGCCGACGAGACAATATGGAGACGTGTAGGGGTTTCAGAACACAGCAGTCTTCTTCTTTATTTTTCACGCGACTCTTTCTGTCGCGAGGACCCACTCCGTAAATATGAAAGATCTCGCAACATCGACTAGTATATAACAATTACTGAATATAACCTTCGTGAATTTAGGACTAAAATATCGGAACTAGACTGGAACGAAGTCCATAATAAAGCGAACGCTGACGAAGCATATAATCTGTTCTTAAACAAATTTCAGCAACTATATAAAGTGTGCTTTCCTTATAAGTATGTTAGATTGACCAAACAATATTGTAAACCATGAGTAACACCGGAAATTCTTATTAAAATTATTAGAAAAAAATGTTTTCTACAAAACGTTTGTGGAAACAAGGGAGCCTGAAAACCTTAAAGTTTTCAAATCATATCAAAATAGACTTACAAAGGAACTAAGAACAGCTAGAGCAAGGTACTTTAGTAACTAATTTATATCATCTGCAATGCGGCAGAGTCAAATGGAAAAAGCTTACCAATGTTTTAAATCGTTCACAAAGCATAAAACATATAAAAAAATACGCCTGAATGACACGGAACGGATCAAGCACTAGCAAACGCTTTCAATGATTATTTTGTAAACCTATCAAGAGATAATTTTGATGAAAATGCTTGCGCGTATATCGAACACAGAAGTAGTAGCTCTATTTTTCTTCAGCCGGTAACTGATAATAGGTGACACAAGCATTTTTATCTCTAAATAATCGTAGTAGCTGCGACGCTGACGAGTTACAAATAAGTCTGATAAATTAAGTTTTAGATCTCATATTGCCCTGTTTGACGTATATCTTTAATTTGTACAATGGGGTATTTCCACAAAAAAAAAAAAAAGCAGATTGCGAAAGTTAGCGTTCTCTATAACAAAAGGTAACAAGAATGATATAGGTAACTACAGGCCAATCTCAATTTTATCTGTTTTCAAAAGGCCTCGAAAAAATTCTACTTTCGCGTATGGTACAGTTCGCAGATAAACACGGTTTAATCAATTCATCAGAGTTTGGGTTTCGCAAACACCGTTCTACAGAATTGGCACTTTTAGAGCAAAAAGAATACATTTTGAAAAGCTTTGAAGAAAAAAAAAATGACTCTTGGTATTTTTATTGATTTCAGCAAAGCTTTCGATCACTTAAATCACAATCTGCTACTAAAAAAATTACAAATGTATGGATTTCGTGGAAATGCATCAAGTCTCATAACATCTTTTCTTGCACATCGTAAACGCTACGTTTATATAAATGGTTATTCATCTGATATTAAACCCATTCTATCTGGCGTTTTACAAGGAAGCATATTAGGTCCCTTCCTTTTTAATTTATGCGTTAACGATATTGTCAATATTAATAAACGCATTAAATACGTAATTTATGCTGATGATACAAGTTTATTTTTTACCGGTAACTTTTTCAGGAACTAGCAATAAAGGCAAATCAAACATTGAAAGACCAAGCTACTTGGAGCCAATGTAATGCTTTAAAAATCAATGATAACAAAACAAAAGCAATTTTATTTCGCTCAAAAAGTAAGAATGATAATATAACTAGTGATGTTGTTTTAAATGGAACCAAAATAGAGAGCCTATCTAGTTATAAGACTCTTGGAGTTATATTCACGGATCGAATGAGTTGGGATGAACACGTAAATTATCTTTCGGTACAATTGTCACAAGTCGCAGGCTTAACGTATCGTCATCGCCATATTCTGCCCACAAATGTAAAATTAATTATTTATAATTCATTATTTCTCTCCCACATCCATTACTCCTTCCTAGTCTGGGGTACTACTACAAATACAAATTTAAACAAAATACTTCTAATACAAAAGAAAATATTGCGAAGTATTTTTAACGTGTCATACGATCACCCTAGTGAACCTCTCTTTAAAAGTTTAAATTTGATGCCTGTAAATAGATTATATAAATATCGTTTATGCGTGACCTATAAATCAGAAGTACCAACAAACCTTCATGCCCTTAGTGAATTGGCGTCTCTCTCGCCAAGAGTAGCAACATATCCTACTCGAAACACGGAAATTTGGACGCTCTCTATTTGCAAAACTAACTACGGTGAACAAATGTTAAGATATGCACTTCCTCAACTGCTTGATTTTCTTGTTACTCACAACGTTGATCTTCCCACAACATCTGAAAAAAAATCTCCGAGCATTTTTTTTCTTTTTCAAATGTGATTGCTTAGTTGTCATGTTTCATAACCTTAATTTTTTGCTAAATTGATTAATGCTGTGCTTGCATGTACTTATGCACTTTGTTTTTGTTAGCCTCTTGTATTGTCGCACCTTTTTTGTAATATTGTCCTGTTCTCATCTTTGATTTTCTCTTGGTTTTCTTTTTGGATTAATTGTTGTGCCACTGCTACCATATGTAAGGGGGGAGGGAGGGGGGGGGGGGGGCGGCGAGGGCCCGTCAAGCTGCATGATGCAGCTTTTTTCCTCGGTCTCCCTCCGTCATTTGTGTTTTGACGGAAAATAAACATTATTTTTATTATTATATTTAGGTTTGGAGAGAGAGTAGCGAAGGAAAATGATTTTTTGGTTCAGGGAGAGAAGGGATATTTAGGATAATGCGTTTGGGCATTCTGTCAACACTTAAATACTGTCTTGCTCATCACACTAGCGAAATTAAACGGCCAGACACATACACAGGACATATCACTAAATTCAAGAAAACCCTACTTGGCTGGTGTGCACTGTTGAACACCGAGGTCACGATCCCACCTAACCTCATTCAGACGGGTTATATAATGATTTGGTTGTTTAGGATAGTCTCACAGTGGCGCTTCGGTCATTACAGGGTAGTCTCAGAGCACATAATGGGCCAATCATTTTTTTGTCTACTTCAAAGGCCCCAACAGAGGTGAAGACCCAGCAGTGCCTGCCACGACCACACGGCCTGCGTCAGCATGACCTGGATCGGCACGACCTGGGTCAGCCCGGCCTGCAGCGGTAAGAGCTGCAGCTGCAAGGGCTGCAAGTGCCTCAACTGCGGAGAAACCTGTCAGCACTCCTGCAACAATTCGACAGAGTGAGTGTGCTTAAAACAGCACAAATTTAACATGCAGCACTGCAAACGAGCTTTGCTAGGAAAGGTGGTTGGTTACTTTTGTTCGATGTTTTCAATCTTAAACATGACCACTTCTCGAAGAAAGCTATTCTCATAAATCCTGAAAAAAAAAAAAAAAAAAAAACAAGACGAGACAATATTTTACAAGTCAGTAGGGCATGCTGGTACTTTCGACCGCACGTTGCCGGCGAAGTCTAGTTTGGTTTGCAGCCTGGTTTGTCACCATCATGGCAACGAAGCGTCGGGTGTCATTTGCATTCCATTAGACAAAGGATGTCAGCCCTCAGTCGCCTCAGGTGATGGGCTTGGGCATGCGTCTATGGCGGCAACGAGCAAACCAAACTGATGAGCTGAACGTAAACAAAAACAGTTCCAATAAATATGCCACGCTGAAGGCTCATTTTCTCCAGTGCCGATTGTTTTGGTAAAGCTTACATAAAAATTTAGTCTTTTTTTGCATTTCAGAGTCTGGTTTTCTTCACCTGCAACATAGGGCTAAAGTATTAATGTGCCGTTGGTAGTTAAGAGTCTCTAGTACATGCTACGCGTACATGTCACCTGTGTGCAATCTTTCAACAAAAATTGCATTTTTATTCTACCCCGTCAAGCAGTAACGACGAGGTCGGGCACGACATCCTAAAGTCGCAGATGGCGATATTGGAGAAGCTCGACTTGCTGGTTGCTGCGCAGCAGGGCCTGCTGGCAACGCAGCAGCAGCTCCTAGTGACGCAGCAGCAGCTGGTGTCACTGAAGGCAGACAAATACAGAGTACACTTTCACGATAACAGTCTTCCTAAGGAATAAACGATGTATTACGCCACATATCAACATATCTTGCATAACAGCGGACTCAATGGCCCAGTGAGCTGAAAACAATGCCAGAGCGAAGCACATGACACTGGGAGAACTTTATGAGACCATTGTCACATGCGTGACCCAAGATCTCCAAGAACACACATTATAAAAAAAAATAAAAACAACTTCATTGTCCTTTTAAGTGAAAGCATGGCGAAGAAGTGCACCTCTCACAGATGCACCCACTGCCATGGGTCGTGCCCTACGAGTTCTTGTTGTTGCTGTGGGTTGATCGCCGTCGTCATCGTCGTCGTCCTCCTACTCCTCTTTCTTCTCCTCGTCCTCAGACAAGTCAACTGCAAACAAAAGAAGAATCATTAAAGCTTTCCTAGTAATATTAATTCCGAGAATGCCAATTGTATATTGCATATAACGTGTTAGCTGGTACCCAACTACACAAACTGTCTTAGCTGGTAAACGAAGAAAGAAATGGCTTCAATCATTCTCGTGAGCACTTGAAGTGTACCCTGCTTTTAGCACTCTTAGCAGATAGCTTTCTAAGGCACAGACAAAATGCATATTCATGGATATGGATTATTTTATTTCCATAGGCTTTTGTTCCCATGCGAGAATTATTTTTGAGAACTGTGGATGTCGGGTGACTGAATACTGCCTGATACGTGCAATCATTGGGGATTCTGGGATTCTGCACATTTATCTGTGCAGAATCCCAGTATCTTGGGTTTGATCCCCACCTCTGCCTGTTTCAATCTAGATGAGCATTTTAGTGCAAATTAAAGACCCCAGGCTTGCAGTCATGCTTTGCTGGCTAAGTTGGTTATCTGCAGCGAAGACAACACACGCTGTGACAACCGCTATGTTCAAACGCCGAGCTTGCTTGTTTACACGAGGCCTGCTTCAGACACTTACGTTCACCGCATTCAGAACGACTAAAACGACAAGGTAACTAGGAGCAGTGTATGTCGTATACAATGAAAGAAGAATCTAACAATTGACTTTCCTGAGCAATCATGCACCCCCCCTGATCTTCCTACATTCCCAGTCGTTGCTGATTCTTTTTTAGCTGTGGACACAACCGACACAAATGTCCAGTTTTGCTGGTGTACTGTGTTCAGCAATGCCTACAGATTTATACATTCCTGCATATTTGAGTAATGAAAGCAGTGTGTTTGGTTGCGATACAATGTCGTGAACAGTAGTTGACCAACAAACCGAGCTCACAAAACCCTGTGCATAGGGGACATTGCCATAACTTTAGCTCACAGCGGGAAACTGCTGTGTGTACCATCTGGTGCTCTGCAATGCCATGCGTACACAAAACTAAATTTTCCTTTACGCATTGCGGAAGTAGCGGCATAGCACATTTCGACGGTGAGATTGGTCTATTGAAACCCCAAATACACTGCCTTGCCGCCAGGAGCGCTTAAATTGTGAAAAAGGTATATTATGTTAACTAGTGGTTCGTTGAGGGACACACGGTGGCGCTAGGAGCAGTTGTGTAAATAAACGCCGGCCACAGTGATGCGGCAGCAGATCTGAGGCTTGTACTGGAGTACTCCTCCAGATTTGTCCAAGCACCTGAAACGGGACATGAGGAGCCCAAACGTTCGCTCAATGACCTGTCGGGTCTTCGTCAGCGCCTCACTGTACTCTTCCTCCGGGTCATCCTTCGGTGCCCTGATTGGGGTCATTAGCTAGGACTGCACAGAGTAGCCAGCATCCCCTGCATTATGCAAAGACAGGCTTAAATGGTAATTTCATGTCACCACATTTTACTGACATGGTTTCTGCAATAAATACTTGTGCATACGTGGCACGTATACATATATATGTGGCTTGCATGTGACGTCACGAGACCACACTGGAGGTACCACTAAATCCTGTTGTCTCGCTGAGGCATTATGACCTGCAGCCGGTGACAGATCAAGAAGGAAGTGGAAGCTCCTCCCACCCCTTTCCACTTCAGCGGAGCGAACGGTGGAGAGAAGGTCACCTCCTCTCAGTGTTCGCTCTACCAAAGTGGAAAGAGGTGGGAGGAGCTTCCGCTTCGTTCTTGACCTGTCACCGACTATAGATGAGGCTCCCCTCAAACTCGCCTTTGTCCCCCTCAGGAATTACCTGTTACCCCGAACTTCAAACAGAAAAGCAATCCTTCCCCTTTATCCACTTATCCAGAACGGAAAGAGAAAGAGACGGCAGTATTTGTGGTCACCACTGAGAGAGGAGAGTGTTTGTGATCATCAACATGGCGTCTGCAGCGACGTCGGTGCAAGTCATGCATGGGGTGGCGCTGCAATCTTGAATTGTCAATACAAAACAAAACTGTAAAGAAATGCATTTTGATAATTACTGCTTTCGAAGCACACTCCCAAAAATTTAAGGCTTCGGGACGATGTATCTTACAGTCATAGTGCAAATTGCTGCCTTTGTATTAGGCTTTCTTTGTGTGCAGCAACGCTATACTGCACCCTTTCAGCATAAAGTTACCAAGCAGCCAGCCATCAGGGGCAGTGCCAGCACGGAACTTCTCATAGAGGTCGCAATTCCTTCACATGAAACTGCCATAAGTGCTGCCTGGCCACTTGACGGTCAACTGGGTCACTACGTTGTTTGCATCACACACGGCCTGGACGTTGATCGAAGTGTATCCTTTGCGGTTGAGGTAGACCGGTTTGTATTCCTTAGACACCTTGATGGCCACATGGGTGCCGTCGATGCAGCCGAGCACCCTGGGTAAGCCAGCGATCCCGAGGAAACCTGTAGAATAAGTTAAAAGAAAACAGACATGCAAGTATAATACAACCGCCAATGCAAGACATGCAAGTATGATACAACCGACAATGCAAGTATGATGCATCCTGATACACTTGATTTCACCACAACATGGTAAACAGGTAATGCAGTGACCCCACCAAGCCAATCACAATATCTGCGCGGGCATGTAAATTTGGGGGTTTACATGCCAAACCAACGAAGGGCATCTGACACGGCCCAGTGGAGTACTGAGAATTCATTTTGACCACCTGGGGATCTTTTGATATGTAACCAAAACTTCGGTTAATGACACGCCGCCTTCCGCGCAATAAGCCTCCGTTATATTGCGGGAACCTTAGCCAGGATTCAAAACCGCCACCTGGGGATCCGCAGGCCGGTGCTTTGAGCAACAAGGGCAGCCCGGTGCGAGGCATGTGACAATATATCGGTACTCCTCCCATGGAGAGGAATTGTATGCTTCGCATTGTTGCTTAGGTTGGCTCAAGAAAGACGTAGCATTCGCTCGTTATAAAGTTATGCTGAGACAAGGTATAACTGCGTGCTCAGCATGTGAAACCTATTAGTGCCATAAACGGTGTACACAACCTCGTGATATGCCTCTAAGTAATAATGTAAAAACTTGCATGCTCGAGAAAGGCAGTCTCGTTTCTTGTATGCGCAGGACTCTGTGCTCAGTGGACTTGTAATACATGATGGAGAAAACAGCTCAGAAAACACGGACTATGAGGAAGAACAAACACGACCGGACAATGCTTCAATAACAGCATTGTCCTGTCGTGTTTGTTCTTCGTAGTCCGCGCTTGGTCAGTTACGCGACGGGGCACACCAAATCAAAGCGATGGGAGCAAGTGACCAAAGCGGTGAGCGACGTTTTTAGAAAACAAAAACCGAACGACGCGACGAGCGACGGTGAGAATTCTAGTGATGGGCCCAACTTTTGCGGAATCGAAAGTTCGACGCCGAATCTTGGAATTCGGCAAAGCCGAACTTTTGCAGAACTTTTCTAAAGATTCGGCAAAGATTCGGCAAAAATACATTGTTACCAGACTTAACGTTGATATTTCGTTTTTTCTGGCGAAAAAATGGTTTTATGTTTCTTTTTTCTTAACTTAAATGCAACATGTAATGCATATTGACATAGTTATTACTATATAAGGTGGTATTCTACAAGATAATTGTATCGGTGTCGTTTTTGTGTGTTTACTGGCAATTTTAGTGACTCCTTGCAGAAGTGGCATGACAACGAGGTCGGAAGCGAGAGTGGCGCAGTCACGAATCACGCTACGAGAGTTCCGGTTTTGAGGCATCATCAGCGCAAGCCTGCATGTGTGTGTAACATCAATCTCCTTGGTGTACATTGTTAAAATGAAAGCAATAACGCTGCGTTCTTGCTTTCTCTGAGAGTCACCGTTTTGTGCGCGAAAACGAATGCAACGATAGCTGAGCCTTCACCAGAAGAGAAAATAATATTGTACCTGTGCATGTCTTTCGATTTTAGTCACTTGACGTCAGCTTTGCATGAAAGCGTGCGTCCCATATTCGCAACGTCTCGTTTTTAACTTTTAAAATGCCAGTTTCTGGTGTTAGGACTACGACCAACTCTATTTGGGACACACACGAACGTTTCGGAAGATAGGGAGAGTTAGGAATGTCGGATGTGCAACGTCGAGCATCATAGTTCTGTGTTTAGTTTTATGCAGATACATGAAAATCGCGAAATAACACTAATTGAAAAAGCAATATTATTTTGTTTTGGAACACACTACTCGTGAGCCGAAAACAGAATTGTTATAATTGCGAGGAGTGCTTTAGAGTAATTGTCAGCCAATGTTTCAGAATGCACCGCATCATTTGTCACTTGCGCAGTGGACTGCGTAAATTACTGGTCGATCTTCTATTCTTGAGGCAGAAAATATTGAAGAGAACCGCACTCGCTCACAAACGCACAGTTACCGTGTTGCCTACTCCACACCGCGCCGTAACCGCTGGTCGTACTACACTGCACGATGGTATCCGCACGACTGCACGGCGTCCATTTGCAATCCATGGCCCCGTCGCGTTCCCGCGCGTGCGCAGACATTTGCCGAATTTTCGCCGAATATTTGCCGAACTTTCCTTCAAAAGTTCGGCATTTGCCGAACTTTGCCGAATCAGAAGTTCGGCAGATTTGGTCCATCACTAGAGAATTCTCCATTGCTCGTCGCCGCGACTCTCGTCGTTGTCGCTCGTCTCATCGCTCGCTAAATCGCTTACATGCGGTTCAGCTATTTGCTTTGGTAGTCAAGGTAGATATGTTTTGAGCCACTCAAGCAAGTATTGTGTCTGCGCGTGCTGTATACATGAGCGGCGGTGGACTTGGCGCCTGGATTGATATCAAGTGACGGTAGGCATGCACACTCCCGTCATGCGATTATATTTAGCGCGTTTGTAGAACAGCGACTAATATGCTCGCAATCGGTTACGTTTGCGCCGGCGGAATGACGCCTTTGCTAACGCCGTAGTATACTCACCGATCGAAGTGAGGGACGCTGCTCGCCGTGTCGTCGGAAAGCAAATCGCCTTCCCGGCTATCAGGACGAGGGCCTGGCTCACGGTGTTGAAGATTCGTGGCGTACTCGCCTGGCTCAGGTAGCCCACCTCGCCTACCACGGATTGAAAGCTCCCGCTTGCGTAAAAGCGTAGAGCCACCAGCAGTTGCACGTCGACCGGCAGCGCGCAACTCCGCTTTGTCGGCCGGCGAACGGTTGAGGCGACCACATCGCACAGCCAAAGCACCGCCTCCTTCGGCAGGCGGTGGATCGTTCTAAAATGTGCTCAGGCACTTCGTTCACCGTGATCCGAGGGCGGAACAACAGTCCGTCGAGGCGAAGCAGCCAACCGACATACGTAGCCATGCGGGAAGAAAGGTTCGTAAGACAGCTCGGAGGCTGTCGTGGGATTCCTTCGTAAACCACGCAAAAGTTAGGAACATTTCGTTTCGTGAATTCGGATTTGTTCTCAGGGTTTGTCGTAAGTACTTTTTTGTTCGTAAGTTCGCTTCGTGAATGGCCTCTGATTCGCGGCCCCGCTAATCAGGCACGGCAGGAGAGGTCCCCCTCGAGGGGGTGCGGCGGTGTACTTTGTTCCCTGAATCGGGCGGTTTCTTTTTTTTCTTCTTTTTTTTTTACGTAAAAGGGGAAATGAGGAACTGAGGACCTCGGCTTGGTTTCGAGCCAAGTCAAGGCAGTGTGTGCAGACTGCAGAGACTTGACCGGGGTTGGACGCGTACGCGAAAGTTGGGAGCGACAGCGGTAGTGGCGGAATGCGGAACGCGGGAAGAACTTGGAGCGGCTCTGCAGGCACCCAAGTGTGCGTGCTCGTGGATGAGTGTTGTGCCGAGGAGCATCGCACGGAGCATCCAAGCACGCACAGACTTTACCGTTTCGACCAGCGTCGCAACGTTGCCGCGTCACCCACACCACTCTACGGACCCTGGTTCGCACCACTCACCCTTGTAGCATTGTATAGTTTTTTTTGTCTATTATTTATTATAGCCTCTTGTTTGGTCTTGCCACCGTTTCCGAAACAAAACTCTAGAGAGAGTTTTTCTCTTTTTTTTTTGTCTAGTCAACGCGGTGTGGGCAACGCCTTTGAACCGTTGCTGTGCCGTTTATTTTTTGCTGTGTGCGTAGCGCCTGCACCCTAAGGAGAACAATGTTTTTTCCCAGCATTTGAATGTGTGTAAAAGCGCCGCGCGCGAAAAGAGCAGGAGTTGATTTGTTTGTTTCTTTTATTTGTAGTGTTTGCCGTTTGCGTTGTAGTTTTGAGCATATTTCAAAATAAATCGTTTGTTAGTTAAAGGCAAGGTCTCCGTCTCGTTCCTCGCCCCTCACAGTTAGGCCGTCCACCAGGGCGTGGGCCTTTTGTCCAATCAGCTGTCCTAACAAATTATAAATTTCGTTTGCATGGGATCATTTCGATCTTTTATTTACCGAACCTCTGACAACTACAGGTTCTCGAATTTCGCTTTCCTATTTTCACTTTAATGAGGCATTCCTTTCTTAATTTATTTTGTCCGAATCATAATTTAAATAAAAAGAACCCTGTTCGCCCTGGTAGATGTTGTAGTGGGGTAAAGCGCGGGAAATTAAATTTTCATCATCCAGCTTTTTGTACTGGGACAGAGAACAGCACACTACCATCCCAGCGCTTCGTCACCTCAGCGTCAAAAGTGTTCCTACTACAAATATAACTTTACCCAAATAAACACAACGCGGGAAACAGGCTTTGCCTCACGTTATGCTATATTCACACTACGTATACGCAACGCTCCGATTTTTCATAACACGCGCACACTTAAGCGCAAGAAGCAGAGCGATTTCGTTCAGTCTAGAGGCAATCGGGGTCTGAACGAGCTCGTTCCGCTTGTGGCGCTTAGGTTTGCGTGTGTTATGAAAGATCGGCCCGTTACGTGCGTTGTGTGAACATAGCATTACCCAAACAGCGCATGAAGCGAGCTGACGAGCCGAGGGATCAAAGATATGCGCTGTCTGTCCCAGTTTGTCCTACCCGTGACGTCACAAACGATGATGATGATAGCTAGAGAGGCGCCCCCTGTAGATTGCGCACGCCGCCAATAGCTGGTGAAGCCGAAGTTCCTCATGGTGTGGATGCCGCATTTCTTGTGCAAGGAACTTCGGTGGTTGCCCGCAATATGGGCATGTACCAAGGGAAAAGATATACTTATAAACTTATAAAGGTTCGAAGAAAGGTCAAATATATATTATTGGGTCCTGGTGGTATTGACTTATTGCAATGAACAGATTGCGAAAGAAAGCCAAGTGTTTATAACCTCAAAATTCTTAGCATTTATTTCCAAAATGAATAGTACCAGCAGACTAGATAAAAGGATCTGTTATCAACTTACAACTTTCCTTGCAAAATAAATTGTGAAAAAATTGTCATAATGAATGAACAAACGATGCCTCTTGGCTCAATGCTAAAATCACCATATGGAGATAAGTAGTGTTGATAAAAAAATGAAAACTCTAACCTATAGTCTGTCACCAGTGTTGGACAAAATGCTCAATAAAAGTATTTAAGTTACTAAATTCCTGCTTCATAAAGCATTTAAAATGCTACTCAAGTTACATTCACTGTAAAGTATCTTGAGTAGAGTAAAATACTTAGAAATGTAATTCAATTACTTTTGAAGATGCTTCCACATTGCGTAATTGTATCGACGTCAGCGGCAAAGACAATTTTGCAGTCGCGCGAATCTGGTTTCATTGGATGGTTTATAAGCATACAACAACACAAAACGGAAAACATACAAAAAAAAAAACAACATCGTAGGGCTACTTTCTGCAGTCCAACCATAAGGAGCAGAATATCACTGATACATGTTACAAAACATTTTTGGGACAAAAAAAAAAAAAAGAGGTCGCTTTAGCTATTTGCAACTTTAACGACCTATAGGGGGCACACTGGCGTCCATCAAAATGGCTGTCATCTGGATGATCGCACAGCAGTAAGAGGCGGGGTCTGCGACGCGTAATTAATTCTAGTATTGCTTTATACGAGTAGCCGTAGTTTATTTTTTCCCGTCAAAGGTGTAGGCAAGCACCTTTCTTGTGAAGCCGATCATCCAGGAGCTAGGGAGCGCGATTCTCTCATCCCGGTACCACCGTTGCTGAAAGTTGCGAATAGTGACATTGCTGAATATCACGTCCTGTGGCGGACCTTAGGCGCATCGTTTAACTACAATTCATATACCCTATATGGGGAGTTCACCATAAACGAACATGAGATACGGAAATGAGTGCATGGATAACATAGGGTGCCCACATAATAGCCATGGCACTCGTCGCACCTTCTTCTATTAAGTTGCGTTCAGGAAGGAACTCAACGTTGGGAGACGCTTTGTTGGCATTTTGAGAGGTCATCCTACTCGTAGTTAGTTTCCTGTCCGGTTCTCTGCTTATGAATGTTCGCTTATTGACAGTGTTCGTGAGAGCATTAAGTGCCGGACTGACGAAAAAATAAAAGAAACAAAAGAAACCTCGACGTTTTGCTGTGGCGGAATGAAATATACAAGCAAAAAAAAAAAAGCATCTTCTTTTTGTGTTTACTTCTCGTTTTCTTCTATTTGTTATTTTCTAGACACTGAAGTCTAGATTTTTGCCGTGGATCGTTTCCCGTTCTGCGTTGCGCCTCAGTGTAGCAATCTTTACATCCGTAAAACCACCCCTTTTGTTTGAACTTTTTTTGGAAAAGGCGCTTTGGGAAAGTGAGGAGGAAAACCTTCATTGTACAAACTTTGGTATGAAATGTGAGTCACAATCGGAAGAAAAGCGATGTTTTCACGAGCTCAATCTAAGTCATCGGAGCTAGCAAAAGGATTTGGTTGCTCGAAAGAATGTTCAAGTTTGCTCGTGCCACGCCCACGCCACTTCATACCGAAAAACTCGGAAAATGGCGGAATGTCAAAAATGTATTTGAATAATGAGAACAGGATATTCAGAAATGTAATTAAAATAGAGTATCAAATACTCTCGATCAAAAGTATTTGCAAGATATCAAGATAGAGTATTTGAGATAGGCACAAGTCTTTCTGTCACAGGTTAAGCAACGCGGACCAAGGCGCTCCCGCAAAGCTCTCTGGTCACCATGATTAGTGGCATCATCCTTTCCACTTGCCTCCTCTCCAGAGTTCGCCCTGCTCAAGCGGAAAGAGTCCAGGGCTTTGTGGAAAGAGCCCATCCTGCGTTTCCTATGTTGCAAAAAACTAGTGATAAATTCTCATGCCACTTCTTGAACTTCGAACGTTCTTGAAGAGATTTTTGGAACTTCTGATTCACCAGAGTCACCTTCCGTAAAGAGCGCCGGGACCCCTTCTACGGTTCATGCCCACGAGTCGTCTGCAAGAAATGTTGCGCTAAAATGTGAGATGGGCCTAGTTGCAGGAAAATTTATAACTTATCTTGGTTTATGCTTCCTAAGCTATAATGATCCTACCTGGAAAAATTAATAAGCTTTTTAGAGCGCAGTGCTTGGGTGCCCGTTTCCGGGCTTCGCGGCGTCGGCGCCAGCGTAACCGCCCCGCTTAATTTAGTTGGAAATTGAATTGGTGTTGAGGTCACGTGACGTCAATTTTCCCGCTAAATTTAGCGGGAAAATGACGTCACGTGACTGGGTCACGTCACCCATGAACAAATTCAGTTTTTTCGCTAGATTTATCGGGAATATTGACGTCACGTGACCTCAACATCAATCTAAATTGTACGGAGGAGGAGGAGGGGCATACCCTCCCCTACGTACCCTCTCCCCCTCCTCCTCCTCAAGTGATGCGCTCTAATTTCGCGTTACATAGATTTGTAAACGTCTTTCATTTATTTATTTATTTATGTATTCAGTACATCTTCAAGTGTTGCAAATATATTCCTTTGGGTTAGTCTGTAGTACAGTGAAACCGCCGATCTAGAAAAAAACCCACAATATTCGAACATCTCCTGAGGTAGGTCAGGCTCAATGATTACCGACATAGCATATTCCCTGTGACCAACAGACCTCATAACTCAAACATCGCTCTCAGAAAAAGAGTTCGAGTGCATACCATATGTTGTACTAGTTTGAGGTTTCACTACAGTTATGTTTTTAATAGAAGCTGGAATGAAGCTCCCAAATCAGCGTCATATTGTTTTAGATATAATTTTCTGGCATAAAATTCTCCCTTTCTGGTTGATTTGAAAGATATTTTATGGTAAAGGTTTCAGTGATGTGATTGGATTAAATCGTTTTGAAGCACCATTTAAGCAACCAGGAGACTGTTTTGGAGCAGTAAAAAGAATTGTAACACAAGTTTTTTTTTTCTAATTTGTTGCACTACATGTATTAGGATAAGATTAACTATTGTCCTATCAAATTAAAAGACAGTGCCTTTATCACTCCTCTGAAACCCCTCCTTACCTTTCATTGCACGTCAGAGAGTTTAATTTCCCCAAACTGTTAATTATCTGCCAAAGCATTCCTCAAAGCACTAGACACAGCAACAAGAATGTTGTAAGAAGCACCATGGTACCATTTTACTAGCGACGTTTTGTTTTATTTCTGTTTTGTTCAAGAGCGCGTGAAAGAGCGTCTCCATGCACGAGCTCTTTGGTATTTACAGTGGCACGCATTTCGTTTCTAGGTTTCTCGCTCCATAATTTAACTGCCAGCTTCTTTAATCCAAGCGTCCCTGAATTTAATCCAGCTGTACTCCAGTTGGCACGGTAACAGGAACGCGATGCGGCTCGCTAACACTGTGCGCTTGCTTGTGCAGGTCACGGCGTGCACCCAGTCCCTCAGTGCCAGTACGACACTTCCGCGTTCCCAGAACCTCTGTTCAACGGCGCACGGATACAGCTGTGATACTACTATCATCGAAACTTTGTGTTTTCTACCGGACGGCTTGTGCCAGAACCTCCCCCTCCCAAGCAAGGCAACTGCATCGACACATGCATCATCGTCATCTCCTGATATGTACGGCTGCCATCTGCTCGGCGCCTGCACGGGAACAGCAACGCGATGCGGCTCACTAACACCGTGCGCTTGCTTGTGCAGGTTACAGGGGCGGGTGCAGAACTCCATTTGGTTTGTTTGTTTTTTGTTGTTTTTTTTTGGGGGGGGGGGCGGCAAATTTGTAAGGATACTTTTCTCCCGTCCTTTCATGTGCACCGGGGGGTCCACCCATGGCAAATTGGCCTCCAAGAAGGGGGGAGGAAGGGTGGTCGACTTTGTTTGGGGGGCGGCCGCCCCCGTCGCCCCCCCCCCCCCCCCCCCCCCCTTGGATCCGCCCCTGCCAGGTTAGTACTTGTTCCACCCCTTTGTACACAAAGAAATCGAACAATCTATGCTTGATGTCGTTCCCGTGCCCGGGGATTTCGCTGTCTTTGTTTGAGCAGTGTGTTGACGCGGTCGGCCAACTTATCCTACTGCCTGGGGACGTAGAGCTGAACCCCGGCCCCACGCGGTCTCAAGTGTCTCAAAAACTAGGCCTCATGACAGAGGCACAACTATAACAATTTAATGATATGTTCACTCTCTTGCAAGGTGTTAATGCCCGTATGATAAAAACGAATAATGTACAGTCGAACCTATTCAAATCCGTAAATAAGATAAAAAAAATTAGAAGTCACTTCAGGATAAAGTCACGGAAATCGATAAGAGACTATCTGCCGTCGAGATAAAAAGCATCACCTGTGAGGTCGTCCAACAAGGGCTAGTTACGTTGTGGCAACAAGTTGCATGCCTTTTAAATCATAATTCCACGTTGAGGGTTAATCAAGCAGAAATATAGATAGGTCTCGACAAAATAATTTGTTTTTTTATGGCTTGGATGAAGCTCAGTCGGAAACTTGGGCTCAAACAGAAGGTAAACTGCTGAATGCTATAGCGACTCCACTCAACCTGGTCATCCCTAGTGACACCATTGAACGAGCGCACAGGCTTGGCGCATTCTCAGTCAATATATGCAGACCAATTACAGTCAAATTCTTATCATCTAAAATGAAGCAGAAATTTTTATTTTCAAGTGGTAAACTCAAGCCTAGCAGCATAAACTGTTGGCGAAGATATTTCTCCCGCTACGAGACATGCTAGGAAGAAGCTTGTTGAATTCGGCAAATCACAGAACAGTACATTTGAGTTGCGCTGTAACAAGCTCTTTGTGAACAAGATTTCGTTACGATTTCATATCGACAGTGTCTGTGAGCTTGAAAGCACTTCTGGTACTCAGGTTTATAAAACAAACGGCTGATAACGACGTAGCTGATTTGGCTGCCAAAGCCCCGCAATGACGACTCGTGAGGAGCTGTGGCTTGTGATCGTTGCCAAAAGAAGTTTGTGTTCTGTTTGCTAATATGGGTAGCATCCTTCCTAAAAAGGACGATTTATGCTCTGTTATCGATTCCACTGAAGCTGACAATCGTATTGACTGAAACCTGGCTTTCGGCAAAAGTTGATAACAGCGAACTTTTCAATTGTAACGAGCGTTTCAGTGTGTACCGACATGACAGATGCCAAAAGTGCGGTGGGGGCGTGTTGATTGCTGTGTCGGACTGCTTTGAATTCCTTTGAATCATCCCTTGTTGATATAAGTAATAACTTGGAAATTGTGTTTGTTCATCTTCGCTTGCGCCACTCGGAGTTGATATTGGGGAGCCTGTTATCGTCCCCCGTCCAGTAGCTCTAATGGTGAATTCCACTCGTAGATCCGGAGCGCTTTCCGAAATCCGCGAGGGAGGCAAAATTCCGCTCCGTGGGACCCGCTCCGAATCGACGAGGGGAAGATAAACTCGCCTTTTTGGAGCGATCTCCCCCACATCCCTCCCCATCGCTTCCTCCTCCGCCGTTCAAAATGGCCGCTGCTCGAACTTGACAAGCCCACCAACGCCTGAGCCGACTGATCTTTCCGACGCAGAAATAACACGCGACACAGGCCAGGCGAAATTATACGTACCACGGCGCTCATGTCGCAAATAACGAAGACGTCCGCGTTCGGCACCGTCACATACCTTTCGGCCGCGTCGAAGCGGCGGGGCACGGACAGCGATTGCCAGCGGTGGAGTTCAGATTTCTGGTACGACTTTAATAAACACAGAGGTAACAAACCATCACTTGCACGGTCGTGCCCTAATCTCTTCTTTGTTTATTGCACGGGAAAACGCAGGCGGAATGCCGTGTAAAAAGGTAAACAATCATTGGCTGCGGAATGAACAGGCCTAACCTTCCGTCTGCCTCCGGCTTTCCTGTCGTTCTTCCTCTCACGATCACAGATGTCAGCGCTTACGATTTACCACGCTCCACCGTCCCGGCTTTGTATCCCTGATCTCCGCGAGGTAAAAGTGTTCGAGCCGTCACAATCCCACGTAAACAACCGATGCACCCGAACAGATCCAACTCGACGACCCGTCCGGCCCGCCGATATCGCCAACCTCGCCGCGCATACGCACTGCCGATTGAAGGCCGGTTCTCACATGCAGCGAAGCGCTAATGTAGCGCTTCTCGCGTGCCGTCAGCTACTTATTGTCTGCCATGAGCAACAGTTTTGACGGTGCGATACAAAGCTGGTGAATGCTGCCGTCAGCACGCGCTTAGCGCGAGGTCAGCGCTATGCTTGTAGCGCTCCGCTGCATGTGTGAACAGGCCTTTAGAAGGAAATCACGTGGGCCGCTCTGTCAACTTCCGGAGAGATCTGTGAAATCCCGCAGAGCAAGTTCGGCGGAGTTTGAGGCGCTCCGTGGCGCGGTCGTTGCCAGAGATCTACGAGGGGAAGATGACCAGCTCGAGCCAGATCTGCGAGCGGAATATGCGCGCTCCAAATGGAGCGCTTTTGGAGCGCTCGAGATCTGCGAGCGGAATTCACCATAACTTCGTTCAAGATTTACCTGATGCTATCAATAAAGTTTCTGCTCGTTTTCCTAGTCTCCCACTAATTTTACTGGGTGCCTTTAATTATCCCAACATAGTGTGGTTGAGCGAACGACAATTTTCGAATCCGTTTTCAAAGGAATGTTACGACTTTTTACAAATGTATCTTGGTTTCAATTTTTCGCAACTCATTACGCAGCCTACGAGAATCACATCATCTACATCAAACATACTAGACCTTATTTTGTCTGCTGTGCCCGACCCTCCCTGCCTGGCTTGAGTAACCAGTCATTGATTCATTTCGAGCTTAAGGTTGCAGTATCTCGTGATGTTGATAATAAGAAACACGTTAGAGATTATAAGAGAGCGGACTTTGAATCAATTAATCGTGAGTTGTGCCTTTTCTTAAATGACTCTTACAACCATGGGCGTACCAACCGGGGGAGCAAGAGGGGCGCTTGCCCCCCCCCCCCCCCCAGTTTTCAGAGGGGGGGGGCAAAGCATCTGTTTTGCCCCCCCCCCCCCCCCTTCCCCGAAACAGCCGCCACTGGGCAGGGCAAACACTGGCCGGCGGCGCCCACGAGATACCAAGGGCACCGCTTCCCGGCCCTGGGGGAGGGGGTGGGGGGTGCTGGTTTGCCCCCCACTCAAAAACAAGTTGGTACGCCACTGGTTACAACGAATTTTCGTATCGCTCCCTGGAAGAAAATTGGAACCTATTTAAACGCAGCTGCTCCTCTCATGAGCACCTTCATACCGCTAAGAACCGTTACTTATAATTGCCAGTCTCCATAGTTTAATCAATTTTTTAAACAATTGTCTAACAATAAGAAACGTCTTTTTCGATCTGCGAAAAGTTCTAATTCTCAGCAGCGCTGGGACGCCTATACCTCCGCAGCTAGTGCTTATAAAACGGCCATTTTCGAATTCCAAATATGTATTTTTTAATGTTACCTTGCCCCGCATGCTGATTAATAATCCTAAAAAATTCTGGAACTATGTAAATAAGAATTATAAGTGTGCCGTGTTTCTGGAAATACTGATGGTGGTGATATTCACAGCAGTGATTGTGCAAGTGTCTTCAACGAAATGTTTGTGTTGGCATTCGCTTCCTTTCATATTTCTTGTATTCCTGATGCCTCTACCTATGCATATTTTCTAATGGATCCAATTCGTATTGACACCATAGGCATAGCCACTGTAATTGATACTCTCAAAATGTCAACTTCTGGCATTGACAACATTATTTCTGAAGTTTAGAAAAATACAAAATGTACAGTGCAATCATTTAGTCTTTGGAGCTTGGTCATATCCCCGACGATTGGAAGATTGGTAGGGTGATTCCTTTGAACAAATCAGGTGACCAACATTCTACAAATGACTATCGTCCTATCTCAAGTTACTAGCATACCCTGTAAAATTCTTGAACATGTCATATACTCTCACCTTGCTAATTTTTTAGAGTACTAACTGCTTACTTCTATCATGCTCAGCATAGCTTCCGGAGATAATTTTCTTGCGAGACTCAGCTCTAGTGTTTCACCCATGACTTTCCTTCTATTCTTGACCGCGGCCTCTCAGGTAGACTGTGTTTTCCTAGATTTTTCTAAAGCCTTCGACAAGGTCCCTCACTCCCTCCTTTTCAAAAGCTTATCAAACTTAGTTTGGACCCTAACGTCGTTGTATGGCTACGTTCGTTTCTTACTAATCGATGCGATCGCAGTTTGTAACCGTCATCGATTTTGATTTCCAACCTTCTTCAGTCACTTCAAATGTTCCCCAGGGCTCTAGTTCTAGGGCCCCTCTTATTTCTTATTTATATTAACGACTTTCAAGTCAGTCTGTTCGCAGATGACTGTGTTAATTATCGTGAAATTACCGATGACTCTGACATATCTCTCCTTCAGTCTGATGCTAACTCTATCTCTGAATGGTGTAGCTTGTGGTGCATGAAATTAAATACTGCTAAATGTAAATACATGTGTGTGTCTTGTCTTAACACAACACGTCCTGTTTACTCCGTTCATAACATTCCTGTTGAATGTGTGCCATCCTACAAGCAGTCTTGTACACGTTACTAAAAAAAGTAATCGATTACAATTACTATTACTCTTGGCTAGAAAGTATTCGATTAGATTACTTGATTACTCGACGGCAAAAGTAATTGGACATTACTTAAAGAAGTAACCGTTACTTTTCCGATTACTTTATTGTGTGAAGACACATCTTTAGCGCTCATAACAATGAACTACCTCCAACCTATATTTCACATTTGCACAAGTATTGAAGAAGAAAAACTGGTTCCCTCTTCGTGGTCGTTGCACCTTCACGATGCGGACACAAGCATAGAATTCGTTTGAAGAAGTTTAATGATTTGGGCGTTCGCCAGTGTGTGTGTGTGTGGCCGGGGGGGGGGGGGGGGGGGGGGGAGCGGAGGGGGTTCGTAGGTTACAAGTCAAGAAGGTAGCGGAAAATGCCCCTCAAAGAGAATCATATATCCCTCCGCCACCTCCGCATCCAATAGCGTTCCATCGTTTCTGTGACGTCGCGGCCAACGCGCGAGGAGGGTCTTGCCTTTCTGTACATATTTGCTTTATTTTTCGACTTTGACTTAGCATTGTGGAAGCCACAAGAGGAAGATTAGAGTCTTCCCCTTCCGATGCAAACAAAGACGACTTTCGGGGATTAGCGTCCCCCTCCGATTGATACAAAGGCTGCTTTCAGGGGCTCGGTTCCCTCTCCGATGAATACAAAGGTCGCTTTCTTAAAACGTGGGGGTCGGAGACAAGTTGCCACCACTCTGTGGCCATTATCTATCCATTGAAGCGGAACAAAGAGCGTTTCCAGTGAACTCTTCTTTCGATTGCGGAGGGATTTGAAACCGGCGCACCACGCTTGTGGGAGGAGCTTCTCCTACCTTCTTAACTTGTAACCGACTTTGTCGCTCAAAGTTTGCGTCGCTCATTTTATTATTCACATGTGGATGAGCTCGCATGTTATACAAAAGAGCAGCAGCTCCAGGATTTGAAACGGATCATGTGTAGTATCCATTAGCGCAAGAGATCGCCCCGACCACTTTTCAACTCGAAACATTGCTTGTCACACAGACCACGTAGGGGAAATGGGGAAATATTTCAACTGGCATCCGCTTTAGGCATTCTTCGGTTCTGGTTCTCCTACGGGCTGCGAGTAGGTACCCTAAGCAGGATTTTTTTATTGTTTTGATTTCTGTGTGTGTGTGCGTGAGGGGGCTAGTTTGAACGAAGGACTTACAAAGCTACATTGTGCTCCCTCAAACTTCGCCCTGAATGGCCTATGTCACGCACTGTGGCTTCCCTGGGGCTTCCCACTCCCAGTCCCAGCTCGAAACAAAACAACGGACATTCCACAGAAACTGTACATAGAAAGGGATTGACCTCGTTTCGTACAGCTCTGCAAAAACCTTTCTTTTTTCCGTTCGAAAAAAAAAGAAGCAAATTTTATTATTGTCATTTCAGAAAAAAAAGGCGTGTGCGGGGGGGGGGGAGGGGGGGGAAGGGGGGTTCCGTGGAAAAATAGTAAAGGTTACAAGTAATTTTATTACTTCAAAAAGTAATCGGATTACTCTTGTGATTACTGCCTAATAAAAGTAATCAACTGATTACAAAATTACTCAAAAAAGTAATCGATTACAAGTAATTTGATTACTTGTAATGCGTACGGTACAAGTGTGCCTACAAGTATCTGGGAGTGCATATAACTTGTGATTTATCCTGGAAAGCTCATATTAAACATTTCGTTAACAATGCTAATCGCATACTTGGTTACCTTAAAAGAAACTTTTTTTTCGCGCCTACGTCGTTGAAACTCATTCTTTACGAAACCCTTGTTCGCAATGAGCTTGAATATTCTGCGTCTACCTGTCCCGGTCTTGAATCGCTCATTTGCTAACTGAAATCTGCACAAAATCGTGCTTCTCGCTTTATTCTTTCTAATTACCATCGTACCGCCAGAGTAACCGCAATGAAAACCAGCTTATCCTTACCACATCTTTCTCTGAGCAGAAAAGTTTCCCGCTTGTGTTTGTTCCATAAAATATATAATCATTAATTCATATATCAAGCACAGGCTACTAACACAACCCCATTATCTATCAGCACGGAACGATCATAGATTCAAAGTTGGCATTCCACCCTGCAGGACTAATGCATATTATCATTCCTTTATTCCCATCACCTCTTCATATTGGAATGAACTTCCCATGGATGTTGCCGAAAGTGTGGACAGTAAGAGTTTTAGAAATGCCTTGACTAACATGTACTGCTTCTCAGAGCCACCTTTGTAGAGTCCTCCTGCCGTTTTCCCTGTTGTGTTTTTTTTCTGTGTGTTTTAGTTTTTAAACCCACTCTCACTCTGTAACGCCTCTGGCCCTAACGGTAAAATAAATAAATAAATAAATAAACAATTTATTCCAAGTGGTCATCAATTTAATCCAAGCGCGAATGAAATTAATCGAAATTATCCCCAATTTAATCCTAACGCCATCCATTTTAGTCGTAGAGCCACTAAATTTAATCCGTTTATTTCTGTGAATTCACAGTGACCGCTGCTCATCAGAACTGTTTTAGAGGTCTAATATGCTTGCAAGTCACGAATTAATTTTTAATGTATAGGGTGTCCCAAATCACCAGGCTCGATCTGAAATGGACCATAAAAATCGACGTCTGCACGTAGCAATGTAAACTTTTCGTCAAACGTTAATTTCACATGTCGGTTTTTCTAATAAAATTACAAAGCGTAGCTCCTTTCCTGTAAACAATAGGGCCAAATAACTCACCAGGGTCAACGGCGGGCGGCGACGCAGACGACTGAGTCGAGTGGGGCGCGTTTGGTGCTTGTATTGCTAGACGGCTCTACCTCATTGTTCCGGCCTGCTTTTAAAGATACCTTTGGCTTAAAAATAAATGCGGACAATAACAGCAAAACTTGAAGTAACAAAAACAAAAGAAAACGCTGTTGCATAACGATGGCGCCGACAGATTTCATCTGCGTGTCGCCTGCTTTCTTTCGTTGGTCGGTTACATCGTATACGACGCTGCTCCGACGCTGCTAAGCAGACGACACGCAGAAAAAATCCGTCAGCAGCAGGGGCGCCGTCGTTATGCAACCGCGGTTTCTTTTATTTTTATTACTTCAAGTTTTGCTCTCATTGTTCGCATCTATTTTGAAGTCAAAGGTAGCTTTTAAACCAAGCCGGAAGAAGGAGGTAGCGCCATCTATACAATGCGAGCGCCAAACGTGCCCCGCCACTCGAATTGGTCGTCTGCCGTTGACCCTGACATTTTTTTTTGCCTTATTTTTTACAGAAAGAGAGCTACGCTTTGTAATTTTTACAAGAAAAAACCGACCTGTGAAATACACCTTTGACGAAAAGTTTACATTGCTACGTACACGCGTCGACTTTTACGGCCCATTTGAGATCGAGCTTGATGACTTGGGACACCCTATATATGCGCGTTTCATATTGCTTTCTGGCGGTGTGCGAATATTCGCAATTTTCGATTAACGAATAGAATATTACCCTATTCGATTCGTTAATCGATTCGAACAATAATTTTCAAAAGTTTCGAATATTTTTCGAATAATTTTCGAATAGTCGTTGTGGTATCGCCCCGCGAGATTCTTTCGCAGGCGTCGCACAACGCGCCTGTGCGCCAGCCATACAAGCCGCAAGACGGTAATACGTGCCCTCTTCTCCTAGACCAGTGGTTCTCAAATGGGGGTCCGCGGACCCTTTGGGGTCCGCGAAGGCATTCTAGGGGTCCGCGAAGCCCTGCCTCGTCAGTCAAGCCCGGCAATAAAAGTTGTCTTTTTTCAGGTCGAGAAGAAATGTTCCAGTTTTCGGGTGAGTTTTCTCTTGTGTATGTCAACAAGAGAGGTCTACTTCACAACTAGCCCTTAGTTATATCAATTTATTAATTCATTATTATATTTAGCCTCTATCTTTCCCCTCCCCTCACCACGAACGGGGTCCTCTATCATCTCCACCGATCCACAAAGGGTCCGCAAATCATCGATGGTTGAGAACCACTGTCCTAGACAATGATCATCATCATCGGCAGCAACAGTTTCTCTCTATTCGTACGTTGCTGTTGCCTCCATTAAGGAGCGCTTTTGCACGAGACTGCTCGTTCAAGAGTTAAGAAAGCGTGTCGTGGAGACGTTTCAGAACTGGTTACAACCACTGATGTCTATGACAATTGCTGGATCGCACATCCCCGCTCCGCGAAGTGCGGCCACCGGACGGCCATTTTGTATCTAAAAAAAGTTGCGTTTTTGGAGCGTTGCGGAGGCTGGCGGCAGCGTGATGAAGACACGTTTTCTACTCCTTCGGCGTAATTTGCTGAAGACGTTCTTTAAAACCCTGCGTAAGCTGTGAGACTTGCCGTTGAGAACACAAGGAAATTTCAACGGAAGCGCAGTGACGCAGGAAAAAGGCATAACTCGTCGAATGCAAGTTTCGCCTGTCTCACGGCGTGATCAAAGCTTCCTTGGCACGCCGAAGCGCTGCGTCTCTGTGCCTTCGCACGCTTCGATACCGATCAGGAATCGGAGCTGCGGCAAAGTTTTGAAGTTGTGTCACGCGTAGATGTCTTTGCATCATATATCGGCAACGGAGTTCTGGATCGTCCATGCTGTTCCGGCGAGTTGCCATAAATAAAGGGGGGAAAACAATCTGTATACGGTTGCTCTTATACACTATTAATCGTCTGTGTTCCATATCTACTCTAATAGATCACATGGCAGCACGAATAGAGCAACGATGTTGAGCAAAAAGGGTTTTTAAAGGCAAAACTACTAGACGACGCGAGAATGCAAATTTTTGAAGCGCGGCCCATACATTCGTGTGCAATCTGTTGACTAATCACAGTTAGGCGAGCCGCGCTCAAACGTTAAGTGCAATAAAGTAGGTTGATAATGAGCCAGCACTGATCTGTGATGAGCTGCTGTGCGTGGTATTCTTTAAACCGTCTAACAACGAAAAAAAGACGTACCTTTCCCCCCCCCTCCTCCGTCGCCACTGGAAGCTCGATCAACCTCATTTTTGGACCACGAGTGCCGCAAGTTACAAATAAAGTCGTCAGAGTAAAGTAAAACGCTCCTACAGAGGCACATACGGCTTTACGCACATTGCACTCTCAAAACACATTCACACGGTGTCGATTATTGATCGGTATCCAAACGTGCGAAGCAGAGGCGTAACCAGGGGGGGGGGGAGTTATGGTGCTTTAGCCCCTCCCCCCTTTCCCCGAAATTCAGCCAACCCTATAATATACACCTGCATTTTGACCCCCCCCCCCCCCCCCCCTCGTGTCTCTCCGTACCCCAAGGCATGGAGATCGCAGCCACCTCAGCCCCTCCCGAAAAAAATTCCTGGCTATGGCACTGGTGCGGAGGCACAGAAACGCAGCGCTTCGGCGTGTCAAGGAAGCTTTGATCACGTCGCGAGACCGGCGAAACTTGCTTTCGACGAGTTGTGCCTTTTTTCTGTGGCACTGCGCTTCCGTAGAAAGAAGAAAAGATGCTGAGGTGATCGAATGGAAGCTACATTGGTTTTGCGAACAAGGACTAATATCTGCGGAAATATTTACTTTGAGACACTGAGCAACGTTTGCATCGCGTGCCCAAAGCCATCAGGAGCACGTGGATACCGATTTCTTGGTCGTATGCGCATAATTTTCATTTTTCTGGTCACTTCAAGTTTTGAAGCGGGGGTGCCCGCTAACTCTAAGCCATAGGCGAGGGCCACGACTACGGCGGCCACATCGCTCGTGATGGAGTCCGCAGCGGCCCGCTTAAGCGTTGATCCAAACCACCAGCCGCACACTGCCAACGCTGAAGAGGAAGAAAATGACATGCGCATGTTGCAAGACCCTCCAAGTACCACCGACGACGAAGAACATGACATGGCACCCTGGATTAAAGTCACCAGCCGGGCTATTCGCCGCAAGACGCGAGCAAGCCTTGCCACGCAAACTCTCAACCTATCGCCGCCACAGCCGGCTCTTTGATCCAGCCGCCTGGTGCTGAAGCCCAAACATCCACCCCTTCCTGCTGACGACTTCAAATTGGCGATCCAGCCTCGCAACGGTCTCGTGCTGAGCAAGTTGAGGCCGTTGGTACTTTCGAACACTATTATGCGAGAAGCTAGCTACGTCCTCAAGAGTCAGACATCAAAATGCGTGTCAATGAACAACAGAACATTCTAGTTAAATTTTAGAACATTCTAAAATCTAACTATTGGTGAAGCTACCTACGCAATTGCGTGATGTGGTATCTCCCCTGACAACTTGTGTAGAGGGGTGATACACTCAGGAGAAAAGGAAGCCACCAACGAAGACTCTATTGGAGGCCATCTCAGCCCCTGGATACGAACCACTCACGTGCCGCCGACTCGGGGACTCAGACACCATCCTCATCACTTTCATAAGGAAGAAAGTCCCTTTTCTTATATACGTATAGGCGGAGTGGAAACGAGGTGCTTTCTCTTCAGACGCACCGTCGCCTACTGCTACGTCTGCCATCAAACTGGCCACCGCGCGGACATCTGCCCTCACCCGCCAGATGTGCCGACGTGCAAGGAATGTGAAGCCCTACTTACCGCGGGGCGGCACAAGTTCAAACCGAAATGCTCTCTGGTTGGCTGGCGTCCGTAGCTTCCGCTGCGGTTCATTGTAAGGTGAAATGGAGTATAAAAAAATGAGAGAAAAAAGCCCTTGTTTTTTCTCTAGGCCAGGGTCACATTTACTGTTTGCAACTTTCACTGCCTACATAGGGAGTGCACTTGGTAGTTCTTATCGAAACAACTGTCATCTGGATGGTTGTCATAGAACAGCAGTACGAGGTTGGGTCTGCGACGCGTAAGAAGTTATAATTTTGTGAAATATGAGCGCTACAAGAGCCTGGCCTCGTGCTTGTAAATCCGGAAGGTGTATGGAAGCACCTTCATTTTGCAGCCAATCATCCGTGAGCTAGGGATTGCGATTCTCACGCCAACGTTCCATCATCACTGTTGCGAATGAAGACTCGTACACAGCGGGAAGGCTTCCCTTCTATGGCATCTTACAGCTCCGCCCTAGAGGAGAAATTTGGCCAGTGCGGTACGACTGCCAAACTGGGCTCTTTGGCGCATATCTCGCAGTAGCTATTACACGAATACGTGCCATTACAGTACAGTGCCTGAAGCGGGTCTCTGACTGGTCACTGGTGCGCTTAGCATCCTACTCCGCCCATGCGTCGAAAGTGTTTCCGAAGTGGCGAGAAACGACGTCGCAAAAGCCGGAGTGCCGTGCCGTTGAACGTCGCACTCCCGGTGGTTGGGCGTGCAAGTCCTGGAAAAAAGTACGAGAGAATGCGAGCGCCGCCATCGTCGCGGCGTCCCAACTCTTGGCTGCCGAAGCTTTCCTGGACTTCAAGCTGGAGAACAGCGACCGGCAGCACAACGGGCGTCCACCACATCCACCACTGCTGCTGGGAAATCGCCAGGACCGCTGCTGGCGATGGCGCGACACCTCTACGACGTCGTAAAACGGGAACCGCGGGACCGCTTTTTTGGGTGTGGTAAACACGCCAGTCGTAAACTCGTTCCGGACACCGTAGTGCCTAACAATACCGAAACCGGCAGTGTCCGCAGCACGTGGACCAAGTTGGCCGTCGAACTGCCGTAAGCGACGCTTCCCTTGCTGTCTTGTGCAGGGGAAACGGTGGTTCCGCTCAAAACATCGCCCTAGCATTAGCACCCGTCACAGATTCATGGGCAAATTGAGCGTGTGGTTGTCTCATAAAAGTGTTCCTGAAGAGCTTGCTACTCTAGCAGACGGTAATGTTGCTGCAGTGGACGTTCATCCGAAGTTGTTTGGTTTCTCAGCAGACGACAGCCCGTTCTGGCTGGGTGGTCCTTGCAATTGGCGCGGTGACACGAATGCTCCTGTGACATGCTGCCATGTGCCTCGTTCAGACATTTTTACTGGGTCGCAGGAGCCGTACCCTCCACAGTTCGCCAAGTTATCGTGAAACGGAGTGTAGACTAAGTTGTCTGCTAAAGAAAGCAGCCTTGCCAGCATCATATATTATGTATGAAACAGTGTATACTTTGAGAAAACAAATAAAGCCATTCCAACCTTTCCACTGATTGTGTTTGTTCATTAGTAAAACTTGGTTCAGTGAACTTATTACATTTCAGCATTAGCATGGACACGACAGGTAAGGTCAATTACAAGTGCTTTAGAGCAGTCCAAATAGTTTCCAAGTGGCTCATGCAATGCAGCTGACATGGTACTACCCCCCAGGAAAGAGACGAGACATCCTTGACGAATCTACTTCAGCCGCAAAGCACACCAAACTGAATATTGGCATTTCTAGGAAATCGGAATCAACCGAACAATTCCATGGAAAGGCACACCACGAACAGCTTTGGTGTGAGGGTGAGCCCTATCTGCAGCGACAATACTGAAGCCTCACATGCCACCATCACTAACACATGCGAGTAGTCACTCAGTGCCTGGCATACTTGGGCATTGATGAAGCAAGGAAAGATCGTCAATGAGTGGACTAGAAATGTGAATCCAAATGGGACTGTCTTCACATTCTTCACAATCGCTGTATGACCACTAGTGATGGGCCGAACTTTTGCCGAATCAAAAGTTCGGCGCCGAATCTTGGAAATCGGCAAAGCCGAACTTTTGCCGAACGTTTCGAAAGATTCGGCAAAGATTTGGCAAAAATACATTGTTACCAGATTTAACGTTGATATTTCGTTTTTTCTGACGAAAAAATGATTTTATGTTTCTTTTTTCTTAACTTAAATGCAACATGTAATGCATATTGACATAGTTATTACTAAATAAGGTGATATTCTACAAGATAATTGTAATGGTGTCGTTTTTGTGTGTTTACTGGCAATTTTAGTGACTCTTTGCAGAAGTGGCATGACAACGAGGTTGGAAGCGAGCGTGGCGCAGTCACCAATCACGCTACGAGAGTTTCGGTTTTGAGGCATCATCAGCGCAAGCCTGCATGTGTGTGTAACATCAACCTCCTTGGTGTACATTGTTAAAATGAAGGCAATAACGCTGCGTTCTTGCTTTCTCTGGGAGTCACCGTTTTGTGCGCGAAAACAAATGAAACGGTTGCTGAGCCTTCACCAGAAGAGATAATAATAATATAGTACATATGCATGTTTTTCGATTTGAGTCAATTGACGTCAGCTTTGCATGAAAGTGTGCGTCCCATATTCGCAACGTCTCGTTTTTAACTTTTAAAATGCCAGTTTCTGGTGTTAGGACCACGACCAACTCTATTTAGGGCACACACGAACGTTTCGGAAGATAGGGAGAGTTAGGAATGTCGGATGTGCAACGTTGAGCATTATAGTTCTGTGTTTAGTTTTATGCAGATACGTGAAAATCGCGAAATAACACTAATTGAAAAAGCAATATTATTTTGTTTTGGAACACACTACTCGTGAGCCGAAAACAGAATTGTTATAATTGCGAGGAGTGCTTTAGAGTAATTGTCAGCCAATGTTTCAGAATGCACCGCATCATTTGTCACTTGCACAGTGGACTGCGTAAATTACTGGTCGATCTTCTATTCTTGAGGCAAAAAATATTGAAGATAACCACACTCGCTCACAAACGCACAGTTACCGTGTTGCCTACTCCACACCGCGCCGTAACCGCTGGTCGTACTACACTGCACGATGGTAACCGCACGACTGCACGGCGTCCATTTGCAATTCATGGCCCCGTCGCGTTTCATGGCCCCGTCGTGTTCCCGCGCGTGCGCAGACATTTGCCGAATTTTTGCCGAATCTTTGCCGAACTTTGCCGAATTAGAAGTTCGGCAGATTCGGTCCATCACTAGTGCAAACTACAGACGAAGTCATCATTAAAGACTCGCAGCACGCGTGCCGTAATTTTTTGAGATGAAGAATCCACCGTAAAACAGAACGGATCATCTCCCAACACCCGCCGGATACCCGCTGGTACCCGCTGTCTGGGTACCCACTCCACTGTACGAGGCAATGCAACCGCCCACTTCTTGGCCCGAGAGTTATCCCGCCGGGCCCTGGGAGACGAGCAGGAGCGGCCGTTCTCATTGGTAACATATCAAGATATCACGCAGCACTATAGGTTGGAGCGACGTATACCTACCCACCCCCGCATAAACAACTATCGAAATAGCAGGAACGACATCACCGTGCCCTACAGACTAACACCTTCCCCCATCCCACTAAATGCCATATCTTTTTCCAAACTTTCTATTCCCCGTTATGCCGCTTTTGCGTAGCCCCATGGGACCCTCTTTCATATGGTAGGAGGATGCGACCAAAACCCCACCCAATCGTCTAACCCCTTCCAGTCTTCATACGAGCTTTGGGAGAGAGCACATTGACCAGCTCCAACCTCGATGACCAGCTCATGCTCGTGTCGAGGGGTGTGAAAGCAGGGAAAGCTCAAGGCGTCTTGGACTAAGGACTCCTCCCCATCACTTTCTCATAATAAAGATGTTTATTCTCTCTCTCTCTCTCTCTGCACTTCTGTAAAAATTTCCAAGCGCTCTCAATGGCAAGTCTCACGGCTTACACAGGGTTTTAAAAAACCTATTTGGCGAATGACCACGAACGAGCAGAGAACGTCTTCAGCATGCTGCCGCCAGACTCCGCAACGCTCCAAAAAATGCGATTTTTCGAGATGTACGTTGGCCGTCCGGTGGCCGCACTCGCATTGCAGCGACCAAGCGGGAATGCGCGATCGAGCAATTGTCAGAGAGATCAGTGGTTGCAACGGTGCCGCCGCTCAATATGAGGGAAGTAGAAGTTGTAGAAGCCGGAAGTTGTTCCAAGAGAAAGCGCAACGTAGTGTGGAAGTTTTTCTACTGCTCCTGCGCTGCTTCGTCGAAGTGCCTAAAGCCCCTCTATCCTGGGAATAGTGGCGCCATTCATTGTTGTAGAAATGCTCGAGACACGTGCCGCGCGCCACTTTTGGGAAGAACATGGCGTCTTAAATCAAGCTCAATGCTGCGCTGCGCTGCCATGATCTTCCCAAGGTTGCACGTGCCTCGTGCATCGACGCACCTCGCGCTACTTTTGAAAAATGAAGGGGCTTTAGAAGTGCCTCGTGTGTGGTGCCACCCTTAAGACGCCTAAAAATACGACGACGCCTGTGTTGAATCACCTGAAGCGTCATCCAGGGGCCCGCTAGTAGTACGAAAGCGGAGCTGCTGCGGCGGAGCAACGTAATGCTCCAAAGTCCGAGGATGCAAATATGATGCCGGCTTTGAGGCCACGACTGAGCAATGCAATCAAAGCGTTCGCGCCAGGGCGCTAACAAAGAAAATTGGCTGCTTCATCGCAACTGCCTTGCGAAGCTACAAAGTCGTTGAAGAACCAGCTTTTCTGGAGCTGATGAAATGTGCAGTACCCGAGTACAACGTTAAAAAGATTGCTGGACGGCAGAGCGTTCAAGTGGTGTGTTCGGCTCCAAGCAAGGCCTACTCTATGTGTCGCAGACTCGCAGCGTTAACCAGGAGCGAAGCAACAACGAGAGGATGTGTGACACAGCTCACAGGTCTCAGCACGCCCTGTGTGGGAAGGAGGTGGTGTACCACATTCCGCTGACATGCGGTTGAAGTTACATCGGACAAACCGGCCGATACATTAACGATCGGACGAGGGAGCACGCTGCATCAGTGAAGACCCTGTGAGCAGGAGGACATTTGCCAACTCATTGTCGTGCGTGTCAATGTTCAGTACGGTTCTACGACGTAAACATCGTGGCAAGGAACAGGACAAAACTGGGACGTGAAATTCTAGAGGCCCTTGCCATTGAGAAAAAGGGCGATGACTGCGTTAGTGCACCTTCTCTCGCACTGCACGAGAAAGAAATTATGTTCCTTCGGTGGCTAAGGGGAGGTGCAACGATTTCCGGACTTCGGTCAAAAATTTGTGGAAATTGCCCTCTGACACTTCTTCAGTAAAGAACAAAAACCGATTTCGCCTGCGTGTCCTAGTTGTTGTGTAAAAAAACAAAGGATAAATATTGGCATTTCTAGCACCCCTCAACTCACTCCCATTCTTCAGGGTCCCACCTGGAGCCCTAATCTGGACATTTGGCGAGAACGCCGGCGAGAAATCTGGCGTCCGTGATTGGCCGACGCCGCACTTGACCTTGGCGCCGGCCAATCATAGCCGCCAGATTTATCGCCGACTTTTCCGCCAAGTGTCCAGATTAGGGCCCCTGGTCGCACTCCTATAGTGACGTAATTCGGGGTGCCATGTAGGTTCCCGTGTGCTCTCTCGGAGGACGCTTCCTATCCCTCTCTCTGCTGACATTAGCGGGCGTTATGCTGCAGCTTAGAGCCTAGCGAGGTCACGTAAGCTTCTCGCCGTAGTTACTTCGGCTGCCACTCGCGGCTGCAGGTGGAGGAAAAAGCTCGACTTTTGCTTTGCGATCATGCAGCGGAATCGCGACATTTTTTTAATGAAGGAGATGTTTTCTTTATCCTCCGGGACACAATAAACAACGTAAAAATGACGACACGCAAATTCTTTTAATCTTGAAATCGTTGCACCTCCCTCCCTCCCCCCCCCCCCCTTTAAATTTTCGGTGAATTAGACAGAAAAAAGAAGAAAAGATAATATATCCCTCAAGTGGAGTTCGTAGTAGAAAAGGATGAAAAAGTAAATCAGTTGTTGGTCCAGCGGTGTCTATGCCTTTATGTGTATATTCATTCTATAGTTGAGCTCAGCTTAGGCCTGTTACTGGGGATATCCATTTGGTCTTTTGTTGGCATTTGGAGACCGCATTTTGCTCGTGCCTTGTTTCCTGTTTTGTGCTTGGTCGCTTGACTCCAAGTTTGCAATCAGTTCAGCTTTGCCCTGGACTCTGACGATCCCTAGCTCCGTAGGTTGCTCCGGCGACAATTCTTTTCCAAAAAATTTAAAGACGTTTACAAATCTCTGTAATACGAAATTAGAGCGCAGCTCTTGAGGAGGAGGAGGGGAGGGTATGACCCTTCTGCTTTTCCGTACCCTCCCCTTCTCCTCTCACCCTTTCCCTCTGCTCCTCCTCCCTTCCTCCTCCTCCGTACCCTCCCATCCTCCTCCACCCTACGCTACCTCCTCCTCCACACCCTCCCCTCCTCCCACAGTTTCCCCGCTAAATTTGGCTAGAAAACTGACGCCACTTGACCTCAACACAAATTCAGTTTCCCTACTAAATTTAGCGGGGAAAATGACGCCAGAAGACTCCTCCACCGTACCCTCCCTCTTCCTCCTCCACACTCTCCCCTCCTCCCACAGTTTCCCCGCTAAATTTAGCGGGAAAATTAACGCCGCGTGACTTGAACACAAATTCAGTTTCCCCGCTAAATTTAGTGGGTAAAATGACGTCCCATGACTTCGTGTCACGTCACCCATTAACGGATTCAGTTCCTCTGCTAGATTTAGCGGGAACGTTAACATCACGTGACTGTCAACACAAATTCAATTTCCCTGCTAAATTTAGCGGGGAAAATGACGTCACTTGACTTCGTGTCACGTCACCCATGAACAAGTTCAGTTTCTCCGATAGATTTGGAGGGAAAATTGATATCACGTGACCTCAACACAAATTCAATTTCCGGCTAAATTTATCGGGGCGGTTACGCCGACGGCGACGCCGCGAAATGCGGAAACGTGCGCCTAAGAGCTGCATTCTAAAATGCATTTGAGACACTGAGTACAAAATAGTGAGAAATGTAATTAAGACATACTAGCAAATTTTGTAGACGAAATGTATTTGCAAGATACCGAAATACGATCAAAAGTATTTGAAATACAGTATCTTGAGTATAGTATTTAATATAGGCATAAATCTGGGACAAAATGACTGCCAGTTTCAAAAATTGCCCTCAGTTAATCAGCGGCTCCCTACATGTAAAACTCTGGACCCGGAACTATGGTTTGAGTAGGTCGAGGATGAGCACCGATACATATTTCTTCCCAGATGACGAAATTTCGCAAAGTTGTCACGTCACTGTCCTTCACCGTGGCTTCGGAGGTACCTGACATCCTAATTTCATCACCTGCACAAGAACGATCATCTCAGGAACGAGTTGGTTCATCGAACAACTGCTTCTGAGCAGCGCCGACTGCAGCAGTAGCTTACAAGAGAGCAGCTCGGGGACACCCACTAACACTTCAACCCAAAGCCTACCCCCCCCCCCCTTTTTTTTTTTTTTTGAAAGGAAATCCTACGTACGCCGGTGATAGAGCACGCGATCTGGACTGAAAATAGAAAGAAAAACAGCCACCATATGCAAAGCAAACACTCTTTATCTACAATCTTTCCAAATTTTATACAAATCGCTCCAAATGTATAGTCTGCCGCTTTATACTTCCAAACCATGTAGGACCGAAAACGCCACTTTTCACTGGTTCCCACAGAGCTGAATATCCAATTTATATTCATATACTTTTTATACCAAAATAAAGAATATTTTCCATTATATTGATTACAAATAATAAATATTTTTAGAAAGTAATCACCAAGTACTAAAACTGCGATACAAACAACGGTTTATATTGTCATTTTTCATGACCGCCGTGGGGTCTGTCTTACTTGATTTTTGCCCAATCATACCAAATTCAGTGCATATTTTCACAACTCGCAAACTCTTCACGATCTAGACAGGACTGCGTTACGAAATGCATTTTATGGCGAACTTCGGGGGTGGTGTACTTATTGCTGTTAAAAAACATTTGCAGGTGATGCGGCGATTTGACCTTGAATTTAGCGATGAATCTGTCTGGGTGGAACTAACTTTTTCTTACTCCAACATGTTCATTGGTACGTTTTACTTCCCGCCGAGCCTTGATTTCACCGGATTTTCAAAACAAATAAATATTCTCTGTGATCAACTAGACGTACAAAAATACCGTATTCTTATTCTAGGAGATTTTAATCTCCCCGATATAAACTGGAATTTAGAGCACCCCTTCTGCACTTCTGGTTGTGTAACATCTAAGGTAAGCACTCTACTCTATTCTGTGAACTATTTAAAATTGAAGCAGTTAAATAGTTTTCAAAACCCAGCGTATAACGTGCTGGACCTCGCTCTAGTGAACTTTCACGTTCATACCCTCGCAACGGCGTCTAAGCCCCTTGTTCACCCCGATGAGTGGTACGTCTCCTTCTTCGCTTCTTTCAACGCTTCCTACAGGAGAGCAAAGCATACAAGGTATGAGTCGTTCGCTTTTAATAAAGGGTAATCATCTTGGCCTTTTCCCATTTTTAGATAGCGCTGATTGGGCACTGGTGTATGAAACAAGTAATGTAAATTCTACTGTTGAGTTAACTTACTAACTGTATTAAGAACGCCATCGAAATGTTTGTTCCAAAAAAGTGTCGTAGTTCATCCCGCTATCCTCATTAGTTTTCGTACGAGCTTAGGTCAGAGCTTAGAAAAAAAAAAAAAAAACTGCACTATCATAGGAAAAATGAGGTCAAGCAAACACAGTTCTGGTATAATAAGTTTTCCAAATCACGAGCGTTAGCTAAGTTGTTAATCAAGCGGGACAAAGAATCTTATCGAGAGTCAGTTGAACGCAGCTTAAACCGCGACCTCCAGTATTTCTGGCGGTACATCAATGATCGCATGACCCCGTCCTCTTCTGCGATAAGCCTACGTGACGCATCTGGTAAAGTGCTGAATGAACCTGCACGTGTGTCAAATTCATTCGCTGATTATTTCGAATCTGTTTATACTCTTCAAACCAAGCCACGTCATGCACGCCAGATGATAGCAACAAGTATAATGATAACCTCTCGATAACGTCTTTTCATAACGCTGAAATAGAGATTGCGATAAAAGGACTAAAACCCAAGCTATATGCAATGGCTTTTGATGGCATCTTAAGCTTTAATGTTAAAGATTGTTCCTCAATTTTTACGCCAATATTAACACATATTTTCAACTTGTTTCTGCCAAGTTTTACTTTTACCGAGCTTTGGAAAAATTCGGTCATTGTGCCTGTTCACAAAGGTGGTAATACCGTTGACGTAAAGAATAACAGACCGGTATCCTTCCTCTGTGCTCCTTTGAAAGTTTTTGAAATCGCGTTGTTTGAACATTTGTCACAATTTTTAATGTAAAATTGGCATTTCACAACATGGTTTCTTCTCTGGCAGTTCTGTAGAGACCAATCTAGTGTCATTTTTAGACTTCGTTTCGCCAATTGCCGATCAGCGTGGGCAGGTCCGATAACGTATACTTTGATCTGTCGAAGGCGTTTGACTTGAAGAATCAATCAGTTTTTGTACACAAATTGGCGACATATAGAGTAAATAACCAGCTTTGCAATATTTTTTTTTTCAAACTATCTGATGGAAAAAAAAATCTTCGTTCGAATATTAGGACATCATTCTAGACTTTGTGTCGTTTTCTGGTGTACCACAGGGGTCCATACTATTGCCGATTTTATTCAATGTTTTATAAATGTTCTGGATTCTTGTGTCCGCCATTCACATATTTTTCAATATGCTGGCGATATCAAAGTGTTTAGGCAGGTGTCATCCATCTATGACTGAAATGCTACTCGAGGATGTTAATTCTGTGCACCATTGGTGTTGCAGCTATCTGTTAACACTAAATCCTAAGAAAACTGTTGTTATGTCGTTTTCTAAGAAATTGGAAACCATAAGTTTTTCTTACCATCTTGAGAACCTCCCTCTGCGTAGGGTTGAATGCACAAGAGATTTAGGAGTATATATTGATTCATCATTGCCATTCAAAGAACATGTTTCCAAGATTACAAATGCTGCCAATCGGAAGCTAGGTGTTATTTCGAGAATAACGCGTGAAGTCCCTTTGTCATCTTGTGTATTCATTTTGTATGTTTCATTAGTACGTAGCAAGCTTGAATTTAGTTCGTTTGTTTGGAATTGCATTGGTAGTGCAAATCAGGCAAAAATCCAAAACGTGCAGAGACGTTTCTTTCATATTATTTATGATCGCTACATTGGCCCCAGTGTTTATTATGAGTATAACATGCTTTTAATACGATGTGGTTGTACTACACTAAGCTCGAGAAGACTTGAGCGCGATCTAATAATTTTGTATAAGTGCGTTTATGGTCGCATTCATTGTTCAACCCTCACATCAGCTAAAAATATATATGTACCGCGAGTGCTTTTGAGGGTAAATCCCACTTTCTCAGTTAAAAAAATCAACCTTTCTAGTCCCATGAACCGCATCCAACATTCTTATAACACGTTCTGTACAACCAGCATCGACATTTTCAACTCAAGTGTTCAAGCGTTTAGGCGCTCAATGACTGATATTTAACTGTTACCTATTTCCTGTTTCCCCATATTAGATATCATTTGTTGCCAGTGCCGTAAATTTCTTGTGTGTGCTCCTTTCGACTATGTGCATCATTACGTAGGCCCCTCGCCGTTCATGAGCACGGAAAATAAACAAATGAATGAAATGAAATGAATGGCTATCACCAGAGAGCTGCAGGTCGGGAAACAGTCCATTTCATGTTGTTCAATAACGCTGCACAATCGTTGTATTAATAAAATTAAATATTTCATTTCGTTTAATTGTTACCTGATAATAAAAATAAGACCAATAAACTTTGTTTTTAACGTCAAAATATTTTTATTGGCTCTGAGAACACACAGGTTGTGGAGGTCAGAAGAACATTTCTTCATTGGAATCAGAGCGTCGCTGTAGAGGCGGGGCTCTGCGCTTTCTCCATCCCTGCCAAAAACTTACTGCAGCTCAAGGCAACATGTTCGTGCTTGTAGCTTTGGTCGCACACAAACTATACATCATTCCAATGTTTACAAAAGCCTGCGATTTTCACAGCTCAAACGCCCATATTCGTCGCCTCAGAAAGGGAGCAAAGCAGGCGCCATACCCACGAACACTGAAAATGGCACCGGACAGAACATCACTGCAGCCTGCTGGTGGTCATTCCCACTCTTGTCAAGGGAAAAAAAAACTGAATTTTGTAAAATGCAGGTTGTAAAAGGTGCGCGCTTAGCAGCAAGGCTACCGCACGTTCAAAATATATACATAGTCAAATTACACCACTATATCTTGGGCTGGGCGTCAATTAAAAGAATTAACCCGATTAATCGCCACCATGTAATCGAATAATTAGTCGATTAATCGGTTCTATTCATTCCCAGGGATAATAGTTTAAAAAAAAAGTCAAAATTACATTATTTTTGCCTTTGCTGAACATGTGATAAACGGTGCAATGTATTATTTCGAATTTTAGATCACCCTCGATGTGTGCTTGAGAAAGTCAAAAGAAAGTCGCATTCACAAATAATACTGCAGCCGCAGATGCGAATAAATTCGTTGATATTCTCCAGCAATAGAAAATTCTCTTGACTGTTCACGATAAACTCTCCTGCACTAAACGGACACTCGCACGGCGTTGAATTGGCTGGGACACGCATAACCTTCTCTACTTGTTTGGAGTTACAAATCTCGACACTACAGTTTTCTTGAGGTCAACATTTCACCTAAAGTTTGCCTTCATACACGTGTACTCGTCCACGTCTGCGTAGTAAAGGCGTTGAATTCTTAGTTTTTATTTTTTCTAAAACTTTAGCCGATTAACGTGTTAAAATTTTAATCGCGATTGAAGAATTAATTGTTCAATCGGTAAGTTAATTGATAAGTGCCCAGCCCTAAATATCACATTCTGGAAGATGAACGGGGACATCATCGTGCCGGAAAAGACGCTGGGTGATTGTTAAACTCTTCGTCGTGTGCAACTTGCGCGCCATGTCCTTGGCCAGAATGTTCTCGAGTGCTGCTTTCAGGTAAACGTCCTTACTGACGGCCTTCCTTAGTGGCTCCCGTTTCCACTCAAAGACCTTGCACGCTGCCATCGCCGTGGCGGTCGCATGGTACTGGTAGCTCTCAGGAGCCTCGAACCACTCGGAAGGCTCGAGGAACTCGTACTTGCCGACTACCTGCGCGGGCCGCCTGCTTTCGGACACAAGGAGACTGCCGCTAAAGACGAGCGAAAGCCTGTCGTTCTGGGTGACCTTTTCGACGGCCAGCTTCTGTCCCGGACACAGCTCTTGCGTCCTTTCGACGCGCGTGGCGATGATCTGGAACTGACGGCGTGTCACCCCGAGCGGCTGGAACAGGACCTCGAAGACTGCCCCCAGCTCGCCAGGGAGCGAGACGGGTCGCAGGGCGTAGACGAGCACGAGGCCATGGATGAGGTTGATGAGCGTAAACAGGGAGTTCCAAAGGAACGTGTCGAAGGCGCACAAGACAACGGTCGCCCATACCGCAAAAAAGAAGGATCCCGCGCCGATGACAGCTCGCAGGTAGAGCAAGCCGTAGGGTCCTTTAGGTGTCAGGTAGGACAAGAGTAAACATACGTTGGCGATGTGGAAGTAGACGTGGTTCGTTGGCAACCAGCTGGAGCATATGCAGCCTGCAGTTTCCACGAAAGGGACCATGGTGGCGTTGGTCTCACGGTGGGACAGGAACAGCGCCGCACTGGTCATGTTCGCGCTGACACCGCTGGCATTGCCGACGTCCAGAAGAGCTGGCACTAATAACATTTCTGTAATGAAGCGACCGTAATTAAATTACTCTTTGTGGTATTTAGCGCCACAATGTATTCATTTACGGGGTGGGAAATAGACAATATGCAAAACCGACGCGCCCCTAGAGGCTTAGGTGTATTCTGGAATAATTTGTCAACGAAGATTTCGGTTTCGTTATTCGGACCACGGCCAGCAGCAAAGGGACACCGCGGACCTGCGTCACGGCCCTCGACGCAGCGTACTGCGCCGAGTTTTCGGAGGTCGACCTATGTGTGCATGTAATTAAGTAAGTATACTTTTCTTCTCATGACTTTATCAGACGGTGACTGATTCAAGGCAAAGGCAAGACACTCAAAGTTCGGGAAAGAGAAAGACGAGGTGGCAGCTTGGCCAAATGAATCGGGGCAATGAAAGTGAACGTTGAAGATGGCTTAAAAACGATGAATAAAACACTACATAAAGATATTCTGAAAGCCCTATGTTCATCTTGGTGCTAGCCTTCCTCGCAGTCTGTCGAAGTCGAAAACAAACACCCACAAGGAGTCGGTTTGTAGAGCCGTGTACGGCGATCGAAATAAGGTTTTGTTGCGCTGAAGCGACGTGGTCTGCCTCCGTCTTGAATCAGTCACTGTCAGATAAAGACACCAGAAGCGAAGTATACTTAATCACAAACACACGTTGGTCAACCTACGAGGTCAACCTACCTACAGATGGTGTATTAGTGAGTTGTCTACACCGTGGTTGTCTATTAAAAGTTTCATGAATCATTCATGTACTTTTTAGTTTAAGTGGTTCCAAAAAACTTGCTCTTTCACACTATGTTTTAAGTTATTATTACCTCTTTCTGTTTTCTTAATTAACACATGCCTCACTTCCTCCATGTCTTTCACTACTAATGCATTGAAACGTCAGTTGATAGTAAGCGCTCGTATGTGCGTGTGTATGTGTATGCTCGTGTTCTATAAGAAAATGGCTGTGTGTATGTTTATACAGCCGGAAGTTAGTCTGCCTGAGTGGGTGTCTGGTTTCTCAGCTGTAGATGAGCAATTGAGCCAGTGCGGTACAACCGTTAACCTGGGGTCTTTAACGTGCACCACGCAGTAGTGATACACGACCGCGCGCCGGTACGATGCTCATCCAGATCGAAACAGGCAGGGGTGGGGAGTGAACCCTGGATTCGTATATCATCCTAACGGCCATCTCTTTTATACATTTCGTTCTCCTTTTTCTTCTCTCCCCATTCTTTCTCATTTCTTCGTTTCCTTTTTCTGAGAAAACAGTTCTGCAACCCCTGCAAGAACAACACCTCACCGACATCCCCCCTCCCTCGGTCCTGTCTCGTTCTCCGTCTTGTCCTTGTCCTTTGCGCTTTCGATTTTTCTGATGTGTAGCCAAATAGCCCAACAGTTAATTTTATTACAACTATACGAAGACTCGCCGAGGTACGCGGCGTTTACCAGTACACCGCGTACACCGGAGCGTGGTGCAGGTCCGCGGCGTCCACTTGCGGCTGGCCGCGGTTCAACGAAGGAAAAACCTTCGTTGACAAATGTTTCCCAGAATGAGCCGCTAAGGGTGCCTCCGTTTTGCACATTGTCCATTGACTACTTAAACCAACGAGGTAGAGGGGCTTAGAGTGATAAACTAGAAGTTCGGAAGTGGCACTACCCCGGTTGCCGCCGTTTTGTACGCAAAAGGGACCACTCGTCAGGTGACCTCACAAGAGCCGTGACGTCACCGGTAAGATGGCAGCACCCAAAGCTGGCGGATGCGAATTTGTTCGGTGCGCGGTAGCCGTGATGTGCCGCTGCTTTCCGACGATTTTGGGCTTCTTCGTGCTCGCTGACGCAGGTATAATGTGAAAATATGAAAGAATGAGACTTTATACCCTTTTTGCGCAAGATCTCTCTGGATCATATGGATATTATCACCTGTGAGACAGCATCAGCGCTCCGTCTGTGTGCATCTTGTCTGTCCTGTGTCCTTGTTCGCGCTGTTTTACCCATAAGCATCAGCCGTATCGCCGTACCGGTGCTCGGATTTCCGGATGTGTTCGAGAATCGATAGAACTTTGAGTGCTTTTAGCATGAAACTTTCGCATTCTCTTAGCTTTGTTTGAACGTTGGAATGTCTGAGAATCGACTCGAAATGTATGCGTCGGACGTAGGGCCTAGGGGAATTTGTTTCTGCCTTAGCGAGAAAGCTCCTGCGATCTTTACGTTTTGTACTAATCAATAATTTTACGACATAACTTAGCATAAAATATTCGCATTTTTAAAGCTTCGTTTGAACGTTGGAATGTCTGAGAATTGAAGCGAAAGGTATACGTCGCGTTAGGGCCCAGGGGGAGTTGTTTCAGCCGTGCGTCACCGAATAACCATAGCAACTTTTAGCGAGGAGGCTCCTGTGATCTTTAACCTTTTGTGCTAATCGACGATTGTATATTCGATCGCAATACTTTCTTGAAGTGAAAGCTGGCGTTTGCTTAACTGGCGTGCACGGGAACTCTTGCAAATCATTCGAACCAATCATTCGGAAAAAAGTTCATTACTTATGTTCATAAAAGAGTTTAATTGTCCCCTTGGAACTCAGAACACATCAACCCTTTGATTGATCAGTGCACAAGAAACGCTGCATCCGATGTCCCTTAGAAATTAGTATTAGTTGGCTCTTTACCTTGCCGATCGGTATCAACAGTCCACAGTAACCTCCATGTGTATGGTCAGACTCCTCTTAGATGGCTGTCTAATCCATCATTCTCGAAGTCGGTCAATTATTTACTTGTTCTAATTAGCTGGACAAGACGACTCGTATTTGTGTTCATCCCTTGCCCGAAGAAGCAGTCTTCTTGCACAAATGTTGACTGCCACTCGTTTCAGTCTCTTCAATCTACTTTGTGGTAAAGGGCCACCGCCACAGCCCCTTCGAGCCAATCAGAGAGACGGAGCAAAGGTATATGACAAATCTGTGCAGATGCGTACTCTGATGATATGTTGTCATGTGCCTCTCCAACCTGTATATTGACTCACTGAGACTGTAGCCTTCGGATTTTTCCGAATTGTGATATAACGAATTACAGATAGCTACTACCCTTATTACCCAAGGTCTTCATACTTTGTACGACAAGAATGTCATGTGAGCAACATCACTGTGAACTCGGCTCAGCGCCTATTGGACTTGAATGCTGCATCAGCGTTCGACGTGAACTGGGGCCCATTTGTGTGCTTTACGCCGAAAAAAAATGGTGACAGTCATATTGCTTAATGGGGTTTTGCAAATTGTCTATTGTGTCATACGTATAAGAAATGTCTTGCTATATAACAATGCATCAAAACATACTATTAAACTAGATGCTCGAATGTGTGTTTGCTTTTGCAATTAACAAGTTACAGAATTAATTATTTCTTACGAGTGTGATATTTGTTTTCGGCAGCTGGGTCTGTTTTCTGCTCATTAATGTCAGTGTGCTATGATGTTATTATCCTGTGTGTTGTTTTACGTTTCCTCTCCGCAATGCCTACAAAGGCCAATGGAGGGAATAAGTTAATAAATAACATTTTCACATCACTGGAGTTGGTTCTTGGATGCACCACACGTTCAGGAGAGGTGGAACGAGTGCAGCCCCATGCAACAAGTCTGCCAATCTTGTATGTCCCATTAATTAATATTGAGGATTCAGAGATGCGAGTGTCCTCAAAAGGTCCAGTACGTGCAGTGAACACAATTCTTGGTGTATAAACTCTGAAGGCGTAAAGGCGAGTTGAAATATGTGTATTTGGTTAGTATATCAAATATGTTCATTTCCACTTGATTACATAATTATTGATTCTTAGCAGATGGTTCCATAACGAGTTCTTTCTGCGACAGTCTCGTGTCAGACGTAGTACCTGTGCTCCTTGTGTTGTCAGATGACGCTCCTGGCACGTCGGTGTTCAGTTTGGTCGAGTGGCAACTTTGACTGACTGATGCCGTCTTGTAATCATGTCATGTGCCGCCACTGACATCTGCTGCACTGAAACTGCAGGACAGACTTCTAATCCGCCAATTTTCCTGGTAGTCTTCTGCGTCAATGCAGGAAGCTCGGGCAGGTACTGCTTACGTGGCTGTGCCTTTTGCTATACCGTTGACTTGATGGCTGGCAACAATGTTTGTTTGCTATCCAAGCCATTTCACTTCCATTCCATAATGGCGATTTCTTCGGCATCCCGCGACCACTGCAACTTTTTAAGTCTCGTGTGGTAAAGTGAAGTCGGGTGAAGCTTGGTGTTCACTTTTGTGAACAACCAACCATTCTATTTTTTTCAAGTCGCTCAGCGGCATTCCCCCTCAAAGTTGGAAATTGTGTGCTTCGTGGAGTGGACACAGATAATTGGTGTCAGCAAATTTTTAGGTATTGTTCTTGGACTACGACTGACACCAAATCAATTGTCACTGCATTGCCGCTCACCTGCTTTGTTGTGCTTACCTCCCGTCGAGGTAATGGGGATCAGGAGCTTCGGGGTAATGTCGGCACCAGGGACAAAGGCCGCCGAAGATAATAATCAATGTCTTGCGGTCGCTTTTCGAGACGTGGTTGAGGGTCGTTCGGCATGAACCCTCGCAGGCCAATTCATTAGTACGGGCAGCTTTGGTAGACATGGTCGGCCTCACGCAGTGGTAGCAGAGTGGTTTTCGATCGGCCATTCACAACACCTCCGTTTTTCTCGGTGTACTTTGTTCAGCGCAGACCTACACCCGATGTCGAGAATGCTTCGGCGTTGGGGTGTCTCATTGAATTAGCATTGAATAGTAAGGAGCAGCCGGTGGCGGTCGTCGTGCCATTGTGGCGTAAGTCGCCCTTGGTTCGTCAGATGCCACTTGGCTCGCAGAAGTCTCCGGTTGAAATGCCTGTCGAACTTGTTCCGAAACAATCTCGGCAATCAAAGTAAAAGCCGGAAGGCAGGAAGTAGCTTCCTAATCTCCTCCCGGACGTCGTGGATGATGTCACGGATGCCTCCGAGGCTGGCGTCGAAGTTGCAGCTGGATGACTCGAGTGTCGAGACGCCGGGAAGTTGTTGATTGTGACAGGCTCGGGCATGGAGTGCACGTTCAATGTTGAAAGCCTCGGTGATATCAACCCTTCAACTGTTGTCGGGGAATTACGGACAAGGCTGCCGAAGGTGTTGTCCATCACATGAGGGACATAAGATTCTTAGCTTTTTGTCTTCTGTAGCATCGGGGTCGGTGTGGGCACTCGATCAGGCGCAAAACATCCTCCACGAAGGCGGTGACGCTCTCTTTGAGGCAGTGTGCTGGACAGAATCAAGAATGCGGCTATCGTCGATGTTGGCTGACGAACGTGGGCTTCAGCTCGATCTTGCAAACTTCCCACTATGTTGAGGAGGATTCATGGTTCTCAAACCAGTGCCTGGCCGTTTCTTCCACGAGAAGTATAGGTTCTGCAGGAACTGGTTGTCTGTCCACCCATTGTGGCGGGCGACACGGTCATATTGTTCAATCCAATCCTCGACGTCTTCATACACCTTGCGTGAAAGGGCGATGGAGTGTGAGGTGCGACGGCCATGCAAACAATGGTGGGAGCGGACGCGGTTCGCTGCTACTGGTTTGTCATTGTTGGCTTCGTCAGCTTCGGTTTTTCTTGCAGTAGACCAAGTTCCGGTGGTTCTTCCTGGTAGCAGCGACTGGCTCGGATTTCAGGGTCTTCGTGGTGTATTTGCGAGGTTCGTTCTTGTGGTACTCGCTCGTCTTGCGGTTTTTCTGCCGGGTTCGAACTTGGTTCACGGCTCGCCGGGGGTTTAAGACAAGGGATAGTCCGCCACCCGCGTCCCGTTATTGGGCAACTCAGCTGAGGAGCCGTTAGGTTGCGCACAGAGTGAAGGGCTATGGGTAAAGTACCCAGCATTTCCACCAGAACTTACGATGACACCCGAGCATGGCCTGGAGCTTTCCAGATTAGTAAATATTGATAGAAGATAGAACTGGAACAAGCATCCGTGACAACATAACAAAACTGACAGAAGAGAGCCTATCCCGACCACTAAAAAAGCTGCATTTCTTTAGTGGCAATTCTGTCCGAATAAATCTTCTCCTTTGGGGTTTGGCGTCTGCCGTGGACGAACTGAACTGAAATTAATGTGGGATGTGGTAATGAGCCACTGCAGACTGTCGCTTCAAAGCGGCGTGAATGGGCGAGCTGGGTAGGTAACACGCTCGATGAAATGTCTATACAGCTTGCAATTCGCGTAACTAGTGTTTATGAAACGTTTGTGTCGACGAAACGTGCGACAGACCAGCGGAATCAATACCAACTACAACACCTGTGCTCCGTGAAAGTGCACGTCTACGCCAGAACAATTTAGGAAGCAGCACAGCATCACCTAAAGCACGGCACAGGAACTATACCAGCTTAAAGGCAGCTCTTCGGCGCGCCGCACACCTGTGCTACGTGAAAGCGCACGCCTCCGCCGGAACAATTTGGGAAGCACCACAGCATCATTTAGCACGGTACGAGAACTACCAGCTTCAAGGCAGCTCTACGGTGCGCCGCACAACCAAAGTGAGCCTTCGGTTGTTTGAACGAAGCGGCACCACGATTGCACACTGCCAACCACGACTCACGCAATTTCCGTAGCTAAACTGTGTATCCAGATACATTGCACACGCTTCACTGCAGACCTCGAAGATTCCGATGGACAACGAGAGCACAGAAACGTCGCCTTAAAATTTATCCTAGCGATATCCGAATCAATCCGAGGTCCGAGCAACGCAGGGCCGATTGTCTCTTTCGTGGCCATATCCCCGTCGATCACCAGCGAAATGCACACCGTTCCTCCGTATTTTCACGTTATACCTACGTCAGACACCACGCTGAACTCTGAAGTTGCTTTCGACCGGCCTCATATGACGGCTCCGGTGTCTGAAATCAACTCGCCGAGACGAACGACAACGAACAAAGCATCCAACAAGCTCCGGCCCAGCTGGGGCCAGCCGCTGCCTGGGCGTTGCCATCTTTCCTATGACGTCACGTATTTGGTTTGGTCACGTGACGAGTGGCCACATTTGCGTACAGTGGCAGCGGCCTTATGGGGGTCACTTTTGAGTGCAGACGGAACCCCGGTTTATCGCTCTAAGCCCCTCTACCTCGTTGACTTAAACACATTTACAACATGGAGGTAGGAAGCTACTGGAGGTGAAATAAGCCCACAAGATGTGAAGCCAGAAGTGTGGACGGACACGGTTTGGGGTGAGTCACACGGTCCAAGGCTTTAGAAAAGTGTATAAACACTACATCGACTTGCCCTTGCTTATCTGTAACTTTCTCGGTGCCATGTAATGTTTCTTTCTATCAGCTGAGTCACTGTTGCAAGTCGACGTCAAAAGCTACGTTGGCGGGCGTCAAAAAAGTTTGATTGTTCAAGGAAGGTGGCCACGTATATGAATACGATGTGCTCCAGTAATTTGCTCCACGTAGAAAGTAAAGTCTAAAGCTGTTAAATTAGATTTAAACGTAATAAAAAGGATTAAAAACCTAACAACCTAGCAAACATTAAGTTAAAATTTATGCCACAGGGGATGGCTTTGTTTTATGTACCCGGATTTATTACCCTTATATGACATGTTCATGTGTTCATAATTCAGAATTGCTGTGGACTCTTTTACATAGACGATAACGCACAATCGATTGCAGTAGTTCATCTGATATCAGCAAAAAAAAAAAATATAGCTAATCTCTCTAGTATTTTGAGGATTTCTTTTATAAAAAAAATATCGGCCTGCATTTTTTTTTTTAGCTATTGTGTTCTTGCTAAGCGACAATCGAATAAACGCAATGGAATGCGACTTCATGGTTTGTTATCAACCTTCTGAAGTGTCTGAAGCAAGGCATAAAACGGCCAGACTACGGTCGCGCGTTCGCTGGTTTTGTTATTCACTCCGCTTCAAGAATACAAATGAAACAGGCTTCGAATCTCTCTCTGCATGCATGTAATGTATTACGTTTCCCACTAAGCTGACAGTGTGGTGCAAGCACCATAGTATTTTTCCAAAAGAACGCAGTGAAAGAAGGAAGTCAGAAGAAGGCCTGCAAAGGCGGCAAACGTTTGCTCGGGTTTTGCGCATCTCCCGGAAGGAGCAATGTCGGTTTATGGCCTTCGTTTAGAAGACCGCGCGCAGAGAGGCCTTATAAACCTGTGTGCCGCGCCAATAAGAATATCTTCTCTATTGGCTATCATCGGTCCCTTACATGGTGCGCCATCTCATAGCGTTTGTCGGAAATGCGAGCCAACCTTCACCACCCTTGCTCCATGCCGGGGCGGCGCAGTTCAGGCCCCTCTCTCTTCTTCCACCGGCTCTATAGTCAAAATTTAACAAGACCAAACTTGGCGATTGTATTTCGAAGTCAGCCGGGAGTTGTACTTTGCTCGGAATGTACGAGCGAAAAAAAGTACAAGTACATAATAAGAGGCTGCACATCAAGTAAAGTAGACGCTTTCTAAACCTATTTCAAGTAGTACTTGAAGTACAATGTGCTTAAAGGGATGCTGAGACGAACTTTTGATTTCAGAAAACAATGCGGAAGCGCTAGGCGGGGCGCTACAAACCCGAAAGCATCACACAGAAAGCGATTTCTCCAACAAATGGTCGTATTTTCGACAAAGAAGAGCGCGCTTGAACAAGGCAAAAAAAAAAAAATTGCAGTGCATGGCTTAGCTCGGCTATGCCAAGATATACGTAGCGTGAGCTCAGGTACAGCTGGTTATTCTTAGCATTCCTGGTTCTCTAGGATTAGCTTGATTATCATGCTTACTGCTGCTTCAATGACACACACACGGTATACGCATTATGTGACTACTTCGGGATCCGATGAGTTAATCTTCTCCGCTCTTCTGCGTCGCTGAGCAGCAATTTCGCTCTCCTTCTCCATGGCTCTACCACACTAGCAAACGCCCCGCTATATGTATACCCCCACTGATACCTCTGCGCATGCGGACAAAATGAGAGGCACTATCGAGCGGCTCCGGTGCAGCGTCAGACTCGGCTACTGCGCAACGGAGGCGCACAGCTGGGCACGCGGCGGCGCCAGTGCGTCTGCCGCAACTATGACGTCACTCCTCTGAAATGCGCAGACCGCCGACGCGCGCGGCGGCGGCGGCTCCTGCGCGCCAGCTGTGCAGCCGCCTCGGTGGCTCCGAGGTGAGAGCGCTGGCCTACGAATCCCCATGTGGCGGGTACGAATCCCGTCCGAGGTGCCCGCAATCTGACGGTGGCTTATTGCGGAGGAGGTGCCGAGTAACCGAGCTTTCGGTTGCACGTCAAAAGATCCCCAGGTGGTCCAAATTAATCCTCAGTCCTCCGCTGGGCCGTGCCAGATGCCCGTAGATGGTTTGGCAGGTAAAACCCCAAAATTTGACTTTTTGTGCCAGCTGTGCGCCGTGTGACGTCACTGTTCCTCGCGCATGCGCAGCTCGGCTCTCCAGGAGCCACGCGAAACTGCTCAACCTCGGCCAGTGTAGCTCACGCTACAAAAAGCCGGTGACGTCGCGATTCCCGTTTCCTCCTCTTCTCGCTTTGACTCCGCGAGGACGCGAAGAGGGAAGGAAGCAAGGCCGTTTCCCTCCTCCTCAACTATTCTGCAGGAAACGCGGCGTCGCGATTTTCACTCAATCGCATCCTTATTTTACAAAAAAAATACGGCCATCCGTTCGAGGTATCGCTTTATGAGTGGTGTATTGGGGTTTGTGGCGCCCCGCTGAACACTCCTGCTACCTTATTTTGTGAAATCCAAATTTCCGTTCAGCATCCCTTTAATGTACTTCCCAACACTGCTCTTGGCGCATACTTCACCGGAGACAGCGGGGTGGGAAGTTAAAGGGGTACTGAATCGAAATTTAAAATACACAGAAAACATCGAGAAATAAGTCGAATAGTATCAGCTAAACCTGTAAACGATAATAATGCGTAAGTTCTATTACAGCGATTGTTATACAAACATTTATCATCCTTAAACCGCCTTATAGATCATCCAATCGCACCGTAACCAGCAAAAGTTTTCAACATCTCGCTGGTTCAACAAACGCATTCATTCATTCAGCTGTACCTCGAGGCATCTGCACAGGGAAAACACCCTTTCCGAATGCATAGTCACTATTACTGACACCACACTCACTTGTCGTGCCCGTCGTAGTTAGCCGTCAAATCACCATACCTGAGTGAGCTGCCGCTCATGCACAGTCCAACTGCTCCTACGCCAATATCCAGAGGATAGATTGCGTGCCGTCTCTTGCACTGTCTTTGATATCCGATTGGCGAGGAGCTTGATCCCGGTCCCGCCAGGGGCGCCGAATCGTCTTTCGCGCTATCTCCTGCATGGTGCCATGAGGGCGCGACACACTCTGGGAGGATTAAAGGTGGTCGGAGATAGTTCTCCCGACCATCTCCGCAGCTACGCGACCATCGAATCGCGTTCCGGTTAGTGACATGTTTGCACGTAACTCGTTACAAGTAAAGGATCACTTGTAATCAATTACATTTTATTGCAATTTTGTAACGCTTTAATCACTTTCTCGGAGTGATTTATTTTTATGAATTTTTTTAAATGTTTTCGTTTGAGAATTGAATTGCAATTTTGCTTCGCGAAAGGCGCCAGCTTGCCTGTGAGCACTCAGCTGTGCAGTTATGTATTTTAAGTTATTTTTGTTTTATCTACTTAAGAGCACCGCGAAACATTGCTATGGCGTGCTTCACTTCCGTCAGAACAAAGCATTGACGGCTACAGTCAATGCAGCGCATGCTCCACCCAGAGGCGTAATACGTCCACTTCAAGTTAATCCGCTGTCGAAAAAAATAGTGAGGCAAAGATACCTGCGTTACTTAGCGCGATACGGAGAAGACGGCTGAAAGATTGCCCACATCACGTCGTCAAAGGGTGGTGGCAGAACACGATGGTAACTTTCTCCCACGACACCTTTATGAGTAACAGTGGCGGGACGATGCAATCATTGTTTACATGACTTGCATGCAACTGATCGGAATTACGAGACTGTACAGGGGGGGTCGCCACGCTTCAGAGATGAATGAACGCTGCTTTGAAGGCGCTATTTTAGTATTCAAACCTCGTTAAAGCCAGCAAAGAAGCAGGCGGAGTCAGGTGAGGCAGCATGGCGAGTGCGCAAGTCGAGCATCTGACGCAGCGTAGCACATTGATAGTGGTGACTGCAACCATCATACATCCGCTTTGTGTTACACCAGCTCTCCGCCTCTTTTATCAGTTGCAAGTTTGTAATCCTGAAACAGAAACCAAAAAATGGACAGCGACGTTTATCTCCCGAGTTCTATAATGCATCCCATGCAGTATTTGAGGAGTGATCGTTGCAATTGGTTTAAAGGCATTAAACAGTCGTTTCGGGCGAGTGAAGAACCGTTTTTAAGGCTGCGAATATCTCCCCAAACATAATTTATTCTCTCTTTTTTTCTCTTTTTCTTTCTGAATGTATTAAATGTAGCAGGGACACTGACTTCATACGAAGGTCACGTGACATCAATTTTCCCGCAAAATTTAGCCGGGAAGCTGAAATGGCGTATAGATCACGCGAAGTCAATTTTTCCGCTAAATTTAGCGGGGAAACTGCATTGGTCTGTAGGTCTCGTGACGTCAAGTCACCTGACATCAATTCTCCCGCAAAATTTAGCGGAGAAACTGAATTGGTGTATAGGTCATTTGACGTCATCTTATCCGCTAAATTTATCGGGAAATGCGCTGACGGACGAACGGACGAACAAGATATTGGGATTCGGGGTTCGGTTAAAAAGCATCTCATGCTTTCAAAAGGCCATTGCCGAGAGACGATTGTTAGCTCGAGTTCCTCCATTTTTCTATACGGCACTAATATTGACATTATTTTTTTTTGTTGCTTTGCACTTTCAACCTGGCGTGCAGGCTGTTCAAATTTCGCCTGAAGCCATGCTGCAGAGGCGATGGCCATAGTGGCGCTGTGACACGAAACCGACGGGACAAAAGTCGCCTAGAACCTTGAAGAGGTGAGACACAAATTGGAACAGAAGACATTTTTTCACAAGGTTTCCGTACAGCCTCAACTCAAAAGTAGTTCATACTTCGATTTACTGCTGTATTATAGCAAATACAGTATTGGCCAACTAAAACAATCAAGCAGCCTTTGTTCTTGCAAAAATTATGGGTTTTCATAAAAGAATAAGAAGCTTTCGAATTGCATTTTAATGCATACTATAAATTTATAGTATATTTGTACTCTTTTCTATATGCGCTTACTAAAATGCTCATTGAAGCGCGGATCATACATCTAAATATAGATATATTGTAAGGGTGTCTCTAGACACAGCGCCATCTTCACCATCATCCTCAATATTGGAGCGTGCACTGCTCCACGGGGAGTGCGTGCTCCATGCGGGCGGCGGAGAAAAGCTCACCGGATAATAGCTCACCGGGGAAAGGTTCAGAGGAGAAAAGCTCACCGCAAAACAGGCAGATGCGGAGAAAAGCTCACCGGCCCATGAGCGGAGGCAAAGGAAAGCTCACCGATTTTTTTTTCTTAGCTTACCGGCTTGTGCGTCGCACGTGGCAATTTAACACGAAGTTTCAGTTCCACTAGCTTTTTATCCCTTCACCGTTGGTTAGTTTGCGTGCTGTAAAATTTGAGGACGAAGAGTCAGTGGATCGACGTGATGGAGGTCAATGATGAAAGCGTTACGAGTACAAGCCAGTGTACGAGTGCATGCCGTCAGTCCGATGATACAGGGCTATACTGGGCGCAAAACAAGCTATCAAGTTTTGAAAAAAAAAAAATTGGAACGCTCGCAGAAATTAGGATTGCTAGCATACGACACGCCCGATCGCACTGCTGAAGGTTGAGACACCGAGGTCGTTGAATCATCGGATACTCTCCAGGCTGAAGATGCCTGTCCATAGAGTTATTACAATAAACGCTAGAGGCTCAGCTGGCGCTAGTGTCTACGGGACTTCCGGTTGCAAATTGAAGCAGACGGCATGCAGTCTACTTTTCCAGTCTCTCTGTGTATTCCTATGGGAAAACGCGCGTGAATTTTGTCTCTTCGCCGGAAAATTACATGAATAACTTTTGTTATTTCGGTTGTACCGGATAGTATGTACCTTTATTAATATGGTGAGAGTGTAATTGCTTTAGTGGCAGCATTTTTTCTTTACCACTGAACGATGTTAAACATCGCTATATTTCAGGCCCAAACCTCTGTTCCATGGCAGGTATGTAGAAACGAGCGACGATTCTAAGTAAAATAAAGATCGAAATGAATGTAAAGTGTGTTCAAAGTTCGTCAGCATTCCGTTGGTGCTTATATATTGTTAATATGCCCGTCCTGTCACTATATGAAAATGACCCCGTCGTGCATCTTTACGAGTGGTTAAAAAAACGTTCGAAACGTAAAGAATAAAGTACGTGGGCTACTAAAGGTGTGTTTTCTTATTATTTCCTATGTCGGGCATCATCGCACATATTCATGAGCATCTTCGCACATATTCATGAGCAGAAAGAATAAAGCAGTACTTATTTATTGCATATCGGACTATATTACGTGTCTTTCAATTTATTTTGATCGTCTGCAAGCACAAGGAGTTACTTATCCAGTGTTACTGCGTAGTTCTTGCCGTCTCTCTCGGTTTTCCACATGTCCTTCGTTCGTTTGGCACGTATATCCCCCATGCTGGAAAGCGCCGACGCCGTATTCGCGCTAACAGTGTCCGACAGTGCACATAAATACACGTACAAAGTGGTTTTAACACCGTTGTTCATGCCACGGATTTCAAATAAAAATGCTGTAACTGACCAATTATTTCGTCTGCGTGACTGAGAAATGTTCCAATGTGCCTAGTACGTGCAAATTATTCGTGATATTTCCTCTTATAATCGAACGCAGAGAGAAAATGCACTCGCTTTTTCCCATAGAAATGCATTACCGGAAGTCAATTTCTGACTGCTTGCTGTCTGCTTCAAAATGCAACAGCACACTAGCGCCACCTGAGCCTCTAGCGTTTATTGTAATGACTCTATGTGCCTGCCGTCTAAAGAATACGAACTGGTGAGTGTACCAAGTACAAGTAAACGTCGAGCACAAAGTACGTATTTTGTCTAGAACATGAGTAGAACTTGTTTACTAGGTGCTCATGCGGCCGATGTATGTCTCTCAGAAATGCATGCAGTGTGATCTCTTCTTCAGTTGCTGAAATACCGGGACAGTCCCTCACACAGCACCTTCTAGGCATTGTAGTTGATCACGTCAATTCACTGACTCCGCTTCTTCTACCTTTACAGCAACATTAAGCGATGAAAATCAAATAAAAGAAACCTTGTCTGCTTGGATCGCTCGTGGAGGTGCGGAGAATAACAAAAATATTAAAAAAAAATATTACACGCGCTCGCGGTAAGCACGAGGAGGTATACAACTCACGTGACTTCCGGTGATGCCTCCCTTCTGACCGCCCCGACACCTTGCGGTACACTGTTACGTCACAGTGCACGGCGGGAACTATGAATTGGGCCTCGTATTTCTTTTTTTTTTTATAAAAAAACTACGCAACTCTCTAGTGAAACAATTTTTTTGTAATGTCCTGATATGCCAATTCAACGCCTAGCATGAAAAAAAAAAATTATTTTTTTTTGGCGTGTCAGAGCAATACCACCTAGAACACAAGGCCTGCGCGTTTCCTCCTCTAAACGTCATCACTAGTAGATCCCCTCAGCGCCCCCTAGCTAGCCCGGATGAGCACCATCGTCTGCTACATCATCTACGACATCGTCTGCTCCATCGCCTGCTTCAGTGGTTTGTGTAGCAGATAATGAAACAGATGCTCACGCCGAGTGTCTGTTGCTATAGCATACGATGAAGTTAGACGTTCACGTGGAGCGTCAAATGCATGAGTGAAAATGCCTTACTGCTGTGCGAAGGGCTGCAAAGCCCTTCGCTGGACGCTGGACGCTGGCACTGGACGCCATTTTCGAGGGCGCTGCTTATACTCCGGGTCGCTGCTTTGAAGCGTTCTTCCGCAGAACGAGCGCGCGCGCTAGAAATGCTCGTCTCAAAGCAAGGAGCGCGTGCTAGCTCGCGCTCGTGGCCGAGGGAGTGTTCGCGTGTTCGTTGCAAATGAACTGGAAGCTCGCAATCAGCTCGCGCTCAGCAGTCACGCACACAGCTGTGGCCGCAGGTGAATGCGACGTAGTTGCGACGCGGCCCATACTCTCGTCAAGCTTCAGCCTATTTGCCGCTTGGGGCGGGTCGGGGATCTACTAACGAAACGTCATGTGCAGGCCTTGTATTCTAGGTGGTATTGGTCAGAGCAATACCACCTAGAACACAAGGCCTGCGCATGACGTTTCGTTAGTAGATCCCCGACCCGCCCCAAGCGGCAAATAGGCTGAAGCTTGACGAGAGTATGGGCCGCGTCGCAACTACGTCGCATTCACCTGCGGCCACAGCTGTGTGCGTGACTGCTGAGCGCGAGCTGATTGCGAGCTTCCAGTTCATTTGCAACGAACACGCGAACACTCCCTCGGCCACGAGCGCGAGCTAGCACGCGCTCCTTGCTTTGAGACGAGCATTTCTAGCGCGCGCGCTCGTTCTGCGGAAGAACGCTTCAAAGCAGCGACCCGGAGTATAAACAGCGCCCTCGAAAATGGCGTCCAGTGCCAGCGTCCAGCGTCCAGCGAAGGGCTTTGCAGCCCTTCGCACAGCAGTAAGGCATTTTCACTCATGCATTTGACGCTCCACGTGAACGTCTAACTTCATCGTATGCTATAGCAACAGACACTCGGCGTGAGCATCTGTTTCATTATCTGCTACACAAACCACTGAAGCAGGCGATGGAGCAGACGATGTCGCAGATGATGTAGCAGACGACGGTGCTCATCCGGGCTACCTAGGGGGCGCTGAGGGGATCTACTAGTGATGACGTTTAGAGGAGGAAACGCGCAGGCCTTGTGGTCTAGGTGGTATGGGTCAGAGGCCCTTTAAGTCCAGACGCAACCGATGCTACAAGAGCGAGCTCCGGGTTTTCAGCGTCCCTGCCAAGCACGCGCGCTCGTGCAGTGCAAGCATGTTCAGGATCTAGTTCAGGGCCACATGCTCGCGCTTGTAGCATCGACTGCGTCTGGAAACGAAGTATAGCCCCCCTTGTCTGTCCTGTCATCATGGCAGACCGCCGAAATAAAACCTACACAAGGGAACGGCTCAAGCTGTTGACAAACAAACATACGAACCAGAGCTGCTTATTTGGATACTTAGACCAACATGCGGCTCTGATGTGCTAACACAAAATAAATTTTTGGAGGTGGCATTTCACGTCTAGAGGTTCTAAAATACTCCAAGTGCTGTTTTCGAATAGTTTAGATGCAAAAATATAGAAAACCATTCTGACCAACCTCCCATGCCTACAGCAAATTCAGCATATACATTTGGCAGTTGAGGAGATTGGAAGGAGTGGAAGCCTGTGCCCACATCTAGGAATCAACTGTACTGGTGAACAAATTATCTTCCAGTAGTCCACATTAAAGGACATTTCAATCATCATGCTTTTGACGTTTATGCAGTTTCATAGTCACACAAATAGCCTTCCCACAGGGCTTAAGTATTCCCAAGCGTAGACGTTGTGCGAGTTGCAAGCTTGTGAATGTGAAGTAGTAATGTGTCACAAGCTTCATGGATGTGTGGCGCCGAAGAAAGACAATGTGACGAGGACATGAGAGGAGTACCATGGTCGTAACAAAGACAGCTCGGGTCATAATGTTCGAGCAGCCATACGAACACGGCACTGAAGGTCTTCGTGAATAAAATAACACACTGATGGTCGTCGCTGTACTCGACGAACGATCAGGGTGTCAGAGTTGTCTTGAAACTGTCTGGCATATGTTTGTAAGAGCAGGTACATCCGGTCGTACTGAAACTATGTCATACTGTTCTCTGGAACAGTGTGGCGTATGCATAATTTCCATAACTTCTCAATGAAAGAGGAAACGGTAACTCTTTTACACGATCGCAGAGGCGGAAGAGCGATGATCGGCCTTCCACATCCAGACGCCGGTAGGCCATAAAAGCTAATTTCTGCAGTCCCGTCAGTAGGAAGAGATGCTTTCTATTGTTGGTTCACTCCTTTGCAGCATTTTTGATGTTGATGTGGTGCTGTCGGGCATCATAGTTACTCATTTCTAAAAAGACGTCCCTGTAAAGACCTGTAGTGCTCGAGGGGTGTAGCAGTCGCCAGCCTATACCGCTGCCACCACTATAGGCGTTTAACAGGGAATCGCCTATGCCCTAGAGTGCCCTTTTATGACACCATAGTATGCAGCTGCATTCAACGGCTTGAGCGCTCCACTAATGTCCTCGTCACTTCATCTTCCTCCTGCTCAACGAATGGTTCCCTTTCCTACCAGCCTACGATTGGCTGCAGCAGCAGACTACCGATTTGCTGTGGACATGGGGCACGTATGATTCCCTGCCACAATATAATCATGCTCATTTACTTGCCGGGAAATCATGTCCAGCTCAGGACCGCATTTACTGGTTGAAGAGGCAGTTCCATTCCTAAAAAAAAAAAAAAACGTTTATGTAAGACAGTCATATAAAATAGACAGGATGTAACCACAAAACTATATTCTCTAAGGCGCTAGACAAAACTATATTCTCTAAGGAGGAGACCTCTGAAGCAGGCACGTAGCCAGGAAGGGGGGAGGGGGGGGGGCATGGGGCCCGGGCCCCCCCCCCCCCGAAAATCTTTCTTTTTGCTGGGACCTCCTCTCCCCCTTTCCCCTCACACAGCATTTTGTCATGGGCGTCCCCCCCCCCCCCCCCCCCCCCCCGCAACAAAATCCTGGCTACGTGCCTGCTCTGAAGGGACATACGAAATTATTTGACTTCATTCCATGAATGTCTCAAATGAGGGAGTGACAGCATCGAGATGATTCAGAACAGCAGAAGCGATCAAAGACAAATTAGGAAAATTAAAATTTCAGAGAGCATTCTTGATTACAGAAGGGTAATGACCCTGCCTCCGTGCGCCAACCGTCAGTGGCAGTTCCACTGCTTCATGCACAGCATGTTCTGGGTATGTGTTTATGTGTGTAAAGGTTTGATGAGGTAAATAGAAAACTATGATGCCTGGTAGCTACTTGCTGGTTTCGATCACCGAAAGCACAGGCACCACGCCCAACGCTTTATGTTATGTAGTGGCGCCCAGTAAGACAAGCCTTTGGGGAAACATGTAAGCAATACAGAATAACGTTTAGAGCAGCGGAGCGCTTAGGTCATGCCGCATAGTTAACAGTTTACATATCCGACAGCTCTTAGCAGACGCCGCAGAGTTTACAATAAGGAAATGTTGTAGAATACTTACATGCTTTGCGCACCGCTTTAATTTGTCGTATTTTTCCTGCTGCATCGGGAGTTTCCAAAGGTTTTTTTTTTTTGTTTAGTTTCTAGAGTCCCGTGCGAAGATATTAGGAGGATTTTAAACTTTCTCGTTGAGGCTTGTAGAGGCAACCCCAGACTCGGGCGACGGGCACTCACTCGAATACATTTTCGTGCTTGTTGAATCCAGTTAAGCATTTCTTTTTCGTCTTCGGTGCATCGTAGTTCAAGCTTCTCCCGATTTTTCATAATGAAGGAGTCGTCGAAGCTCACATGATGCCAAATGTGGCCAGAAGCGATCGGGACGCTGACGAGCGAAACGAAAACGAACAAGCGCCATGGACAGATTCAGATTCGGATTTAGAGCTAAACCTTTGTATCGGGGGATCTCAACCAGACTTATGCCTATCTCAAATACTCTACTCAAGATACTGTACTTCAAATACTTTTAAAAGTATCTTGGTATACCTTCCAAATACGTTTGATCAAGAGTATTTAATAATTATTTTAATTACATTTTTGTGTATCTTGTACTTATTATCTCAAATACATTTTTGTGTATCTTGTACTTATTATCTCAAATACATTTTTTGCATTCCGCCATTGTCCGAGTTTTTCAGTATGAAGTGGAGTGGGCGTGGCACGAGCAAACGTGAACATTGTTCCGAGAAACCAAATCCTGTTGCTATAGTAAAGTGGTTAGTTGGGCGAGTTGGTAATGATTGAACATGGTTAAAATTGCGCTAGTTCCGATAAGCTACGGTGACTTAGATTGAGCTCGTGAAATGTTCGCTTTTGTGCCGATTGGGACTCATATTTCACCGCAAAGCTCGTACAATGAAAGTTTTCCACTCGCCTTCCCAAAGGCGCCTTTTGTTTCCCAGAGTTTTCCCCAAAAGATCCTCAAACAAAGGGGGTGGCTTTACAGAAGTAAAGATTGCCACACTGAGGCGCAACGCAGAACGGGAAACGACCCACGACAACAATGCAGACTTCCTTGTCAAGAAAATAACAAATTGAAGAAAATGAGAAGTTGACACAAAAAGAAGACACTTTTTTTTTGCTTGTTGTATATTTGACAATGTTTCTGCAAAACGTTAAGGTTTGCTTCTTCTTTTTTTTTTTTTGTCGTTAGTCTGGCATTTATTGTTCTCGCGAACACTACAAGAGAACAATGATAAGCACAGAACAGGACAGGAAACGAACTATAGGAGCAGGATGACCTCTCGAAATGCCAACAAAACGTACTAGAAGTTGAGTGCTTTTCTGAACGCAACCTACTTGAAGAAGATGCGACCAGTGCTGTGGCTATTGTGTGGGCTCTTTTTGTTATCCATTCACTCATTCCCGTATCCCAAGTTCGTTTACAGTGAACTCTCCATATAGGCAATATGGATTCTAGTTAAACGATGCGTCTAAGGTGCGCCGCAGGACGTAATATTCAGCGATATCACTATAGTTAAAGCGACCTCTTTTTTTTTTTTTGCCTCGGAAATGTTTTGTAACATGTATCAGTGATATCTTGCTCCTTATAGTAGGACTGCATAGAATAGCCCTACGGTGCTTTTTTGTTTTGTTTTTTTTTTGTTTGCCGTCTTGTGCTGTTGAGTGCTAATAAACCATTCTGGTAAACCAGATTTGCGGAACTGTATAATTGTTTTTGTCACTGACGTTGATACAAATTACGCAATGCAGAAGTATCTTCAAAAGTAATTGAATTACATTTCTAAGTATGTGTACTCTACTCAAGATACTTTACAGTGAAAGTAACTTGAGTAGTATTTTAAATACTTTATGGAGCAGGTATTTAGTAACTTAACTTAAATACCTTTATCGAATATTTTGTCCAACACTGATCTCAACAAGGGTGCTGGATCTAGCCACTCGTATTATTTTCCTTGATTTGCTCGGCTTGCTTCGTCTTCCACCAGCGGTCCGGTCCTCGTTTTGTTGCTTCAACTGGTGGGATTGGTGGGCCTCCTCCCTTGGCTCGCTGCTCGACTTGGTCCTTGTTGCCGTCCCGGGAATCCTGCGCCGCCGCCATGTTCCTACCACACGCCACTTCCGGCGCACACTGTCGCTGCGAAGCGGCTCGAAGGGGGGGAGAGGGGGGGGGGGGGGGTAGACACGCGCCCTTGTCATTTGCTAAAACGTCGATTCGCTCAAATGACCGCTATTCGCTAAAACGTCATTCGCTCATGTGATGTAGACCCCTTCCGGCTGCAGGCTCGCGCACTCGAGTATGACGTGTTCCGCAGTCTCCGCGACTCTTGTGACACCCGGTGCATTTCACGTCCACATCTGAGTATTTTGCTCGATACACCCGAATCTGCAGCATCCTGCTTCGGGTATCGAAGAGTACACTGCCCCTGCTGTTATCCAGAAAGTCCACTCTCTTGATCTCCCTGTCTCTAGCGTACAAGGTCATCGCCGACTTCCGTGCCACCGTCTCGGCCACCGCTGCGTCTCCCTTTCGTTCACCGTGGCCAGTATGTCTCCCCGTTGTTCTTTGTGCTGTTCTTCGGCAGGGTAGAGGAGTGGGTCACTGACGCCATACCTCAAGGAGAGCTGGCGTGTTCGACGTACCCATCGGGTCGATATGCTCTTCCGGTGCTCCCTATTGAAAAAGATTTTTTTACCGAAATTTCATTTCTATTAAACTATTATTTTACTGGATTATGGGACTATTTTCACTTCCGGTAAAGCCGAAATTTACCGGAATGTCACCGGATTTTTCACTGGAACTTTATTTCCAGTAAAACATCTATTTTACTGGATTATGGGACTTTTTTCACTTGCAGTAAAGCCGGAATTGAAAGCCGGAAGCAACGGAAGGCACTTAGGAAGAAGCTTGTGAACCGTGGGTGGTATATGTTTACCAGATGCTGGACGATTCGGTAATAATTAAAGTGGTTAGTCCATATAGACCTGAAGGTTCCAGTATTTATTTAACAGGGTCGATACCAATGAAACAATTTGCACAGCTGTAGACAAAAGCAATTAGACCAAATAGGAACAACCGAGTTCTTTGTCGCAAAAAAATATCTTTCAAGGTACTCACAATGCCGCTGGGTGAATTCCTAGATGTACGGTAATTCAACTAATAAAACCGAGCAGGTGCCCCACACGGACACAAACACACTGTCAGTAGCACGTTTAGCGAAAACCACGAACGCGCGGAACGAACATCCGCCGCCGTTGAGAAATCACGGGCACAGATCACGATGTCGTCGCCGCGGCTGCACCAGGCGGACACATACACACTGTCAGTAGCACGCTTAGCGAAAAAACAAACGCGCGGAACGAACATCCGCCGCCGTTGAGAAATCTTGGGCACAGTCTTTTTTGCTCGCTGGATGCTTCTGAAGCCGGACGGACAAAGAGGCGTAAGAAACAGGTCACTAAAAATATTTTATTTTTATCTGCACACCCAGCTGCTCTGGAAGATACAGGTCGCACACATGGAACGAGAAGCCGAGACTGAGCGTCCGTTCCTGGCCGGCCGTTGCTCGTTGCCGGACAAAGAAACCGGTTTTCTTCCAAAGAATCAGCAAAACGACCCTCTCGCATTTTCCCCACGAACCCAATGCGAGGGAGAGAGGGTGCGTGGGGACTCGTCCCTGGTGCGTTCTAGGCACCATAATTACACACCCAGTCCCCGGCTCGTCTCGGCTTCCCCCTCCCCTCGCGTCGGCTTCGAGTGAAGTTCGGTAAACAGGGAAGCGAGTCACCCGTTTCGGGTAAGATCTTTAGCAAAACCGGGTCGTCGGGTAAACAAAAGTGGCTGCCGGTGACATTCCAGCGAAATCTGGAAACCCGCTGCCGGTGAAATTCCAGCGAAATCTGTTTGCCGGCAAATAATCTAGCAAAGACTGGTAAACTACGCTGGTTTCGGATGAAAACGGGTGAAACTGCCCGCCTTTTTGGATCGTCAAAACAGTTCGCTGCACGCACTTCTTGCAGGATTGCAACGTCGTCCCGAGCTAAAACTTGCACTCACGAGAATGCCGCCCGAGTGGTCACGTACCTGCTCTGGCCCAGACTTTTGCCGGTTGCAAATAGCAAGTTGCCGGTGATCGATCCATAAGTTACGATGCGAATTGCTTTTTTCTGCAGCAAAAACAATTTATTAAGGTTTGTACTTGTCATAGTTCCCCAAACTAACAAACAGTATAATATACTAGAAACAAATAATGCATTATAAATTAAAAGTTTTATACGAGATGGTATAGCGATGCTTATATAGAACACCTATATCATGATACTCGAGAGGTTGAGAGTAAGATTTTGAACATCCGGGAATGCCATAACATATGTTCGTGAAAAATCACGCCTAATGTTTTAACAGTAGATACAAATTTAACCTCAGAGGAATTCATCATTAATTTTGTGGTGGTATTACACACTGCGCCTTTCGGTTTGAAGATAATTGCATTTGTTGTACTTTCATTTATGTTTAGAGAATTAGAAGCAGCCCACCAACGAAGTTTTTTAGGCCTATATTTGCATCGGTAATTAAACTATCAATGTTTTTTCATGAAAAAAATATACTGGTATCATCTGCATAAATGACAAATGAGGCATTATTTGTGATAGTCGCTGCATAATTTATAAATAGGTTAAACAGCAATGGGCTTAAGACACTACCATGAGGTACTCCTGTGCTGAACTTCTTTCAGCATTGAACAATATTCCGTTTATTTCAGCACTTTGCTGCCGGAAGCTCAAGTAGCTTTCTATTAGAGCCAGAGAATGTCCTTGAATTCCATAAGAATATAGTATCGCTCGAGCTGCGAAACCAAGCTTTGCACGGACATCCCAAGCATCGAAATTGGCCCACCCTACACACTAAACATTGTAACACCCATAATCGTGTAAAAATGGTGTAAGAAGGGTGTAAGTCAGGACAAACACCCGTTTTACACCATTTTTAAACGATTTCTGAATATCGGTAGGTGTAAAAAGGGTGTGCTGACGTCTCTTACACGCCTTTTTTACGCCCCACTTGTAGCAATTGTGTCCAAAATTGTGTAAAAAGGGTGTATGGGCGAATTTTACGCCCTTCATTCACATGGTGTGAAAGGGGTGTAATGGTAAGGCTGTCAAATACACCCATGATTTCATAGCCGTTCATGTCTATTGCTTTGGTGAAGCTGTTGCTGATGCACGGCGGTACAAACATCGAGTATAATTAATCGCCACACGAAGTGGCGTATGATTAGGACGTTCTAGAGAATAGATTTGCAACTTCGATTGAACTCTCCGTCCGACACGAGCCGAAAATTACGTGTCGCGCGCGTGCATCAGTTTTATCAGTTCAACTTTGATTTTAAATGAATCATCTCCGCTCGCAAAAAATGAACGAAGACGTGTGAATATACGACCCAGGCAGCACACAGTATTGCCCCGTTATGGAGTTATAAAGGAAAGATTGTGCCGATACCATTTTGGTCTAGCCCATATTTGTGAAAAATGGGATGGGTCGCGCCGACGCCATCCTGACATACCATACGCGGCGCTGTTTTTGGTTGAGTGTCGAGAGTGTCCTGCGTGAATCGGCTATGCCGGCGAGGTATTTTTATTTCTTGTCTGCCTAAAATTCGACGTCAGAACACAAAACAAAACAAGATTAAGCAAAACGGAATCTGCTTACTTTTAACCCGAGAAAGACTTCCTGCGATGAAGCCTTGAACAAACTGTGGCGCCTTCATTTCGGGTATTGCAAACTCACCTGACTGAGTTACGCACTACTTATAGCACCTTCACTGAGATTTTATTTTTGTGTGCACTTCTGAAGAAACAATGTCGCAAGACCATCGAAAGTGCCGGATTCATGACACCCCCGCTAGGGTTCACAACTCTTATCTCTGCGTAATAGGGAGTTTTCGTAGACCGCGTTTCCCCCTCCGCTAAGCCCTCCGCAACGAAGCAGCCGCTACTACGCCGGCGCGCTCATGGCCTTGACTGTAGAGTTCCGGCTAGCGTAGCTGGTTGCGGAGAAGGTTGCGGGACAGCGGAAACGATCTACGAAAACTCCCTAATGACACCAAAAAATCTAGCGTCCCGACGCTCCTTTTTTTTTTTGTATACGTGAAGCCGCGTCTTTTATTGTTTCATGCTCTCAGCGTCTTAGCTTTGTCCAGTGCTTTGACGGCTTTCAAATTTGTTTTTTGTATTTATTTTGTGATCTCGCGGTCCGCACCAGAGCATGCGCTTCTCCACGAGTGACAGTTTGGTGCGCTCAAGGTTGTACTACGCAAAGCCATTCCAGACGGGTCCCATTTCACGACCTTCCCGGGGTAGTGCAGGTGGCCATACAAAGCAGCGGAGGGGGATTAGCTGCTTTGTCCAACCCCCTTTGACCTCGTCTGCTGATAAGCCTCCACGCCTTCTTTTGTGTCTTCGTGTGACTGTGAGCGAGTGCGAAGGCCGCTTCTAGCAAATCAGAGGGGCGGCGCGAAACACGTGACCGCTCTCCGTAGGAAAAAAACGCTTGGACGAAAATTTGTCACGTGACTCGCTCTTGCGCGCGCTGATGGGCTCACTGGGGCCGTAGTTCTTGGCGTATGCCAAGTTATGGTGAGTTGGAGGGGCCACTTAGGTCCGGTTTTCAAAAAGGGGCGCCCGTCAGTGTATTTCTCTGCTTCGTGCGTTGTAGTCACGGCCGGAATTTTTCGTTGTGAACGGCCCGAATACATCCATGCCAACTTTTCGGTAATGGTAGTTTATTTCGTCGGAGTCCATGGAATTATTGTGCTGTGTTTGTTGGACGCGTTTCGACAAAGAGCTGCTCATCAGCGGCCGTGAGACTTCCATTGAATGTGATCGACCGCCTTCAACCTCGACATTGTGTTTCCGTTGTTTTGTGCTGCCCGAATCGGATTAAGGCCCGTTCACACTCTTGCGACCGAGTTCGACCGAGAGAGACCAGACCGGTTTTTAAGCCTCTTGCGATCTCTTAGGACCAGTTCCGTTGCTGGTCCTAAGAGGTCGCAAGAGGCTTAAAAACCGGTCTGGTCTCTCTCGGTCGAACTCGGTCGCAAGAGTGTGAACGGGCCTTTACGCATCTACCACGACAGAGAGCTGTTTATCGGCGACCACGAAACTTCCGTTGAATGTGAGCGACCGCTTTCATCTTCGATACTGTGTTTGTGGATTGTTCTGTGCTGCCCGAATCGGATTATGCATCTATCACGGATTACATGAGATCGCTCTTTTATTTGTAAGTACTCTGCAAGCATGCTTCTGACAGTAGTCCTGCTTCAGTCTCAATAGAACTGCCGCTTACGTCCCAAGCAACTCCCGGTCGTTCTGTCTTTGCAAGCCTGCCAGTTTTGTCCACGTCACCAGTGCTAGAAAGCATAAATGTCGCAAGAAAAGTAAAGTCGGAGATTGAACTAGGGCCTTCGGTTGTACAGTTTAAAGGGGTTATGAAACAATATCCGGTTGGAATGTTCATGATGTTACACCCCGACTGGTTCAGAAGCGTCTTGGTCGTGGTGAAATAGCGAGGATAAAGGGGAACTATTGCTTTGTCTCGCCCGCCAAGTTTGATGACGCGCGCGTGAACGTAGCTTTGCCTTTGGCAAGCTTTTAATTGTACGCACTTCCCGCATAAGCAGAGACATGGCTGCGGCCAGATGACCTGCTTGCAATCGTCTATAGAGAATTTAGTAGAACCTGGTAGAACCTTGATCGAAAAATAAAAATTGAACCAGGCATGTTTCGACTCCTTTGCAGACATTTTTTCGTGCACTCGTTTGGGTAATTACACGCTACTTTACGGGTGTTGGTCATCGCGTCTTTTTTTTATTTTCCTTTCTGGCGGTGGTACAACCCAATTTAGAGGGCGTACTGCGTAGTCATAACACCCTAATAAAAAGGTGTACAGTGGAATCTCACCCTATTTTAAGGGTGTTCGGAATAACGCCGTCCTTTAGGGGTGTTAGGAAAAACGCCCTTTTCTTAGGGCGTTTTGCTACATCCAGAAGGGTGTTAGTTATAGGACAAGCCATTTACACCCTTAAGGGTGTGATAATGTTTAGTGTGTATGTCCCTTTGTACGGCCTCATTCGGTGCTCCTCTTCTGGCTCCTAGAGCATCCCGACCCACTTCTACCTGTCGCACTTCGAGGCAGGCATCCCAACGCTGACATAACTTTATGACTCAGCCGGTCAAAGGCTTTAGAAAAAACAATAAATATTCCTAAAGTTAGATACTTGTTTTCAATATTACCTAAGATAATTTTGTTTGCTGTAAAAGAGCGAGTTCAGTAGAGCGACCTTTCCGAAAACCATACTGGGAATCCGTAAGTAGCATATTTTTTCACAAAAAATATTAAGCCTGACATGAATAACTTTCTCTAAGCCATGGTTGAAAAAACCCCGAGACTGCGGGTAAACGACACAACACTAAAAAGTGTCTAGAGACTTTTTAGTGTTGTGTCGTTTACCCGTAGTCTCGGAGTTTTTTCAACCATGTGCAATATACACCAGCTCGTTTGCGCCCTTACATTTTGTTCATTTCTCTAAGCCCTTGGAAAAAACAGGCAGTATTGAAATGGGTCTGTAGTTGGACATATAATTCTTGTCCCCGGACTTGCATAAGACAGACACCTTTGCAATCTGCATACCTTTAGGAAAAACACAAATCGAAAGCGACAAATTGAAGATGTGTGTGAGACAAGGCAAAATAATGTTAATCACGTATTTTATCGGCTGCACCTGAATTCCATTAAAATGGGTACATTTACTGTTTTTGAGGTTTAAAAATGCCGAGTGTACCTCGCTCCCGTCGGTAGGAAAGAGAACAGTTTTGCGAAATTCCTGGAGTTAAACACGGGGAGTCGCTCGTTTGCACAGGGGAGAATAAATTTGTAAAATAATCATTAATTGTATTCGCTCATTCGACTCCACTCAACCTAATTCCTTCTATTATAATTTTTCTTATAAGGTTCTCGTGATCGTTCCGGTCTAATAAAATATTAACTTTTTTCCAAATAATGTCACTTCTATTTTTATTAAGAAACTTTCTGTAAAATTATGAACATTTCGCTCTCCTTAGCATGCTGGTTATCTCGTTTCGACACTTTTTTAAACTTTTGAAAGAGATCTAGGTCTCTAGTGCTCAAAAAACGTGCATAGAGCTTGTTTCTCTTAGTTATCATTATTAGTGTATCTTTGGTAACCCATGGTTTCTTAGACTTTTTAGATATAGTTACTTTTCTAGGCTTGAAACATTCTTTATATATAGAATCAAATAGATTGACAAAGCAATCGTACGCTTCATCAGCCGAGTTCTTTGAGAGCACCACTTTCCAGTATTTATATGCCACGCAGTGCCTCAACATTTCTAGTGTTTGAACGTTTACGACTTGAGAATAATATATGCTATCATAACTAGGGGCTTTCCCTAAATTATTTAAATTAACAAGAAAATAAATTGGAAGATGGTCATTGATATCAGAACACACTGCACCAGCAGAGAGCCGAGTCCGAGTTATGTTTGTGATAAATAAGTCGAGTAACGTTTCACTGAATGAAGTAACGCGAGTAGGAAAAGTGATTACATTAAAGAGACCAAACGACAGAAACAAAGTAGAAAATTCAACTTGACGAGCAGAAACAGAATTCATATACATACTGAAATCACCACCTAAAATTATTCTATAATCGTCACCAACAAGCTGAATTACAGTTTCAATAAAACAAAAAAAAAATAAGATAAATCACAACTTGGAGGTCCATGCAGTGTACCAGTTGCCTCCTTGTTATGGCCTCCGTCGCCTTTTTTTTTGTGTGTGTGTGTGTTTGTTCCGTTTCTTTTTCCACGTGACCATTCCGCCACTGCACGAGGTCCTCGTACCTCTCAATCTGCTCAACTTCTGCCTCCGCCTTCAGCTTCTGGGTTGGGGCTTCCCTTTGCGTTAATTTGTGCTGTCCTGTCGGTTCGATGACTCTTTCGTCTGCCGATTTTCCTTCAAACGCTATAAGTAGCCGGTCATGATCGCCCAAATGACTCAATGTTGCCAGACGGAAAAGCGCATTTAATAATAATAATAATAATAATAATAATAATAATAATAATAATAATAATAATAATAATAATAATAATAATAATAATAATAATAATAATAATAATAATAATAATAATAATAATAATAATAATAATAATAATAATAATAATAATAATAATAATAATAATAATAATAATAATAATAATAATAATAATAATAATAATAATAATAATAATCTTTATTTGCACGAACAGGTGTTTTCCTGGGGGCGTGCGAGGCGAAACAGAAAGGCGGAAGCCCGTACGCTGGTGCGTCTGTTTGCCCCCTCAGGAAACGAAAACAAATCTGAACACAACAAGAAGCACGTAACATACAAAAAAGACTGCACTCGGTCCCGTTCGCGAGGCCCTAGCACGGCCCGAGTGTCTAGAATGTCTAGAAAACGCGTACAACGTTAGTTTTATAAGCTGCACATCTATTGGAGACGAAACCTCGAGGCATCGGCATAGTTTATATATAAAAAGAATATTTAGTAAGCAATGATTGCTTCAAATATAGTTTTTCTTTTCCTTCTCTACAGCCATCAGAGAATGAAACTTACAAGCGCTCGCGACTTGACGAAAGACGTTCGCGGGAGCGTCTAGGAAACGTAAAAGCCAGCTTGGCCTTCTTCAAGTCGAAATTGGTGTTGAGGTGGACTTGAGCAAGTCGAAGTTCGGCTTCTGATCAAGTCACATATTTGATTTCGGGGAGAAGGGAATAAATCAAATATAGCCAATTTAAATTTTAAAAAAAAGTATTAGAATTTATTTCCACCATGAATACAGTACATGACGGCAGTGGCATCATGCACTCGGTCCTTGTACCATCTCTGCGGAAAGAGGACCTAACCGACTTGACGTACATACACAACGCCGGTCAACAGATAGCTTGTTTCCTGTTTTGGATGCACCGGACACAAGCCCCTGGACAACGGCCTGACAAACAATGTTGTCTAGTCGGGACAGTCGCAAAGAACTTTAAATGCATTTTCGCGAAGTGATGCTTTTATGATAAAATGGTTCCTAATTTGAAAAAAAAAAGACACCGATCAAAAGAAATAAATATATATATATATATATATATATATATATATATATATATATATATATATATATATATATATATATATATATATATATATATATATATATATATATATATATATATATATATATATATATTTCATCTGGGAGATGCGAAGAAAAGGCGGTTCTTCCACAACAAACACTGCTACCTGCTACCTATTAAACCTCTCCAATGGCGATTTTTTTGTCTGTCAATACCGTGGTTTCTCCTCGCCCTCGTTATTTCCTGTTGACCCCGAGCTATCGGCTGCGCACGCCCTTGCATAGGCAATCTCCAATCATGTCTGCAACCTTGCACATTGCGGCTTTGTTTCAGCTATCTTGATATCGTGGACATGGCTTTGCAATAGTGCTACTGAATGCACTCGTCAGCGGCGTCCACGACTCGTAAGAGACGTTATCTGATTCAGGTGTATACTCCCTTTTACACAATGCTGTCAGAACTACTGGCGCAAGCATTCGAGTGGCTTGATGTTGATTTGCATATGCTCTAGCGCAAATGAGGCGCCTAGGTGAAGCAACACGTTCGCGCAAAGGCTTGACCACGCCAGCGGCAACCGCGCCACCGGTCGGTGCCGCTGGGCGGCACCGCCGTCTGGCGTCGCAACACGAGAGGGCTGTAGTATTTGAATTTTTCATTAAGTTCACCACATTAACCAGGTGGCGCCACAAACTGCTACATCAATTTCCGTAGCCAGGCGGCGCTACTATTTACCCATCGGGCCCGTGCGCCCAGTCGGGTCTCCCCCAGGCGGTCGAGCCCCGGCTTGTTTGTTTACCAATAAAGGAGTACGTGTTTGGACCACAGGTAGCAGAAGCAGTCCTAGAGCACACTAAAATACTCTACGAGAACAGAAAATAATCATCTCACCATATCCCAGCAAACAGATTAGATACAAAATATCACACAACAGTAAATTATTGAAATTGTACAGTGAATCAGAGCGTAAAACTGTTCAATAGATTTTCAATTTTCTCCTATTGTAGCTTCAAAGAAGTGGTCGGGGAGTCTGTTAAAATGTATGGCACATAGTAAGAGCGCTCTCGCTTACCATATCTTGTGAAACACCGGGGGATTATGAAGCGATCAGAGTACGTAAATCTCTGCGGGGCACAAAGGGATGTTTAAATTCGCGACACCAGAAATCAGAAGCACAACACATTGCAAAAAAGTGAATGGAAGGTAGGCAGTTGGAGAGCCTCAAAGAGGTCAGCTTCTGGTGCAAGATCATAATGATAACCAACACTTCTTAACAAATTCCTTAGGATGCGGTCAATTTTAGTTTGCCATATTTCTGCACAGTTACCAAATAATGTGATGCCATACCTTAGTATACTATAGGCAAGAGCAGTAGCAATTGATTTCCTTACGGCAAATGGCATAAACACCCTATTATTGTAAAGTAAGCAGCACACGCTGCGAAGCTTGCCAGAAACATAGGTTAAATGCGTTGACCAAGACAAATCGGAATCAAAATTATGCCTAAGTATTTAACAGTGTCAACATATTTCAGGGAACTACATGTACAATCAAGACAGCTGGCTCTGTGTAACATAAATGATGAGTCCAATTCTACACTCTTCAGCGGATTCCTGAAGCAAACAAGTCTGGTTTTGGATGTGTTAATAGTAATATAATTGTCATAAAACCAGTCCATTAGTCGTGCAGAATCATGTTGCAATAACTGCACGGCTTGGCGGTAATTAATGTGACTAGAGACAAGTAAAGTATCATCCGCATACTGAAAAATTTTGCAACTGGTGAGCCTTGTTGAGATATCATTAACAAAAAGATTAAATAACAATGGAGACAAAACCGATCCCTGGGGCACACCGGCTTTTAACATCAGCCGAGCACTTTTGAAATTTCCTACAGATACAATTTGGGAGCGGTCAAGAAATAAATTTTTAAGCAATGCAATAAATGGTCCACGGAAGCCGTAATTCTGTAGTTTAAAAAGAAGCATCTTATGACTGACCGTGTCAAAGGCCTTGGCGACATCAAGAAAAATTGCACATGAACATAAGTTTCGATCAAAAGCACTGTGTAGTAGGTCAGAAAATTTTGCAACTGGTGAGCCTTGTTGAGATATCATTAACAAAAATAATAATAATAATAATAATAATAATAATAATAATAATAATCATCTTTATTTGCACGAACCGGTGTTTTCCTGGGGGCGTGCGAGGCGAAACAGAAAGGCGGAAGCCCGTACGCTGGTGCGTCTGTTTGCCCCCTCAGGAAACGAAAACAAATCTGAACACAACAAGAAGCACGTAACATACAAAAAAAGACTGCACTCGGTCACGTTCGCGAGGCCCTAGCACGGCCCGAGTGTCTAGAATGTCTAGAAAACGCGTACAACGTTACTTTTATAAGCTGCACATCTATTGGAGACGAAACCTCGAGGCATCGGCATAGTTTATATATAACAATAATATTTAGTAAGCAATGATTGCTTCAAATATAGTTTTTCTTTTCCTTCTCTACAGCCATCAGAGAATGGAACTTACAAGCGCTCGCGACTTGACGAAAGAAGTTCGCGGGAGCGTCTAGGAAACGTAAAAGCCAGCTTGGCCTTCTTCAAGTCGAAATTGGTGTTGAGGTGGACTTGAGCAAGTCGAAGTTCGGCTTCTGATCAAGTCACATATTTGATTTCGGGGAGAAGGGAATAAATCAAATATAGCCAATTTAAATTTAAAAAAAAGTATTAGAATTTATTTCCACCATGAATACAGTACATGACGGCAGTGGCATCATGCACTCGGTCCTTGTACCATCTCTGCGGAAAGAGGACCTAACCGACTTGACGTACATACACAACGCCGGTCAACAGATAGCTTGTTTCCTGTTTTGGATGCACCGGACACAAGCCCCTGGACAACGGCCTGACAAACAATGTTGTCTAGTCGGGACAGTCGCAAAGAACTTTAAATGCATTTTCGCGAAGTGATGCTTTTATGATAAAATGGTTCCTAATTTGAAAAAGAAAAGACACCGATCAAAAGAAATATTAATTTATATATATATATATATATATTTTTTTTTTTTTTTTTTCATCTGGGAGATGCGAAGAAAAGGCGGTTCTTCCACAACAAACACTGCTACCTATTAAACCTCTCCAATGGCGATTTTATTGTCTGTCAATACCGTGGTTTCTCCTCGCCCTCGTTATTTCCTGTTGAGCCGAGCTATCGGCTGCGCACGCCCTTGCATAGGCAATCTCCAATCATGTCTGCAACCTTGCACATTGCGGCTTTGTTTCAGCTATCTTGATATCGTGGACATGGCTTTGCAATAGTGCTACTGAATGCACTCGTCAGCGGCGTCCACGACTCGTAAGAGACGTTATCTGATTCAGGTGTATACTCCCTTTTATACAATGCTGTCAGAACTACTGGCGCAAGCATTCGAGTGGCTTGATGTTGATTTGCATATGCTCTAGCGCAAATGAGGCGCCTAGGTGAAGCAACACGTTCGCGCAAAGGCTTGACCACGCCAGCGGCAACCGCGCCACCGGTCGGTGCCGCTGGGCGGCACCGCCGTCCGGCGTCGCAACACGAGAGGGCCACGTTGGCGTCCGTGTTGCGGAGGCCAATGTTTGATAAAGTTGCACAATGGACCCCTTTCGAAAGATTGCCCTCTGTCGGCAGCTGTGGAACCCCTGCACAATGGCGGACGAAAACCGCGACGTCACGACACACTTTATCCGTTTGGCTGCATTAAAGAGCTTAAGCACACCCGCAGAAAAAGGTGATGCGCTCAGTGACGCTGCACTTTCGACACTGTTTGTTTTACTCGTCGGCTTCTAGCGTCAGCCACGCTCCGACTTTCGCTATCTTATGGAAGTGGTTGCACGTTCCACGACGCCACTTGTTCCGCCATTGTGTAGCGGTGTAGCTTCGTTTCTACCGCTTATTAACGTGAAACGTTCCTTGTGTAGGTGCCATCTTCGAACACATCTGGGGATCCAAGCACCGCTACGGCGATACAACTGATGCTGGCTCACAGGTGCGAGCGATCTTGCGCAAAAAGCGTACAGAGCCTCATTGGCGTAGTGAAACTGTCTGGTGAGATCGATCAAGCCGCTCTGCCATGGCCGTGTGCCAAAATTTACTCGACCTTACTCCAGGGTACGTACCTTTGCGTTCGAAAACCTACCCACGTCCAACGTCGCTCTATCTGTGTTATCACGTGATACGACCCGCCGGAGATGCTCGGATCTCGAGCTCGCAGATCTCGAGCGCTCCGAAAGTGCTCCATTTGGAGCGCGCATATTCCGCTCGCAGATCTGGCTCGAGCTGGTCGCAGATCTCTAGCAGCGCCCGCTCCACGAAGCGCCTCAAACTTGCTCAAACCCCGCCGAACTTGCTCTGCGGGATTTCACAGATCTTTCCGGAAGTAAAGAGCGCTCTGCGTCATTTCCTCACCAGTGCGCATGCGCGGCGAGGTTGGCGGGGTCGGCGGGCCGGTGGGGCCACGGCAGTGTTGCCACTCCTACTGATTTATCAGTAGATCTACTGCTTTTTTCAGAATTCTGCTGATTCAGTAATATTACCACAAAATCTACTGATTTTTCTCCTTTTTGCCTAAACGTGGTCCAAAACTACTACTATTTGCTCCACGGTGCGCCCTCGAGTAATTTCGGCGCACTTCGGTGGGTCATTTCCTACCTCGTTGGTCATTTCACGTGTGTGCGTGTGCGTGTGTGTGTGTGTTTAGGCGTTGTAAAAGGAAATGAGGGAGAAAAGTGAGGGCCAATAGTGTACGCGCACAGGTGACAACACAATGCAGGCGATAGTTAAACCAAACGCGGGTGGATTGGTGTACAAAATGGGAAAGGGAGAGGAAGGCTTGTCAAAGCTAGAGTCACTACAGAGCGACGGCACGGTCGGCCATCTGACAGGGCGCACCTCGCTTCGAGCCTTTCATGCCGTGCCGTATGTACCTCCACCAAAAATGTCACGAATGACAAGTGATGAGGCAAAAAAAAACTGAAGTAAACTAGACTTTTAATGGGGCGAACTTGTGCCCAAATTAAAAAGGGGACAGAAGATAACAGGAGAGCGTCGCGGGCGTCGACGATCTTCAAGAAGGACGTACAACTGTTCTCGTGACAAACTTTCGAGAGGAGCCGCAGCACCTAACGAAGGGTACCACAGTGGGCTACGTCGAGGAGCTTCAGGCGCCAGCCGTGGTCACCGCAATCTCCGAGGAATCCTCGTCGTCACAGCAGAAAAGCACGTCGCCGCCGCCGCTCGACATCGACCCCGAGCTTCCAGTTCCAAAGCGCCGGCAACTGGTTGATCTCCTCGCCGAATACAGTGACTGTTTTGCCACATCGTCGAGAGTTCGCCAAACACCAATGGCGAAACATCGCATTATTACCGACGACGACGCGCTCCCTGTCCACCAGTCACCTTATCGAGTCTCCTTAAAGGAAAGGAAGGTGATTCAAGATCAAGTCCAGGAAATGCTCAACGACGACATCATTCAACCCTCAAGAAGTCCGTGGGCGTCCCCAGTCGTCCTTGTAAAGAAAAAGGACGGGACCCTGCGGTTCTGCGTGGACTATCGTCGACTGAACGCTGTGACGAAGAAGGATGTCTATCCGCTCCCCCGCATCGACGATACGTTAGACCAACTGCGCCACTCCCGATATTTTTTCGTCGATGAACTTGAAAAGTGGTTACTGGCAGATTGAAGTCGACGAACGCGACCGGGAGAAAACTGCCTTCGTCACTCCCGACGGACTGTACGAATTTAAAGTGATGCCGTTCGGACTTTGTACAGCACCAGCCACCTTCCAGCGTGTCATGGACACTGTGCTGACAGGTCTGAAATGGCAGAGCTGCCTCGTCTACCTGGACGATGTCGTGGTATTTTCGCGGGATTTCGACGAACACCTGAGACGACTTTGAGCCGTGCTTCAAGCCATCAAGACCACCGGCCTGTCACTCAAGCCAACAAAGTGTCGATTCGCCTATGGCGAACTTAAGCTCCTTGGCCACGTCGTGAACAACAAAGGTGTTCTCCCTGACCCCGAGAAGTCCTGCGCCGTAGCTGCATTTACGCCGCCGTCTGACAAGAAGGCCGTGAGAAGATTCCTCGGACTCTGTGCCTACTACAGACGATTTGTTCGGGACTTCGCCAAGCTGTCTTCACCCCTGACGAACCTCACGAAGGACGCCGTGAAGTTTGAATGGACAGAAGAACACCAGCGGTCATTCGATGAGCTCAAACGAAGACTCCAGACGCCCCCGATTCTTGGCCATTTCGGTTCGCAGAAACAGAGATCCACACGGACGCCAGTAACACCGGACTTGGCGCGGTACTAGTCCAAATGCAAGACGGGGCAGAGCGAGTCATCGCATACGCGAGTCGGTCCAAGGCGGAGACGAACTACTCAACGACTGAGAAGGAGTGCCTCGCTGTCGTCTGGGCAATAACAAAGTTCCGCCCATATTTGTATGGAAGTCCTTTTCGCGTCGTCACGGACCACCACTCGCTCTGCTGGCTCGCCAACCTGAAGGACCCCTCCGGACGCCTCGCACGCAGGAGCCTACGACTGCAGGAGTTCGACATGACCGTGGTGTACAAGTCCGGCCGGAAGCACAATGACGCCGACTGCCTGTCAAGGGCCCCAGTCGAGACCAGTCCTGCCTGCATCGAAGACGACGACGATGAGTGTTTCCTCGGCGCTCTGGATGTCAGCGACATGGCAGCACTCCAACGTGACGACCTTGAACTGCGAGCGCTCATCGAGCACCTAGAGGGACAAGCGAGTGCGGTTCCCCGTGCTTTCTTACGAATCCTGCCTACCTTCTTCATACGGCAAGGGGTGCTGTACAAAGAGAACTTCGTCAATAATCACACAGCAAGGCTGTTGGTTATTCCTTCCAGTCTTCGAGAAGAAATCTTCCAAGGATGCCATGACGACCCAACGGCTGGACACCTTGGCTACAGCAGGACGCTCGCCAGGATTCGAGAAAAGTACTACTGGCCGAGGCTACCGAAGACCGTTCGCCTCTACACTCGATCATGCCATGAGTGTCAGCGACGCAAGAAACCGCCGACAAAGCCGTCAGGACTTCTGCATCCGATCTCTCCCCCGTCCACGCCGTTCCAGCAGATTGGAATGGATTTATTTGGCCCTTTCCCGTCGTCAACGTCAGGAAACCGCTGGATAATCGTCGCCACAGATTATCTCACACGGTACGCCGAGACGAAAGCCCTTCCATCAGGTACGGCTGTTGAAGTCGCCAAGTGTTTCATCGAGTCCATTGTCCTCCGGCACGGCGCCCCTGAAGTCCTCATTACAGACCGTGGATCTTCGTTCATGGCCCAGCTGACGCAAGAGATCCTTCGTCTCAGTGGCACCGGTCACCGTCGAACCACTGCGTACCATCCGCAGACAAATGGACTAACAGAACGGCTAAACAAAACTATTGCCGACATGATCGCCATGTATGTCGACGTGGAGCACAAGACATGGGACGAGGTGTTACCCTACGTCACGTTTGCTTACAACACGGCGGTGCAAGAGACCACAGGAGTAACCCCGTTTCAGCTGGTGCATGGCAGAGAAGTAACGACCACGCTCGACGCGATGCTAACCCACGAACCAGCTGACGATGGGATCCCCGACGCCCAGGTGGTTGCTCAACGAGCCGAAGAAGTTCGCCAGCTCGCCCGACTCCGAATTCAAGATCAACAACCTGTCGACGCTCCCCGGTACAACCTTCGCCCGATCGACGTTCGCTTCAAGCCCGGAGACCGTGTGTGGGTTTGGACCCCAATACGACGACGCGGTCTAAGCGAGAAGCTCCTAAAGCGCTACTTCGGACCCTACAAAGTACTTCGTCGACTTGGGGATCTGAACTACGAGGTGATGCCCGACGGAACACGGACTTCATCACGCCGCCCTCCACGACCGGAAGTCGTCCACATCGTGCGCCTCAAGCCGTACTACGCGCGATAAGACTGCGAACTGTGATCTTGTGCAACGCTTGAGAGGATTGTGTTTTGCCAGCCTCCGTATTTTTCCCAATCTTTTGTTTGTCTTGCCTCTGTTTAGATGCCTTTCACGTGGCATCGAGACGATGCCTTTTTAAAGGGGGGGGGGGAGTAATGCCACGCGCGTCAGCGAGCGACCGCGTGCGCGGCCGAGTGGTTACCGCGTTTGACTGTCGCGCGGAAAGTCTAGGTTCGATTCTAGTCGGTGGAATGTTCTTTTATTTATTCTTTCAACATTGCGTTCTCGTGAGTTCAAGAACATTCTCGACTGATCGAGATCCGAATGTTCTCTTTGCTAAACGTTCTAGGCCGATTATTCCAGAAGCCAACGCGCGTACATAAGGGGTTCCGCGTGGCGCCTTGCGGTCAGTCTCGCCCCAGCGCTCGATCCTGCGGTTTCGCCGATATCGACGCTGGCGACGCTCTCCTGTTATCTCCTGTCCCCTTTTTAATTTGGGCAGAAGTTCGCCCCATTAAACGTCTAGATCACTTCAGTTTTTTTTTTTTTTTTTTTTGCCTCATTACTTGTCATTCGTGACATGCTGATCACTCCAAAGCACTAACTGGTGAAGTGATGATATTTTATGTTACCACTACACTATCAGAAACAAAAGGTATATTCTCACGCCCCTTTGTATGTATACGACACCCCAAAACTTCAGTTCGACGTAGTACGTACCAATGACTACAGAAAACAACAACAACAACACAGGTTTAGCAGTAGGGCCAAAAAAACGCAGATTACTTCTTTTTTTTTTTTGCGGTCAGTAACACGTACATTAGTTATTTTAAAGAGTTGTACCACTCGGCTATCAATCCGCTCGTGAAAGTTAGTACCGTCGGTTCGACGTCAGCGCGCTGTACGTCGAACTGAAGTTTTGGGGTGTCGTATACGGGACAAGGGGTGTAAGAATATACCCTTTTTTTCTGAGTGTGTAGGCTGCATTTCTTTGTTAAATCACTCAGTCGTGCCAGACTACAGAGACGTGAAGTGGCAAAATACCTGAAGCTCAGACGATCCACATAGCCTTTTCACTCAGTTTTGTCATCAGAACAATCTGCTACTTTCAGTACGTTCATCAATTTCTACATGTGCCATGCCCTTGTGTGCTGTGTAACTAATTGTATTATTCCCTAAATGTATCCATGTGATCTCCTTTACTGTGTTTTTTTTTTTGTGTGCATCATTGTGTTTGCCCGACGTAATGATTTACTCACTTTTTTCTCACTCGGTTTTAGGATGCATAATCGGGTGCAGTTTTCGAGCTAGTTTTTTGACGCAGAACTACGTCTTTCTCCGCGCTTGGAAGGGTGTGCAAAGTTGGGAGATCAATGTCACGAAAACTTGGCCACGGAAGTGACGTCACACAGATAACACCGGATGGATGAGTGCTAACGGACTGTACCATTTATATCGGGTGGTAGCTTGCGCCACCTAGCCTAGAAAGCAAGAACCAAAAGTATAATTTCTTTCCTTCGCCAATTTGCTTACCCTGCGTAATTTCGTAACTATCACCAGACGGTGTGAGATATCACCAGGTATATGACCTTTGAGGAATCCGGCAAAAAAAAACAAAAAAAAAACTTCACCCTCCGCTTCTTCCCCCCCGCAACGGGGAGTCGACAATTTTCCTCTGGTCAAACCTAGTCGGCGTTACCCCGGCACTGGGCCCACTGGAAGATAGGGTCGAGACTTTGGGCCGGAGCCACGCGGGAGGGAGCCCCAATTTTCCTCTGTCTCGCCTATCCCCAGCTCTCTCAGTTAGTTGTACGTCAATCAATCCCCCCTAGATAATTTCCACCAGTCTCCCAATCTCCTCTTTGTTATAAAAATGCACTTATCATCCACTCTTCCATTCTCGTCTGCAGACCCCAGCACTCCGGCTAAATCCGTCGCCCCCTCCGGGAGGGCGGGAGCAAGCCCTGTGCACCTAAACACCCCATGTTCTATTGTCTCGTCTTCCCCTTGGCATACTCTTAATTCGTACAGAAGGCGTGATCGGGAAAACCTACGCAGAGTGTGTGTGGCTAGAAATATTATCGAGTGACTGTTTTAATTGCCTTATTGGAAATTATTACTCCCCTCCACTATCAAAATGGACTGCATTTGTTTCTCACCTGCAAACGCTCGAACGGAAAGTTAATTTTTCAGAGTTTCGAGTTCATCTTTATGGGGATTTTAACCTTCCAGGCACTGACTGGGCACTCGATATACTTTCCAGTGGAATCACCCAAAGCGTAAAAGCATCCAGCTTAATTGATTTTATTAATTTTAATGGACTCACACAACACAATCACTACAAAAACAATGCCGGGAATGTCTTGGATTTTTGTCTTTCCAACTACTCAATAGAAAGTATATTGCCAGTGCATGATCCTCTAGTGCGGCCTGACTATTTCACCCACCTTTTATAGTAACGTTTTGCTTTTCAGGGTGAATATGTCATCGTCACAGACCTACCAACTATGCTTATCGTAATGGTGATTATTTAGGGTTGTACCTGTTTCTACTGGTCGGCGGTTTTTAACAATAATTGTGTCAATTCCGAGATTCAATCTTTGACAGATATAGTAGGCAATGCAATCGGTATGTTCATTCATAAGCGTGCCTTTAAGCTTAATAAGTTCCCGTTTTGGTTTACAAAAGAATTAACATATTATATGCATAGGAAAGAACATTTTCATAAACTGTTTAGAAGAACTGGGTAATTCAGTGGCGTAGGCAGGGGGGGGGGGGGGGGTTAGGGGTCAACCCCCCCCCCCCCCTCCCCCAATTGGGCTCGCTCGCTACCGTGCTCGCGCAGTCGGTCTTGCACGGGGCACGGAGCAAAGGGGAGCGCGGAATATCTCCAACTTATATGCTTTCGAGAGGAACGTTTGTGGGGTAAAAAATGCTCAGATAAATAAAATAGTCACTATTTCTTCATTCAGGCTTATTTGATTGGATGCAGAACTTGATCTCAGATATACAAAGAATGGATATTTCGAAATATTTGTGGGGTGAAGGATGGCGATTTCAAGGCAACTATTCTCACTGAAATATATAGTTAAATCAAACTAAAGTGGACATAATAAAACGCACACACGGTGATAATATTAAACATTGTCAGTGATGTAAGGAATATTATATGAATTGTAAAAACAACTGCACTGTAAGCAACGGGTGGCGCTGCGCTCACGCACACCTTGTATACTGATCAGAATTACGAGCTTTCGACTAGAAATTACCGCGAATAAAAAAGTAACCGAGACTAGTTATTTCGGATAGCAATTTAAAGGTTCTCTTGATCATTTCGTTTATGCCAAGCGCCTACATACTAAGATGCAGCCGCCTGCGTTCACGGCAAAGAATATCAAGGATGTCCACCGCTTGAACTTTACTGTCGCGGTGAACGTTCGAAAGCACTAGACCGAGCAGTCGCTCATTCGAAGTGGACGCTCTCAGGTATGCTTTCAACCGTCGTAGTGAAGAGAACGAGCGCTCAGCTCCCGCCGTTGTTACGCGCAGAGTTGCTAGGATCTTGAGGAGAAGATAGACGTTTGGGAATAGGGCCTCCGGACAGAGGGCGACCTGCCTGCAGCGCAGACGTGACGGGCGTTTCGCGTTTCACGTTTCTCCCTCTTTCATTGGACGCCTAAAATTTCCCTATTTTTGGCGAAGTTTCCCTCACTTCGTGAAATTGCATCGATACGGTCGCTCACGGATGCGATGAAGTCCGTCTTACTTTCTGCTTTGCGCGTGGAGAAAGCATCCGATGCAATTCTTTATTGGATTAATCTTTTCGTTGAACGGAACATCAGAAACTCCGAAGAGCCTTCATATTCTCACTACGCATAGGCGCAAGGGTATTCAAGTTCGTTTCCACGTTCGGCGGGTGGTTTGCGTGTTTGTGTGTGGTGTGGGATGTCGTATCTCCGAGTGACGGAACGACGAGTTTGGACTGACGATTTCTCATCGCCCCGAGGATATGTTGCTGCTGCCTTTGAACCACACTGCAAGATAAAGCGGTCTAACAAAAATAAGACTAATTCCTTCTGCATCTTGTTCTGTAGCACGGATTTGTTAAAGCTTTAATAGATAATAGATTTTGGTTTGTGATTGATAAGAATTACCATCGCCCTATATATGGGCCCCTTGTGTTTGTGACGGTTGCTCTGACTTTTCAGCATCGATATATTTTTTTTGCTGCTTAATTTTTTGGGTGAAAGTATAGCCTGCCGGTAACAGCCAGGCAGCGCCAGTAGAGTGAGAGCCCAAGGTTATACCCTGCCTTGGTGTAACTTGGCAAAGGGTGAGGATAAGCCCCACATTGCGTGCCGACGGCTTCGATACGCACACATATTGGAGCATGACGCAGCGAAAAACCTGATACTTCTTCGCAGTAAAAGCGCACTCCGGTGATACGTAGTCACGTTCCGATTGCCATGCCGCAGTTTCCACCGTACTTGCATCTTATGCAATTACGGCTTCCTGGCCTACCCAGTATTTCTTGCTTCAGAGACTATACTCTGTCTCAGCCTACGATGGGCTAAAGGCCAAAGCCACGGGCAGCCAGGTCCAATCCCATTCCACGCTATACGATGACACGCTTAACATTGATTATGGGTGGACGAATAATGCTCCGAATCCAAAAGCGCCGCATCATTTGTATAGCTTCGACGCTGCAAAGAGCCTAATGTAGTGGCTTTCTTTGCGACGTGAAATTGTCGAGTCACTGAGTGCTCTTCAACTTGAGCCAGTGTCCACCCATCCCCTGATCACTGATCCGAGACGCGGGATCCGATACGTGCATCGAAGCGAAATACCGCACAATTTCTAAGGGGCTCGTGATTGGATATGGCGGTCCGTAGCATTTGCCTTTAGTCCATCGTAGGGTGAGACGAAGTATAGGCTATAGCGGCGCCACCAGAGTAATACCTCACGTTTCAACAATGCAGCTGCCACTCCCAGGCATACCCAATGTTCCTTGCTTCAGTCGCTAGATAGTGCCAAACCAAACAGCATTACAGGTTGTCTATAGACCAGTGTCCGAAATCCTAGCCACAGCGATATAAATGTGAAATAATAATCTCAAGCGCAGGCATTGTGAAGAGAGGGGCTGCGCATAAAACAAGGTTTTTGCTCTTTACAGCACTCTTGGCATTGGTGTTGTTCTTGGAGCTTCGTGACTATCCCTTTCCGACGCTCTTGCACTACGATATGTGCGAAGGTTTCTAAATAAAAAAAAAAAAACGGAATCTCGCAAAAAACAAGTTCCCCCCCCTCCCCCTTTACAGTGTCATTGCGTCAGCATAAACAAACATGGCGGCGCCCATGGAACAGAGCAGACACTGGTCTATAGCTATCCTTGCGTTTTGTCTGGTTTTCACGCGTTGGTAATGCAGTGCTACCTCAAAAAGCAGGGGGAGTTGTGTGCTGTGAGGAAGGTTTTAAAGTTGGTGGGCCGCAACTACAGTGAGCCACCACGCCCTGTAAATGAAGCCTGCTCCGTTTTCAAAAATGGCAATGAAGCTTTACCCGTTTCTTCTTAACAGCGCCTTGCTAATCTTTGCGTGAGCGTGCGTACCGCCGAGCTTACTGTTGTGTCTGGTATCTTCGGAAAAAAGTGCCCGCAGCAGATGGAAGAGAAAGACGAGGGGTGAATGAAAGACGAAGATGAAACAGCTGGTCTTTCGTCCAGCTGTCTTTAAGTTCCTGTATTAAAATATAACAATTGGCGCAGTCGACAAGCCTCAACTTCAACATGAAGGTCGAGCCACCGCCGCCTTTCTTACCGTCGCCGGGCAAGCCTACAATTCCATGGGACGAGCGGTACGCAATTTTCGAGACGTACATGATCGCGTCCGGCGGGTCGGCGATGGACGACGGCAGAAGAACTGCCATTCTACTGAGTTCACTCGGAGTTGAGGGTCAACGGACCTACCGCAAACTGCCGGAGCTCCAAGCCACTCCCGCAGCCATCCCTGATACAGTTACAAGTACCTCAGGGGCTGCATCGGCTTCGAGCGGCACCGGAGCATCGGTTACCACGGCCTACGATAACGCGGTGAGGAAATTGCGAAAATTCTTTACGCCCGCCATCAACAAAACGGCTGAAAGATTTGTATTTCGTTCACGTTCGCAAATGCCCGATGAGACAGTACAGGAGTACGTGACGGTCCTGCGAGGCCTTGCAACAAATTGCCAATTCGGGGTCATGACGGATGAAATGATCTGCGATCAACTCGTCGAGAAAACGAGCCATACCGAAGTACGAAACCGGCTACTCCTAGAGGCGGAGCTGTCGCTGGAAGCAGCTCTAGCTATCGCATCTCAAGTTGAACAGGCGATGAAGGAGGCCAGGCTCTTCACTGAAGAAGCGGTTTCCAGTGCCCAAGTGGCGAAAATTAAAGCACAGAATCAACCTCAACCTCCGGTTTCTTCGTCTAGCCGAAAATCTTCCGGTAGTTGTTACAGATGCGGTTCAACACATCACATGGCGGATCACCCTAAATGCCCTGCAAAGAATCAAGAATGCAGGAAATGTCACAAGAAGGGACATTTTGCCTCTGTTTGCAAACAGACAGCTTTCCAGGCAAAATCACACGTGCGAAGCGTAACACAAGTACAAGTACTCACTACGAGCTTCACCAACCAGTCCATTACCTGCGAAATACTGATTTCGCGCGTACCCATCAGACTTCTCGTCGATACGGGGTCATCGGTGTCGATTCTTCCAGAAAACGTCTACCGAAGATACTTTCAATCCTACGAGCTACAACCAACAAGTACAGCTCTCATCGATTACTCTGGAAAGGACATTCCCATTCTGGGAAAATTTGACTCAACCGTACAGTTCGCCGAAAGGAATGGCACGTGCACATTCCACGTCGTGCGAACAGGCACGGCCGTGATGGGGCTGAATACCTTACGTGCTCTAGATATTCACCTTGACTTTGGTTCTCCGAAGGGGGGACAAGAAGTGGCCACCGTTTCTTTGCGAAATCTTCCGGAGCTTGTAAAGGATTTCCACCAACTGTTCTCAGAAGGTCTCGGTCACGCCAAAGGATTCGTCCACAGGGTGAAGACGAAGGCTACGGTCAGCCCAGTACAACAAAAACTGCGAAGACTACCGTTCGCAGTACGCGAAAAGGTTTCTGAGGAGCTGGCAAGGTTGGAGGACTCCGGTGTCATTGAACGCGTCGATGCATCGGAGTGGGTGTCTCCCATTGTGGTTGCACGGAAGAAAAATGGAGACATCCGGCTCTGCGTAGACTTGCGCAAGCCAAATACTTCAGTCATTGTTGACTCCCATCCTCTTCCGTGTCCCGACGAGCTATTTCACCGGCTGTCGGGTGCAAAAATATTCAGCAAGTTAGATCTCTCGTCAGCGTACCACCAGTTGGACCTGGCAGAAGAAAGTAGAGACCTTACTGCCTTCGTGACGCATGAAGGTCTTTTTAGGTTCACCAGGGTATGTTTCGGGCTGGCTTCCGCCGCCCCTGCTTTCCAAAAGCTGATGGACTGTATCCTTAAAGGCACTCAGGGTACCATCGTCTACCTCGATGATGTGCTGATCTTTGAAACAACGAACAAAGAACATGACGTTCGGCTGAGACAAGTCCTTACCCGCCTACAAGAAGCGGGCCTGAAACTAAACAAAGACAAATGCATTTTCTCAGTGCCACAGCTTCAATTCCTGGGACATGAGATCACTCCTCAGGGGATCAAGCCATGTGAAGATAACGTCAGGGCGATCATGCAAGCATCGGCTACCACCGACGTAACGTCACTGCGATCTTTGCTCGGTCTCCTAACGTACTACCTCAAGTTCGTTCCCAACTTTGCAACCATTGTAGAGCCTCTACATGCACTCCTACGGAAGAATGTTTCATTCCAATGGGGAAAGGAACAAGAGGAAGCATTCACCTCAGTCAAACACCTGATTCAGAGTTGTGTTCCACTCGCCGTTTTTGATGTGACACTTCCTATCGTCGTCACAACGGACGCGTCAAGCTACGGGTTGGGCGCGGTATTGCAACAAGTACATCCAGATGGAATACACACCGTCTCATTCTTGTCACGAACACTTTCTAGCGCAGAGCGCAACTATTCTACGGGAGAGAAAGAAGCTTTAGCATGTCTTTGGGCCATCAAGAAGCGGCATGTTTTTCTTTTTGGCCGACATTTCACGCTCAAGACGGACCACCAGCCTCTTGTGACCCTGCTTTCTACTCAGGGAACCGGTCGGCAACCGATGAGAATAGCCAGATGGGCCATGAGACTCCTAAAATACGATTACGAGATTCACTATCAGAAGGGAAATGAAAACGTCGTGGCCGACGCACTTTCTCGTCTGCCTGCACAGAATGGCTCCGACCACTCCGAGACATGCGAAGATGAAGAAGAATTCACTTGCCTGGTACACAACCTATACTCGATAGACATACAAGAGGTCAAAAGTGAAACAAAACAAGACCCTGATTTGCCTCGAGTGATAAAGTGTATCAGAACGGGATGGTGTCTCGAACAGCAACGAGACACAGCACTGTCCCCGTACTACAAACTACGAGAAGAGCTCTCCTGGGTGGACGGCGTACTGCTACGGGGAGAAGTACTGGTGCCACCTACTTCAATCCGACGGAGACTCATTAACTTAGCACACGAGTCACATCCGGGTATTGTGAGAACGAAGCAGCGTCTACGTCAGCGCTTCTGGTGGCCCAGGATGGACATCGAAGTAGAATCTTGCATCAAAGACTGTAACACATGTCAGGCAAACGACAAGACAGCGGTTACAGCAGTACCACCTCTTCAACCAGTGGCACTTCCATCAGGCGCATGGAAACAGTTAGGAATTGACATTGTTGGACCGTTTTACCGACTTCCTGCAGAATTTAGATTTGCGGTTACTTTGGTAGACTACTTCAGCAAGTGGCCAGAGGTCGCTTTTTGTACTCGAGTAACGGCTGAAGTTGTTTGCAACTTTCTAACCACGATTTTTAGCCGAGAAGGATACCCGGACGTGATTGTTTCGGATCATGATCCGCAGTTTCTGTCTAGCACATTCCGAGAGTTCCTGGACACAAGAGGAATTTCTCACCGTCGGTCTGCCATCTACCACCCACAGGCAAACGGACAGGTGGAGAGATTTAACAGAGTTCTAAAAGGGTACGTCCAGACTACCATACAAGAACAAAGTAACATTCGTTCTAGCCTGACTGAGTTCTTGGGCGTCTACCGGAGTACACCACATGCGGCGACAAAACTCTCCCCGGCTGAGCTGCTTCATGGACGTCGAATGCGGACGAAAATGGACATCGTCGGATTTCCAAACTTCGAGAAACCGGCTCAAATCGAGATGCAGCAGCTGCGTCAAAACATCGCCGATTACCAGCGACGAAGCAAGCAGTACACAGACGAGAGACGCAGAGCAAGAACCTTTAAAGGGAGCGTGGGAGATTATGTGCGCGTGAAACTTCCCACACACCAAGCGAAGGGAACACCAGCGTTCGGACAACCTGAACGAATTCAGAAAGCAGTCGGCCAAAACACGTTTGTTACATCCGGAGGAGGATGTTGGAATTCGTCGCGGTTATCGCGAGCATATGTTCCAGTCGGATCACAGTCACATGAGGACAACACTGGGCCCGGGGAAGATGCTGCAGACGCAGAACAACCACTTCCCCTAACTCTACGAAGGTCCAACAGGAGCAGGAATCCACCGGACAGATTTTCCCCTTAAGGAACTTTTCTTAAAGGGGGGATTATGTTGTGTCTGGTATCTTCGGAAGGAAGTGCCCGCAGCAGATGGAAGAGGAAGACGAGGGGTGAATGAAAGACGAAGATGAAACAGCTGGTCTTTCGTCCAGCTGTCTTTAAGTTCCTGTATTAAAATATAACACTTACCCTGCTACGTCATTGGGGGGGGGGGGGGGGGGGCGAAAGTCTATGCCATTGAACCCCCCCCCCCCCCCCGAAATAAAATTCTGGCTACGCCACTGCTGGGTATGGTACATTATTTAGAACTATGGTACATATAATTCAGTATCTATCGTGCGTTAGCGAAAAAAAATTGTTTAAATATGACAAACGTGCTTATGAAAAAAATGTTGAAAGTAGTCTGTTTCGCGAGTCCGATAAATTATGGCGGTTCATCAGGCACACAGAAAGGATAGTCTTCGAGAATCATCTCTTTACGTAATGGTACGCACTACGTAACTTTTCTTGAAGGAGTAGCGGACCTTTCGAAACCGCTTTGATGTATGTGGTGTATGTAGAAGTACACCCAATGTTGGTAACATTGGCTGTAACGACACTTTTACAGTCACACAAGTTGACACAAACGAAATTTTAGAGGCAGTTAAAAGAGTAAAGCCTAAGCGTTCTGTGGGTGCCGATCTTATACTTGGTTTTATTGTCAAGGGTGGCGCTGATTCGTTTTCCCCTTTGCTAAAGCATATATTTAATCTTTCGTTAAGTAAGGAAGTTTTTCCCTCTTTGTGGAAAAAGTCGATTGTAGTGCCAGTGCACAAAGCCAGTGACGAGTCAAAGGCAGAGAACTATCGTCCTGTATCTTTGCTTTGTTCTTTTTCAAAGGTTTTTCATACTGTCATACATACAAGTGTTTCGTTTTACTTCAGCCAAAAACTAGGCACCGTACAGCACAGATTTATAAAAGGTCGTTCAGTAGAAACAAATATCTGTTCTTTCCTGGGTTATATAGCACCGACTGTTCTTTCGCGAGGACAAGCTGACATTGTTTACTTTGATTTATCCAAGGCTTTCGATAAGGTGCATCATAAATTGCTTTTGTATAAACTATCACTATACAGTATAACAACGCCACTTTAACTTGGTTTAATAGTTATCTTACTGATCGTCAAAATAGTGTCGGTGTATTGAGCAGTCTATCAAAAGTTCTTGTACCCCCTTCCGGTGTCCCCCAAGGATCAAACCTAGGGCCACTTCTTTTTCTTGCATTCATCAATGATATCAACCTGTGCGTAAGGAATGCGCAGATGCTTTTATTTGCGGACGACATCACTTCTAACGCGAAATCATTAACTGTCCAATGGAGCGAGCCGACGTCATCAGTTTGAAGCGCGCCAAACGGCACCTTAAATCCCTTTTCCAAGTGAAGCCAGCTCCCAGCTATGAAACCACGCGGAAAGCCTAGACAACGGCACCTAGTTTCCCCGATCCTAAAGGAGCGGAGTAAAGCAGATGGATTTCGCCTTTGGTCCCACTGGCTGACGAGCGTCGATGAGGCTCCCATTGGCCGTTGCGCGCGTCACTTTCAACGACCGCCGCGCCATGGCGCTGCGTGTCCTCGCCGCGAGCGCGCCTGTAGCACGAAGCGTCTAAGCTGAGAGCTGCGAGGAGAGCTGGGAGAGCGCGCGCAAGGCCGACGCAAATACGCCGCAAACGAAACAAGGGAGCGGAAGAACAGAACGCATGCTTTCGCATTCACAACTCATAGCAAGTGCTTAGGTGTACCTCGAGCCCTTTTGCTTTTTATGACAATTCAGTCAGAAGATAACTGTACTCTTTTACAGGATGACGTATTACGCATTTCTGAATGGTGTTGAAGGAAGAAGAAGAAGTCGATCATATCGTTGCTGATCCTGAGCTCGTCTCAATATTTTTTCCTTTTTAATCAAAGTTCTCACCTCCCTGGCCAGCGAAACGCAACATTTTCTTCGAATTGAGTCGATCGCTCATCTGCCATGGCCGAAGCCGGCCCTTCCTCCGGCCAGGACATACCTTCAGTCGAAATGGAAGAATTGCCTATGGGTACGTCAAGTGCTTCGAGCACAATCTCCTACTACGAGAGCATCTCCGACGATCCCGGTGACGATTCCGACTTATATAATCTGGTCCAGAGTCGCAAAAAACGCAAAGCTTCCAGCAGCTCCGAGACAAGTAATACTACCGTCAAAAACACGAGACAAGAACATCCCCACCTCGTAGTGGTACTGAAGCCAAAAGATCCATCCAAAATAATCGCCACAATCAATCCGCTGAAAATCACCGAGAAGCTAGAGATGACTGCCCCAGATGGAATCATCCTTGTCAGGCCAAACCGAAGGCTGAATCTACTTGCTATAGACACGAGAAACAGAGACGCGACAAAAGCTTTGCTTGCACTGACCACCATCGGAGGCATCCCTGTCCAGGCCTACAAGCCTTTTCCCCGTGAATCGGCCATCGGAGTTGTATACGGAGTACCGTCAGACATAAACGACACGGAACTTCAGGTGGCGATACGAGCTACGGCGCCTGTTATCTCCGTTCGTCGGCTAGGCACGTCCCAAGTTGTTAAGGTGGTCCTCAACACAGACATTTTGCCGGAATACATCACGATTGGATATACAAGATACAGGATGGAACCGTTTGTAGAGAAACCTCGCCAATGCTCGAAATGCAATGGGTTTGGACACATTCGAACCGCGTGCACGAAAGAGTCACGTTGCACACGCTGCGGGGGACCACATGAACGCACCGGCTGCAATGCAGACAACCCCCTCTGCACGAACTGCGGCAAAGCTCATGACTCGACATCTCATCTTTGTCCGGCATACCAAAGAGAACAAAAGATATACAAGTACAAGAGCCAAGCTAAAGTTGGCTATGCGTCAGCGAAAGCGGCGCTACTCGCATCGAAAGAGCAACTGACAGAGGAGACCCCTAAAATGACTGCGTCAAAGAAAAACAAACCATCCGCAGCTCAAAAACTCCCAACGAGCGAAGACTCCTCATCAGCCGAGCAGTCCAACCCGAGACACCCGCAGAAATACGCAAAGAAAAACGCGAGTAATCCCCCACTCAAATTTAACAGTGAAGATGAATTTCCAACTCTTCCCACACAAGTTTCAAAATCCACTGATAAATCAGAAGGAGAAACCAAACGGCCCGAAAAGAAGTCTTACACGACAGCAACCACCAATGTCTGAGGCCAAGATTCAGACAGTTGCCAATGTCATCCGCAATCTTCTTTGCTCTTGGAATTCGCCTATAGCCAAAGCGTTTATTACGTTGATTGATGCTGTTCTTCCATTCGTGATGCTCTGGTGTCACTAGATAAATTACGAAGTGAGGCCACTGTCCTTCAATGGAACGCAAGAGGTTTTCGAAATAGGTTGTCAAATTTTCGGCAATTCCTCTTCAAACACAAATTTCCTGTAGTAGCAATTTCGGAATCAAGAGTAGGACCTAACATCAGATTATCTGGTTATGAACTTCTTCACTCCCACAGAGAAACCGGCCGTAGCAGAGTTTTACTCGGCATTCGAAAAGATCTCACATTTATTGAGCACAATATTTCGTCCCATAGGACAAATGAATATATTGCTGTGACTATAAAAAAGGTGATATCTCATTCAGTGTTATAACTGGTTATATACCTCCTCGAGCAGAATTTGACACTAAGAGACTTGAAGCTATTCTCCAACAAACCCCGTCACCACGTCTTCTGACAGGAGACTTTAATGCTCACCATACACTGTGGGGAAGTACGAAGAATAATGCTCGAGGAAGAGCATTACTTGGAATTACGCTAAACCATGATCTCGTGATACTCAATGATGGAAGTCCTACATTCTTTAAAGGTGCATCAGTGAACAGCCCTTTAGATGTTTCATTTGCATCTTCAGGTCTCGCTGAAGAAACTACATGGTTCGCTGACATTGAAACTCACGGAAGTGACCATGCACCTACACACACCACAGTGAGAGGTCTGGGTTGTTCCAGACGGCGATTCTCGGTACCTTATACCGACTGGAAAATATTTCAAGAGAAAATGAAATCTGTCAGTTCTACGCTCACTGCAACAGAATCTTTTGTGAATTCCATAACATCTTCCACTCCAGAAGCAACGAAATCTTTCAACGTGACAAACCCACAGACAACGGTCGATGAAGAATATGAGCGTCTTCGTGCCATCCGTCGAAGGGCTGAACGAAAAGCAAGAAAAACAAAAGAAGTTGAAGATATTCAGGCTTCCAGACGAGCACAAAAACATGTACAGCGGCACTTAGACAAACTTTCAAGAAGACGCTGGAGGTCACTGAGTTCCGGCCTTGATCCCAGGAAGCCAACTACCCGAATATGGCACATCACGCGAAGCCTCAGCGTAAGGCCAAAGCGAATTCACCCCTTCAGAGCCATTTCTTTGAGACGCCAAATATCTGAAACAGTCGTGGCAGAAGAGTTTTGCATCAAGATTACAAGCTCCCCCTCCGGTAACAATCACAGCAAGGGTGCACCAGCTGGACACGTCCCTGTAAGTGCATGTAATTCTATGGACGACCGTTTCAACTTAAAGGAACTAGACATAGCACTCGCTACATCCAACACTAAGTCCTGTCCAGGTCCAGATGGCATACGCTATTTAGCCTTACGTCACTTGGGGGAAACAGCTAGAATGGCCCTACTCACTTTATTCAATACCTCATGGGAGACTGGCATTATACCCCAAGATTGGAAAATTGCTCGGGTAATACCAATTCTCAAACCAGGGAAACCACCACTCGATATCAATTCATATCGCCCGATCGCATTAACTAGCTGCATAAGCGAAATAATGGAACGCATGCTGCTTCCACGCATGGAGTGGGATCTTGAAAATAGGTGCATTTATCCTTCATTCATGAGTGGTTTCCGACGTGGCAGATGCAGTATTGACAACGTTATAGATCTAGTCTCTAGCATAGAGCAAATGAAATCAGTCAAGCAGGTCACCACCGCAGTATTTGTTGACATAAAAGCAGCCTTCGATTCGGTAGAACACGAGGCCATACTTTCCGACATGAAGGCAATGGGTTTCGGAGGACGCTTATTCACATGGATTTCCAGTTACCTTAAAGAACGAAAAGTCTATATATCGACACAAGATGGCAACACTGACTTCCATGAGGTCAAACAGGGGGTTCCCCAAGGTGGGGTTCTAGCCCAATGCTGTTTAACATATGCCTTATAGGCCTTCTGAAGATACTCCTTGTTTCTGTACATGTATCTTTATACGCTGACGATATATGTTTCTGGTCATCAAGCAAGTCTTTATATATAAACAGAGCCAGGCTACAAAAAGCCCTCAACATTACCGCACGGTACCTTAGCAGCCGAGGCTTGTACATATCACCAGAGAAGTCAGCGGCGTTGGCGTTTACAATGAAACAAACACACAGATACCCTATTAACTTAGAAGGAACCCCAATCCCATATGTCTCCGAACATGCATTTTTGGGCGTGACTCTCGATAGGCAAATGACGTGGGGACCCCATATTAAACGGCTAAAGAAAAAGCTCATCTCGTTTACACACATAATCAAGATGATCAGTGGAACCAGATGGGGATGCTCTGTACCGGCGCTTATGGCTCTGTATAACGCTCTATTTGTCGGTCTTATGCGCTACAGTTTGCCAGTCATGCAACGTGTCTCGCGGTCTTGTTTTAAATAACTTGAAAGCGCCCAAGCACAAGCACTTCGTGCCTGCTTAGGATTGCCAAAATGTACCTCCACCTCTGGAACTCTGGCGGAAACTCGAGCGAAATCTCCCGCAATATTAAGGACGCAAGAAACACTGCGAGCTCATCTTCGACACAAAACCAGAGTGTATAAACACCACCTGGTAGACATTGTAAAATCTAGACCATCATCTGGCTTTGCGCAAGTTATTATGATACTAGAAGACTATATATATATATATATGCTAAGTTCAATTGAGGCAGCTGCGATTCCACGATATCCACCTTGGAAGTACCCTCATTTAGAAATAAGAACAAGCATACCAGGAATCACAAAAAACATTCAGCTCCTTCCCCGGTAATTACACAGATATCTCTCGAATATATTCAAAGAGCTTACGAGTCGTTTACTCACATCGACACCGATGGTTCTACAATTCCCACATCTTCAGCCCTGGGGGTATACATTCCATCCACAGCCACATACATAAAGGCTAAACTAAGTCACGCCACTTCATCAACAGCAACAGAACTAGCAGCTATTCGTGCAACTGTTGTACACGCGGGCGCTGAAAGCCCACGATGTTGGGCAATACTTGTCGACTCCAGGTCTGCGTTGTACGCTCTTTCTTCGATAAGAAAAGACAACATTAACTCACAACTAGTGCATGATATTTTACAGGCTATTCAGTATGCATCGAATCAGGGACATCACTTCATCTTGCAGTGGATTCCGGGCCACTCTGGGATAATTGGAAACGTGTGCGCCGATAGAGCCGCTAAAGACGCCCACGAGAGCACAATTTCTGTACCCTTTCCGTTTTCAAGATCTGATGCCAATCATTTAATCAAATCTATCGGAAATTAAATCTCACTATCTTTATGGGGAAAATCCGCAATATCACTATTACAGCCTTCACCGTATTGATCCTAAACTCGAATTCTGGATACCACGAGGACTATACCAAGGAAACTTGAGACGGTGTTACATCGTTTGCGGCTCAATGTTGCATATACTAAATACTATCTTCATAAAATTGGCAAAGCTGAATCTTTCGATTGTTCATCGTGTATAACAGTTCATAACATACGAACACGTCCTGTGTGCCTGCGGGAATTACAGTATTGAAAGGACCGCACTGAAGACTCGCCTGAAATTAAAGGAAGAGGACCCGGTGGACTTGAAGCTTCTGTTTGGACCCTGGTCTTCCACCACAGATAGTTACAAGGCCATTGAAGCTCTTTTACATTTCATTAAGAAGACATATCTTCAACAAACACTTTAAGGAACTGCAGTCCATTGTGCTGCGAAGTGAGCCAACACTTGCCAACGTAACAGTTCTGTGAGTGCGTGTGTGTGTATATATTGTGTGCGTGCGCATTTGTTTTTTTTATCTCTTTATCTTTTTTCTTTGTACTAATTTCTTTGCTATCTCTGTCTATACTATTTCTTCTTATTTCATTTTTTTTTTAATTTCATCTTCTTTCACAGCGTAGCAAGCCGGCACAAAGCGCTGGCTGACCTCGCTGTCTTCTTTTCAATAAATGCTCATTCTCTCTGAATAGTGTTCTGATAATTTTTACTGGTTAACCCAGTTAATACTAATATACTCCCTGTGTGGAGAAAGCGCAAAAACATTTCTTACCCGTATATACTTGGCAATTGTACTATTCGACGGGTTGAACAAGTACGTGACATTGACGTTTATTTTGATAGCAATCTTTCCTTTTCACGTCATATTAGCCAGATTGTTGCTTCAGCTTTTCGAGTGATGGGAATGATATCACGCGTGACGCGTTACTTTCCCAATAGACCATTTGCTATATCCCCCAAGCGCCCCGGCCCGCGCTAAAAGAATCATGGGAACGGTGTTCCTTCAGCTCATTAGTGATCGGTAATTTCTACCTATCCCTGGTTACACGGCTTTTGAGCGTAATTCGGAGTCACCTTGAACAAGCGCTTGATATACCCCAATGACATGTCATATCGCTTTTAAAATTTCTCCTCAATGTCAGCGTTTTTGATACTGTACATGCTGTCCACGCTTCAACCTGGATGGGCTGCAGAAATCTTACATTATTATCATTCTCGTACCACTTCAAAGACGCTGATACTAAGTTAGAAACGCTAAAAATGCTATAAACAGCCCCGCGGACTCCGAGCTAAATCCTGGTTTTTGTTGTTGTGAATTCTCGACTTTTTAAGCAATTCCTGCTAAAACAACAATCACGAGAATAATATTGTAAGAGACCTCTGCAGCTCAGCCAGGTTGAAAGGTTGATCACACGCACAGTATCAAAAATGCTGACGTCGACAAAAAATTTAAAAATGATATGACAGGTCCTTGGGATATATCAGGCGCTTGTTCAGGGTGACTCCGAATTACGCTCAAAAACTGTGTAACCATGGAATTGGCCAAAAGTAGCGATCAGTAGGAACCTGAAGGAACACCGATCCCATGATTTCCCGAGTGCGGGCCGGGGCGTTTGGGAATATTGCAAATGGTCTATGAAACAAAACAGTGAGTGCGCAGGCGAGCTGGTGGAAGTTGATGATGATTTAGAATACCCGAGACTGTGGTAAAAGCTGGGAAACTTGGTCGAAGAAAAAGACGGGGAAAATAACGTCTCAAACTCAGCTACTGCGTTTATTTCCTCAAAGCCTTATATATCCACAACCTAATCACCGACCACCGACGTCACAAAGTCAACCTTTGTTATTCGGTGATTAGGCTGTGGATACATAAGGCATTGCGGAAGCCTTACTTAATAATATAAGACTAATATAAGCCATTCAAATATTAGTCTTAAGAGAAAAAATTGAAAGCCGTTTAGAACTCCCTGTAACACCAAATTAGAGCGCAGCTCTTGAGGAGGAGGAGGGAAGGGTGTTGGGGAGGGTCACGTGACCTCGGGGGTGGTCAGGTGACCTCGGGGGGGGGGGGGGGGGTCACGTGACAATGACGTCATCAGTGATGATGACGATGACGATGCGGATGCCGATGACGTCATCAGTGACGTCACTGATGATGGATGGATGGATGGTAATGGCTATGCCCTTTCTATCGGGCGGCAGCTTGCGCCACCTAGCCTAACATTTCGTCACCCCTTCTTTTTTTAAAAGAAAATTGTATGAATTTTGCTATAACAGCCCCCCCCCCTCTTTTCAAGTGAATTTATTGCTGATTTTTATCTGTATTTTTTTCCCTTTATCCTTCCCTAGATCTCTTCCACCAATCTTCCAATCTCCTCTTAGTTACCGCAATTCTTTCCCTATCCATTCGTTCATCTATGTCCGGAAAACCCAGTGCCCCCTCCAAATCCGTAGACATCCCCCCCCCCCCAAGAGGGTGGGACGAAGCCCCGTGCACCTTAAAATTACATGTTTTATAGTTTCCCTTTCGCGGTTGCATACGTCGCACAGAGTGTCTACTTCCTGGAATTTAGCCCTGTACGTTTTCGTTCTTAGCACCCCCGTTCTAGCATCGTCATCGTCATCATCACTGATGACGATGACGATGCGGATGCCGATGACGTCATCAGTGATGATGACGATGCGGATGCCGATGACGTCATCAGTGACGTCACGCGTCCCATAACGCACCGCGCGGTTACGCCGACGGCGACGGCGACGCCGCTCAAGCCGGAAACGGGCGCCTAAGAGCTGCGCTCTAAAAATGAAAGACGTTTACAACACCCTGTAACGCCGAATTGGAGCGCAGCTCTTGAGGAGGAGGAGGGAAGGGTACTGAGGGGAGGGTATACCCCTCCTCCCTCGTCCTCCCTGGTACTCCTCCACTCCTCCCTCCTCTTGGTCCTCCTCCTTCACCTTCTCCTCCCCCTCCCTCTCCTCCTCCTCCCTTTGGGGGGAGGGGTCACGTGTTCTTGGGGGGGCTACATGACCTCGGGGGGGTGGGGGGGGTCACGTGACCCTGGGGGGAGGGATCATGTGATCTCGGGGGGAGGGAAAAACTTTCCGCTAGATTTAGCGGGGAATTTTTTCCTCTAAATTTAGCGGGAAATTTTTCCGCTAAGCGGGCAAAATTTTTCGCTAAATTTAGCGGGAAAAACTTTCCGCTAGATTTAGCAGGGAAATTTTTCTGCTAAATGTAGCGGGAAATTTTTTCCGCTAAATTTTGCGAGGAACATTTTCTGCTAGATTTATCGGGGAAATTTTTCCGCTAAATTTAGCGTGGAAATTTTCCGCTAAATTTAGCGGGGAAACTTAGCGGGGAAAATTTTCTGCTAGATTTAGCGGGGAAATTTTTCCGCTCAATTTAGCGGGGAATGTTTTCCGCTAAATTTAGCGGGCCAAATTTTCCGCTAAATATAGCGGGCAAAATTCTCCGCTAAATTTAGCGGGAAAGTTTTCCACTAGATATAGCGGGGAAAATTTTCCGCTAGATTTAGCGGGAAAAATTTTCCGCTAAATTTAGCGGGTAAATTTTTCCACTAGATTTAGCGAGAAAAGTTTTCCGCTAAATTTAGCGGGGAAATTTTTCCGCTAAATTTAGCGGGGGAATTTTTCCGCTAGATTTAGCGGGGAAATTTCCCCGCTAGATTTAGCGGGGAAATTTACCCATCATGCCCCGCGCGGTTACGCCGACGGCGACGGCGACGCCACTCAAGCCGGAAACGGGCGCCTAAGAGCTGCGCTCTAAAAAGAAAAAAAAAGTGCTGTAACTAACACCCTAATCAAAGTTGACAAAAAAAAATTGTCTTTTTTTACTCAAAATGGCGTCTTTGAATATTTGTATCTAATGTAGGATAGGGCACATCATTAAGTAATTAGGCACCCACACAGATTTGTGAGATAAGCAACCGTCTTTTTACAATGTTTTTCTTAAATGCATAGGTTTTAAGCAAATCCCAGTAATTTAGAGCATGATATCAACAAAAAAATTATTAAAAAAAATATATATATATATATATATTTTTTTTTTAATTCAGAGGTTTTTTTGTTTGAAATAATTTTTTCGTACATATCCCAGACATGAAAAAATTGCCGCGTCTCCTTTGGCATGGAACGACCCCTCCGCTATGTAGGGACCTTTGGGAGCATCCCGCTAAGGCCGATAGTCGCATTACGGCCGAAGGTGCATTAGGGCCGAGAGGGGCAAAAGGGCCGGGAGTGGCTCTGAGGCCGAGAACTGCACTAAGGCCGATAGTCTTGGAGTGGACTTGTGCGGCTTACTTCTCGGGGAACGCGTTGTGGTTGACGACTTTAGCTGCCACCAAATAAGATAGACGACGCCACACTGAGCATGACGGATGAAACGTCATTCTCAGTGTCACAACTCAGACTTCATTTTTAAGCTTAACATAATTTCAGTCTCGTCATTCGCCGAGGTCTCTTCGCAGATCGCAATGATTGGCGTTCCGAGTATTCTGCGGGAAAGTAGGCGTATGGGCATTTTTAAGAGTGTATCTGTCGGCGACTGCAAATACTGCGATTTTGCGTTTGTTTGCACCCCCCCCCCCCCTGCCGCCGCCAGTCGGTACGCCGGCATTGCCTAGCCAAATGTTTCATTTATTTATTTGTTTTTCTGCGCTTTTTCATTCGTTATTCGTTTGATCAGTGGTTCCTACATCTGCATATTTGGATTATGTACACACACACACGCACGCACGCACGCGCGCATGTATGTACGTATAACCAAATAAATGCCACGAATTTAGGGCTCTTTTTTAATAAAACATTTTTATATTCTAATAATCCGCTTTTGAAAAGGTCAGTGAAAACTTTATTGCGCCTTTTCAATTTTCAGCACATCAACTAAATTAATTATGACTCTTATTCTACCGGGTGGCTACAAAAACAATGAGTAAGGTTGATTTTAGAAATTTTATTTTCAATATTTTTACAGCAAAACGCAGAGGAAAACATGCATGCAGGCTAGGAAAAATTAAAAACACAAAGGCCATGTTAAAAAAAAAAACTGGCCGTTAAGCTTTTTTACTTTTGCCTAGCTGTTTAGCTCCATCAGCCAGGACACTCCGTTAAGGGAGGCGGCGATGCTGTCTGAGAACTGGTGCTGTAGGTTCGACATGGCTGCCGCTCCCATTCCTGCTGCGACGCTCATGTAGCTCCACTGTCGCGCCAGGTTCGCCTTGTGGGTGCTGATGGCATCGTGCCGCGTACCTTGGCCTGCTCGTGTTGGGCACTTCTTCGTTGCGGAGCTGTCGTATTCTGACCTAGAAGTAAATGTGTCGAGGGTATATAACATTGTAACTATAATGAATTACCCGCCCAGAACGTGCACACCCAAAAGAAAACCTCCGATGATATACACCACTACACTAATGACCTCTTTCGCGCATTCCGACAATATTGTGTTGGACGTCGCAAAGCTCAGAAACAAGTAAAGCAAATTTCACGTTAGTTTTTAGACAAGATGAGGTCGGGCTCCCTTTGAGATGAGAAATTTCAACACAACACAATTTCACGCTTTAGATGAGATTTAGCCAGTGCAGTACAACTGCTAATCTTGGGTCTTTGACGTGCACCACGCAGTAGTGATTACACGAACGCACGTCGGTACGATACTCATCCAGATAAAAACGGGCAGGGGTGGGGAACTGCGAACCTCGTTGTTGGCAAATGCGCATACAGCTTGTCAAAATAAAAGCATGCGCTCCACTCTGGCGTTGGCCCTGAACTCACGAAGCGCCTTGCTCAGGACGGCATACACGCTGGAAATTTTGGTCTGAAATTAAATGATGCTGCTACGCCGTTGTGCGTTATACAATCGCTTCTAAGTTGAGGGTGATAAATAAATAACTTTTTTTATATGTGTCATATGGTAGATGTTCCTCTCGAAGTCGGCCATGAATTTGCCTAGGGGCATTCTTGGCTGGCATTGAAACCTCGCGCACAGGGAGCGGTGCAGTGACTACTGGGTTTTTTCATATAATTTACCCATCGCTGCTACGAAAGAGCTTGCGAAATAACTGTGTACTTAGTTATGAGTTCCTAAAATTAAAACAAACAAAAATGCCTCACAAGATGGCCACCATGAGAGCAAAGCCAGCATACCTTGGCAAACAGCAAAACTTACTGCGGTGCCAGTCAATCAGAATGTCAGAACATGACAACTCACCGTCGGAGAGCATTCTTGCCTTGGAAAAGTGTCACGTGCTTCGTTCTGTCTCTCTAATGGGCTCACGGGGGCATAGCCTTCACCCTTTGCCAAACAATGTTGACACGGAGTGTAGCAAGAAGAAAAGCTAGTCGAAACGGTCAAAGTACTTCATGTTTAATTAACTGTAAAGGATGAAGCAATAAAAACAAAAATGAATTATTTGCCGTCACCGAGAGATACAATGTGCACTGACAAATAAAAGAAATATGTGGCGCCACCTATCCAATATGGTGGCAACTGCGGTCGTCAACCACAACGCAACCCCCGAGGAGGCGGCCACACCAACCCATACAGACCATCGGCCTTAATGCAGTTCTCGGCCGTTATACCCTATTAAGCCTCAAAGCCACTCCCGGCCCTTCCTCTCCCCTCGGCCGTAATGCACGCTCGGCCGTAATGCGACTATCGGCCGAAATGACAGTGACCCCGCTATGTAATCCAGACAAAGCTTCATACGAGGGACGTCATCAATGCGAAAACAGGAAGCACAAAGTCAGCAAGAGCCTTATTCGACTTCCCCAAACGGGCCGTGTCGTCGCGCGCCCCAGGCGCCGGAGTTAGGACAAAAGGATCTCCACGTTTCGGAAACCAGCGTGATAGAAGGGAGGACCCGAAAGACACGTCACACTTGCTGCTTCGTGAACCAATCTGAACCCCGTTTCAGCTTACGATGGACCGCAGCGGACGCTAGGAGACACTCCAGCTGATCCCATGCGAGTGTCGCGTCTTCGCGAGGGGCGCAGCAGAGACGCGCGGGGAACGAATTCACGAGATACATGCGCTGCGATGGATTGACTGGAATGGCTCGTAGAATCCGCTACCGTCAAACGCGCAGTGAAACGGAGCTCAGCTCGAAAAAAAGGCAAGAGTGTGAACAAACGAAGACGGACCGGCGAGGCCCTTTTTTTTCTCGACAGTCTTTACGTATGGCCGTGTTTTTGACTTGTTCTTTTTAGCGGTGTCGTAGTGAGGCTGGTCTCTCTCGGTCTTACTCGGTTGCAAGAGTGTGAAAGGGCCTTTACTTTTCTGTTAGCGAAAAGGCGCCAGAATTTTCTTCACATTTCAGAAAATGCGCAATTGAAGGCGTTGTCGGACACCATGCCTTTTTCTCTGCCCCCCCCCCCCCCCTCCCCAAGGCCCAAACGCAAGTAATACCTAAACAAAAGGAGTCCAATATGTTTTTTGTTGTCTTTTTTTTTTTTGGGGGGGGGGGGAGGGGGCAAAATACAAGCTTTGCCCCCTGAATTTGGAAAGAGGAGAGGGGGAGGGGGGCGGGGGAGGACAGTGCACATAAATACATGTACGAAGCGGCTTTAGCACCGCTTTTCCTGCCACGAGTTTAAAATAAAAACGCCGTAACTAGGCCAATTATTTCGTCTGCGTAACTGAGAAATGTTTCAATCTACCTATTACTACGTGTGAATTCTTCGTGGTATTTGCTCTTGTAATCAAGAGCAGGAAGAAAATGCACTCGCTTTTCCCCATTAAAATGCATTACCGGAGGTCAATTTTCGACTGGTTGTCGTCTGCTTGAATTTGCCGCAACACACTAGCGCCAGATGAATCTCTCGCGTACATTATAATGACTCTATGGCGCACACTAGCTCGGAAGACGTGGAGCGAAAGCTCGCGCTGCAGAGCCCAAGGACCTTGGGTTCAATTCCCACCACTGCCCGTTTCGATCTGGATGAGCATCGTACCGACGTGCGGTCGTGTATCACTACTGCGTGGTGCACGTTAAGAACCCAGTCTAGCGGTTGTACTGCACTGGCTGAATTGCTCATCTACAGCTGAGACACCAGACGCCCACTGAGGCAGACTAACTTCCGGCTGTACAAGCATACACACAACACAATTAAAAATGGTCCCGAAACAACTAATTCCAAGTGCAAGGTATAAAAAGAAAAGATCCCACGAACGCATTGAAAATAAAGTCCAGCAGGGTTAATTCATTGAATAAAAATAACAAACTCCCAGGTAAAAAAAAAAAAAGAAATGAAGATTGTTTTTTGCTTATGAACGAATCCACGCTGAGCCTTTTTGTGGGAAATCATCAAATGGATATAATTTCCAGTGTGTCAAAATATGCACGGCAATGACCCAAAAATCATTTGTTGTTTACACGAGATCGAAGTATAGAAAATGTTTGTTACTATGCTCCTTTACTAAGAACCACCATGCTAAGAACCAATCATTCTACACTTTTACGAAACAAATGGACCGCCGTATTATACCTGTGTGCTATACATACACCAAAATTTATTTTAAAAAGTCGATTTGGCACACAGTTTAAAGGGGCCCTGCAAAGACTTTATTACTTGCTTTTAATTTGCACCGAACCTGAGCGCACTGAACGTAGTAACTTAATAAAACTTTTATTTTCTCGAATTTCGCTTTATTTTAATAGTTACAGGCAAATTAAAATTACAAAAACAAGCAAAAAATTACCTCTTTCATGACGTCTTTGGTCGCTTGAGTGGCCGTGATTTAGAGGAGGGGTAGTGAGCTCAGCGAGCGCTCACGGCTGCCTCACTCCATGTAAAGGAGGTTAAAAGTACTAGGAGGGGGCACGTTGCAATGTGTGTGAAGCCTAGTCATAAAACGTTTAAACGATGTTGTGGCCAACGTGACCCCCAGATCTCTCTGGCAATTGGTGCGCGTGGCATGTCACGTGCGAGATGGATGGTTGATTGTAGTAGATTTCCTTGCAGGCTTGCACGCGCTCCGTCCGGTAGGTTTTATCAGATAGAAGGCTAGACGTGAAGCAAGCAGCTCTGTCCAGTAGGTCACGTGCTGGGCCGATAAGTGAGGAGGGTAAGGAGGAAAATGAAAAAGAGGCGAGGCGTCAAGGGAGCTTGGCTTATGGAGGCTACACGGCTGACGTCATACCCCCTCCTACCCTTCTAATCTCCTTGCTCCGCGTCGACAGCTCGAGAGGGCGCGACTAAAGCATGTTCTGGATTGGCTGTATGAAGCGGGAAGCCAGGGCGGCTCGCATTGCATTTGCTGCGCGATTAAACACTAATTCGGCATGACACTTTATTGGTCACAAACGACACCAAACATGGGGTAAAGATCAGTTCAGAACGGGAGCCACTTCGCGCTGCCAAACGGCCAAACCGCAAGAAAAACCTTCTCGCAAAGGCCTTCGGAACGCTCGGAACCGGTCGGGACCTCGAGACCGTATGCTACCGCAGCGCCGCCGCGTACATCCGGGACCTTTCTACGCTCACCACTCATCGGTGCCTTATCCCACTAACTCTTTCTAGTTCGCGCCGCGTTTTCCACCGCATGGTGGCGGGTATGTCGACGGGTCATTTCTTGTTTACGTACTTTATAAACTGCATCTGTTTCTTTTCTGATCTAAAATACTGAACAAAAACTACTTTCACAAAATTTTGAAATGGTTCGCGCCACTTATATTTCGTATTTCGGCTAAAAAAAAAAACATTTAGTGGCTCTGAACAGAGTGTAAGGCCAGGACCAAAGACGTCACATATCACGCGCTTTCGGCACCGCGGGTCGCCCCCGTAGGTGGAGCCTGGAGGAGGTTTCCGCGTCGTCCGGTTAAAATATGACGCACTGATAATTAGTTACTCTCTCCGTGCCCGCTGGCTTGCCCGAACTTCAAGAGACGTGGAAACCGCAAAAAAGGTAGACGCTTAAATATGATTGCAGTTGGGCAGTGAAGACAGAGACCAGCCTGTGAGTGAGTCAGTACCGTCTGGCCATGTGGGCTCTTAGTCGGCTGTTCGGTGACGCTTGTTGTACTGTTGTGTTTGGAGCCTCCTATACTGTGCGTTGCGTGTTCTAAAGTCTTCGCAGCTCCAGTGCAGCCTTAGTGACCCTGGGGCTGCAGGGACACTCGTCTTTACCTTGCATCCCATGATGAGTTCAGCTGGGCTGTACCCCTCCTTCCCTGGAGTCGCTCGATGTGCACGAAGTCCTTGCTCTACGTCGGAAGACTTCCGAAGGAGTTGCTTTGCTGTCTGCACTGTTCTCTCTGCTGCTCCTTTGTTCTGTGGATAGTAGGGGCTGGAAGTGATATGTTTGATGCTCCAGTCCCTGGTAAAAAATTTGAATTCAGCAGATGCAAACTGTGGTCCGTTGTCGGATCGGATGACATCAGGCGTTTCGAAACGAGCACACGTTGTTCGCAGAGCCTCGGTGACGCCTTTTGTGGTCGTTGTCCTCAACTTTACCAACTCGAAGAATCGAGAAAAGTAGTCAACAACGACCAGGTAGTTGTCGCCTTCAAGTGAGAAAAGATCCACGCTGATCACTTCCCATGGTTTCTCGGGAAGAGGCGTTGCAGACGAGGATTGAGTTCATCTAGACGCTTTGTGGTGAGAAGTGGCACAAGGGGCTTGTGGCCAGTCTCAATATAAACTTGGAGCCCTAGGAGGTACGTGCGGAAGTGGCCACTAGCCCACGTGATGGCTAGTGCCTCCTTCTCAATCTGGGCATAGCGTTGCTTAGTTTCCGTTAGTGCCCTGGATGCATAGGCAGCTGCTGGTTGTCGCTCGCCTTGGGACTCCTGCAGAAGCACAGCCCCCAATCCATAGGATGAGGCATTGACCGAGAGTGTCAAGTGCTCTTTTGGGTTGTACATTGCCAATGCCGGGGTTGTGATGAGAGCTGCCTGGGTCTGCTCGAAGGCTTGCTGCTGAGCCTCTCCCCAGTACCAGACAGCATCATGACGAAGTAGGTCTCTCAGTGGCTTAGTTTGCTCAGCAAGTCCGGGTAGAAACTTCGCCAAATGGTTGATCATTCCCAAGTAAGACCTGACTTCTGAAACGTCTCGTGGTGGCTCCATCTTCTTGATGGCACTGAGCTTTGCCGGGTCAGCTTTGATGCCTTGCAACGAGACGATGTTGCCCAGAAACTTCACTTCCTTTTTGCGGAAAGCACATTTGTCTGGATTTAGCGTTATCCCCGCCTCTCGCAGACGATGGAGCACTTGACTTAGGTTGCGGTCATGTTCATCTGCCGTGCTGCCGAACACGATGATACCGTCCTGCAGACACACTTGCCCTTGAAGTCCCTCGAGCACAAGTAGCATTTCTCACTGGAAAAACTCGGGTGCCGTCGATATCCCGAACGATAGTTGCAAGAATTGGAAACGTCCGAACGGAGTCAAGAATGTTGTGTATTCATGGGATTCCTTGGACAATGGTGTCTGCCAGTAACCTGCCCTTGCATCAAGCTTGCTGAACAATTGTGCACCAGCCAGCTTCGCTAGGCTCTCGTCCCCAGTTGGCATGAGCACTCTTTCTCGAACAATCTGCTTGTTCAGTTCGCCGTAGTCCACGCAGATGCGCAGTTCGCCGTTCTGCTTCTTTGCGACCACCAATGATGCACACCATTCCATCGCTTTGTCGACTCTGACTATAACCCCTAGATCTTGCATGCGCTAGAGTTCTCTTTCTACGTCGGGTAGAAGTGGGATTGGTACTCTTCTCGGATATGTCACAGCACGGGGTTTAGCTCCTAGAGCAAGCACTACCCTGTATGGGGTCTCCATGAGCCCTAGTCCCGAAAGAAGCTCTGGGCAGCTCTTGAGAATTCTGCGTGCTTCCGCGCCTTCATTCTCTGGTACTGTAGTGACATCCTGAAGATACCTAAGGACCTGCAGCGCTTTGATAGCTGGACGTCCCAGGAGGGCCTCGCGGAGGCCACTGACGATGTAGACAAACTCTTGTGCCGAGTTGTCATTCCACTTGATTGTGACCTCAGCTTGCCCCACCGTGTGGGTCGGAGATTCACCTGGACCCCAATGGCGCCTGGTTGTTTTCTCTGTCTCTCCTATTTCAGCCTGGTCGTAGAGATGCTGTGGGATAGCTGTGACATCTGCACCAGTGTCTATTTTAAACGTCACTTATGTTCCGCTGACGTTGGCAGTGATCTTCCATGGTTTTGTGCTTCTCTCTAGCACGATTTCTCCCACGTAAATTTCTCCTACAGTCGCGCTGTGCTGGCGTTGACTTGAAGGCGTCCGGGTCTTGGGGAGTCGAGGCGACCTGCATACGACAGCGAAGTGTCCTTTTTCCTGCAGTGGTTGCACTGTTTTTCCGCAGCTGGGCACTGCTTCTTCGAGTGCTGCTCTGCACTGCCGCACCACTTGCACCCGCCTTGTCCGATTCTGCCAAACGCGTTTCCTTGGTTTTTTCGTGGTCTCGGGTGTCGTATCTCGTCTAGGGCTGCATTCTGTTCAGCTTTCTGGCGCAGCTCGTTTTGTTGCTTCTTGAGGATTTCTGAATTCCGGGCTTTCTATGTAGCCGTCTGCAGCGTCAGCTGGGGGTCCAACTGTAGTTTCTCACGAAGTCCCACGTCCAGCAATCCCACAACCGGCCGGTCGCGTATGAGGTCGTCCTTAAGGGGACCGTACTCGCACGACTCCACTAGTCTGTGTAGTCCGGTTATGAACTCGTCCACTGTCTCGTGAGGATCCCGCCAGCGTCTATTGAACCTCGCTCGCTCGTAAATTACGTTCACCCGAGGTACAAAGTGCTTCTCGAATGCCGCGGTGACATTTTCGTAGTTCTTGCCTTCGTCCTCAGTCAGCTTCAAGGAACAAAGAATGTCCTCCCCTTCGCGGACCATGGCGTAGAGAAACGTGTTTACTTTCGTTTCTTGAGAGCGGAGACGCAACTCGGTGATTATCCTGCAGCGTTGCCATCTCGTGAACCACGTCTTCCACGTGTGCGGCTGGCGAAAGTCGAACTTTTCCGGCAGCTGTATTGAAATCGGGTTGAAGTAGCTGCTTCCCGTAGGGACACTGACACCCCCCAAAAATTTTTTTCCCCTTTTTTGTCAGGCGATTTATTATGGTGTCGGAATACTACCCAATTAATATTTTGCTACAGAGTCACGTATTTTTTCAATAAAGCCAAAAAACGCAACTGCGCGAAACCGAAACCGAAACGGAGAAGTGGAGAGGATAGCGTGAGTGGCGGAAGTCACGCGGCTACACACGACCGTGCGTTTTTTTTTTTTTTTTCTCCTCCTCTTTCCGCACGTAGCACCGTAGCAGATAAAATCAGTGTTGCCGAATCGTGGGAAATTTCCCATATTGTGGGAAAAAGTATGACAGCTAGGGAAAAAGGGAAACCAGAATTTAAACACATGTAAAAGGTGGGAATTACTTTTTAATAAAAAACTAAACTGAACATTTGGTAATTTTTTTATCTACATCGAACAAGAGAAAGGAAGTGGCACTAGCTACTCAGGCAGTTTGCTGTTTTGAAGAACCAATCTAATAGACCGATCTCACCAGCCAGTTTGACTACACCACCACTTGCGCAATGCATCGAGGGAACTTTAGTCTTTCTGCACGTGCGACAAACTCGCTGGAGCTCTGCGTGTGTATAGCATGAGACGGCACGAGCCCTCTCATGGAACTGCTGTTTGTCTTCTGTGAACTAAAGTTATGGCGGCGTCACGCATGCGCCGAACGCTTGATGAGATCGGTCTATTCATCACGACTTACATCGTGTGCGTGCTGCAAGCCTGCCGGTACAGTACTGCCGATTCGCGCGCTTTCCTCACCGCTAGCTACGCACTCTACGCACACACGTCCTCTGTCAGTGCGATATATCATGGATTGCACAGTGGGTGTGGTCCCTTTCACATCACAAAAACGGACAGGCGATTTTAGTTTAGTTTAGTTAATGGCCCGCTTGCCTTCATTTAGTTCCCCTGGTTCATTCAACCAATGTATAGTGCGGAAAAGAAGGGGAGGGGAGACCAGTTTGCCGAACGTAAACTTCTACAATTCGTAATTTATGCGATGCAAACTTCTACAAAACAAAAAAATACGGGAGGCGTTGCTGCATTTAAATATACTTGGCGTCATGCGCATCTTAAAAACGACTTCTGTCACTAAAATGGTGTTGTGAGAAAAAAGGGGAATTTTCTTCGCTCGACGAGGGAAAAACTGAAATGGCACTGCGGCAACACTGGATGAAATGCGTTCGCTCGCCGTGGTATTCCTTTGCAGTTATGTTTGTTCTGCTCGCTGTTCTGTATTTCAAGATGAGTTGTTTTGTACATTTAATTGGCAATTAGTAGTGAGTGCCCGAGTGCCGTGGTGAATTCCCGTGATCAGCTCCGAAAAGAATACTCCCAAGATGTTGTGTGAAGAGTTGCCTCACATGTCCTGCATCTGAAAGTGGCCAGAGTTATGCCAGAGTGCACAAGTTTCCGAAAGATCAACGGGTCGGGATCAATGGCTGGCTGCAATTCCTGTAGAACCATTACGCGAAGCTCGGAAAGCGGACGCTACCCGATTCATATGCTCCTTGCATTTTGTGGAAAGTGATATACATTGAGTTCGCAGGTGTCAAAAATGAAATCCATACCATTTAGTGCAGCGACGTATCGCCCACAAATTTTTTTTTTTCTGTGATAATTGTAAAAAAAGAAATGTATACAGCGCAGAATGCTTGGAAAAAAAATAAAAAATTAAAGGTACACCCACACCAGGTATCGAACCCCTGCCCTCTGCGTGTAAAGCGGACGTCTTTCCACTGAGCAACTGAAGGAATTTTTTTTTTTTTATTGCCTACTTTGACATGTAATACAACAAAGGAGTCAAAATGGTAAAATCACATACACACACACATCAAACTATTCACGTGTAAACATTTTAAAATTCTTTCACTTTCTCGAGAACGTCCAGAATCGCCGTCCAGTCAGGTGGACATTCTAACGTGGCGTAAACTGACTTCATGACGCGGACAGACTCTATGAAATATAAATGTACAGGACGCGCATCAACGTCCGCATGCCTCACGGCCATTCTGCTTCGCCATATTGCATGCAGGCCCAGGAGCATGACAAGGTCAGTTGGGATCTCATTATCCCTTTCGACGGGAAGGAACCGAATGCCATGCGGAGTTAAAGGAAGGTCCTTTTTAATGGTTCGCTGGAGAACGTCCCAAAATAGAAACGCATCCCAGCAGTTTAAGAAAACGTGTTCAATGGTTTCTTCTTTTTTGCACAGAAAGCAATCCACACCCCAAGGAACAAAAATGTGTCTCTGTTTAAGCCAAGTTTTTACGGGGAGTGTGTTCGTGTGTAACTTAAAAAAAAAGGTTTTGACAGCAGGTGAAATTGTCATCTTTTTTACTCTAGATAAAACATCCTGCCCTGGGCCAGCATGAAATAGGGAACGGTACACTGGAACTGCAAAAATAATTTCAATCATATCCCTCGTTAAGCGCTTTCGCGTGACACTTGACAAATATTCAAGAGAAAAACGAACACGTAGAAAACGAAAAGCCTCTGTCACTTCACCAAGAAAACTACCGATTCTGCTTTGCTCACGGCAACACGAAGAGACAACAAATCTGGCATTCTGGTCTGAATTACAGCCCGAAGAAAAGGGTTAGATTGATCTCTTAAAAACAAAAACCGTGAAACCACTTGCTTGACAAATACATGCGATAATGAAAGCCCCCCTTTGCTGACGCGACGAAAGAGATTGTCGCGGCACATTCTTTCCCATCCCGACCGCCAGATGAACACGGCAAACACACGGTGCAACTTTTGAATATTTACCCTAGCACATGCCAAAACTTGTAGTACATACCAAAACCTTGCTATCAAAAAAATATTACAAACGGTTGCACGCGTGAAAATGGACATTTCCCATCCGCCCCATTTACCAGCTTTTTCGCGCGTTTCGTGAATAACTGCCGACCAGTAAGTATTCGATTTCTTATAATGTTGTAGTGGAACGCCAAGATACTTGGTCGGCGTTGGCAAAAAGGTCATATTTTGATAGACGTCTGGTTTCGTGGCCCATGAGCCGTGCCAAAGGCCGCAGCACTTTTGCCAGTTTACTGCCGCTCCCGTTAGTTCACAATAAGTCTTGACCTCATTTACCGCTGCTACAATACTATTCTTGTCTTTACAAAATAAGGCCACATCATCTGCATAAGCCAACAGTTTAACTTCTATGTTCTGGAGCGAAAACCCATTTATCAGTCTGTTTTTATTAACATTCCTACAAAAAGGTTCCAGATAAATACTAAACAACAAGGGTGATAATGGGCAACCCTGTTTCACTGATGACTCGACATTAATTCGTTTTGATAGCTTGCCGTTAATTATAAGTTGTGTTGTACACCCAGTATACGCCATTTGTACTAAACTAATAATGAGTTCACCTACTCCCACGTGTTTCAATATTTTATAGAGTACATAATGTTGAACGCGGTCAAATGCCTTCTCCAGATCGATCTGTAGCATGGCAACTTGGTCTAGTTCTTCATCACACAGCTCTAATATGCTCCTCGCAATGTGAACATTGGTCAAAATAGATCTCCCTTTTATTCCGCAGGTCTGATGCTCGTCTACTATTTCACTAATAACGCTTTGCAATCGCCGAGCTAAAACTTTCATTATTACCTTATAATCGACATTACCAAGCGCTATGGGCCTATAGTTCCTGACATTCTTTAATTTTTGTTCATCGTCATCCTTCGGAATAAGTACGGTATGTGTGTTTAAGAATGTGACCGGTAATTTCTTAGTCTCAACCGCTTCAATTATTACTGCATGCAGCTGCTTAGCAATGCCGCTTTTATATTTTTTATAAAAGGAGGCTGTTAGTCCGTCAGGCCCCGGCGATTTTTTGGCCGAGAGATCGTCAATCGCTCGCTCAATCTCGGCTACGCTTATCGGCTCTTCCAGCCTCTCGGTTATCTCTTACTTGGACTTGGCATCTCTGCTAGGTAATCTGCCAATTGCGAGTCACTGCCGTGTTTTTGCCGCCGAAACAGACAACTATAATATTCCGTGAATGCTTTTTCTATTACTTCGGGACGGCGACTTGGCAGGCCGCAGTAATCGATTTCGGCGATGTTTTTTGCCCTTACATGTTTAGCCTCAGCGCTTAATGCCCGTTTAGTTGGACGTTCCACTAAAATATATTTTTCAGCTCGAGCTCGTATGAGGGCACCTTTATATTTCTCATACTCCAATTCCGCGATGTTTTCCTTTACATGTTTAAGCTGATCTGCAAACCTACCAGGATTTTCGCTTTCAAGCTTGGAAACTCTAAGTAGATCTTCGAGGAGCAACTTTTCCTCGGCTTTCTTCCAGTACTCAATTGCGCTGGATCGTTCTATTGCGCTGAACTTAACTTCACGTTTAAGCCATTCCCATTTTTCACTCGCGCTGGCACTTAAATTAAGCATCTTAATGAACAGTTCGTCTACTATTTGATTAAAGATATCATCTATGAGAAGGTTATTATTAAGCTTCCACAGGTCCCATTGAAACCTAGGCTTTTTGTTTTTCCCTCCGATAGTAAAAGAGACCAACGCATGATCAGAAAAGAAAACTGGTAGCACATTATATTCGTCATAACCAGTTAAAAGTTCAATAGACACATACGCCCTATCAAGGCGAGCATGACTTGAAGATTGATAGTGTGTGAACCATAAATCCGAATAAATTCTTTGAAAATTCGCGACATCTTGTAAACTAAACTCTGTTGTCTTTCCCTCTAAAAATTGCGTAGTACTATCGCTTTGCCGCCCCCTACTAGTTCGGTCTCTTGCGTGACAAACACAGTTAAAATCTCCCAACAAAACTATCTTGCTTTGGCAATCCAAGTACGGGCAAATGCGTTCAAAAAATATTTTCCTTCCATTTGTATCATCTGGCGCGTAAACATTTATAATTCTATAGTCCACATTAGTAATGCTACAGTCGCACATAACAAACCGACCTTCACTATCTGCTATGACAGATTTGACTTGCGCATTTAACGATTTTCATATAAAGAGCATACATCCCCCAGACATCCCTTTTGCACGCGACACGCAAACCACAAACGAACCTAAGAAAGACTCCAGCAGGTGTGCGGTCCCTTCGTCGCTTTCCACTTTCGTCTCTTGAATCGCGAGGACGTCAATGCCAATGTCAATTAGAAGCCTTTTCACCTGATACTGTTTACGACGCGAGGCGAACCCTCGGACGTTTAATGTCGCTACTTTCAGCTTTTGACAAGGCTATTCGTCCTCGCGGCCCAGGGAATCGCGCATTCTAGGGACCCTCACCAGGAGCTGGCTCGAGACCACGTCAGCCGGCCGGCTTGTCCGGACTCCTGGGTTCAGGCGCAGAGCTTGGCAATGGTCTGAACGTCGGTTTTCTTCTTTGTGGCACCGTCTTCGCTGGTGGTTCCGACGGGCTCGACGCGCTGCTGCCCTTGGTCAAATCCGGGTCTTGCTCTAGGGGACGCTTTGTGGCCGTCGCGCTAGCGTCGGCCATGTCGACCTCGTTGCCTTGCTGCTCCTCGACTTTTTCCGTCGACTTCACCTTGCTTGGCGTTGCCGTCCGCTCGTCCTTTCTCGGGGTCTCCGCCTCAGGTTTCGCCGTGTTCACCGCAACCGGCGGCGTGTCTTCCTTCGCCGGCGGACGCGCTAACCCGGGTCGGACAGCTTCGTTCTTGGTCGCGTCGTCCAAAGTTTGGGTGACGGGAACCGCCCCCTCGATCGCCGCCTCCGCATCCGCTTCGTCCATGACAAGCTCAGCGTTGGCATCCCCTCCTCCGGAGCCCGTGGCCGCTGCGTACGTCTTCACACAGTGGTCGGCATCATGACCGAACCGGTTACAGGCTTCGCACTTCGGCACCCGACACTCTCGGCGGATATGACCGGTCCTCTGGCAGCGCAGGCAGAGCGGTGCCCTGCCCGGTACTACGACGAGTGCCAGCCCCCCGGCGACGCGTAGCTGGTGTGGCAGGTCGTCCAACCCCAGCCCGGGCTTGAGCCGGATGACGGCTGTACGCGTCATTGACGCACAGCCCGCAACGCCTTGCACCCGCCACTTCTCGCTTCCCACCTCGGTCACCTTGCCATAAGGAAGGAGCGCTGCCCTCACCTCGTCGTCGGGAACATGAAAAAGCAGCCAGTGCAGCTTGATGCGAACGTCCCGATTTCCGGGGTCGATGACGATACAACGGTGTCCCTTGACGACGAGGTCTCCCGCCGCGAGGACCTTCCGTTTACCCTCTTGTGACTTGAAGGTCACGGCCCAGACGTGGTTCATCTGGTACGCCCCCAAAGCGATGACTTTCGGGAGCAGTGCCAGATGACTCAGGGTGTCCCGGAAATCTTCCACTCGGTACGGGCGGCCCCGGACGTCAGCGTGCAGAAAAACAGTGTTCAAAACCGCAGAACCAGTTGGCAGAGGCGGCAGAATAATCTTATAATCAGCTGAAGCTGAGTCATCCCTGTCACCGCGGCCCGGCTGGGCCGCTGAAGCTGCTCCGGCGGAGCCCGACATCCCACGTCCGCACTCGGTGAAAGCCGGCAATGGAATCCCTGAGCTACTGAAGGAACTCTGTCATGCGTAGTTATGCAGCGGGTAGACTGTATGTCGGAAGTTTGCTGCGGATTTCCCGATTTCCCTTCAATACATGCACTCCCGGCTTGAAGTCGAGCAGCACCAAGCATAGGGCACAATCGCACCTCGTGAAGTAACCGTACGCGTGCGTATTCAACTCGAAGTATGCACTTCGTGCTTGACGTTTGAGCGAGCGATGTCTTCAGCCACGAGAAGGGACGACGGCTCGGCGACGTCTTCGTGCAATCGGCTTGCTGGTCGGGCGTGTCGTACGGGATGAATATCAGTTCTTTTGATCGGTCCAAAATTTCTCTTTCGAAGGAAGACAGAATTCGCCAGTACCGTGAACGACAGTTCTGAAGTAGAGGTCCAACGCCCGTCGTCCGCTGCCATCCGCTAGTGCTAGTCCCACGATACGCGAAACGACGCCATGTCGAGAATTATGCAGTGAACGCACAGAAAGCTTCCGGTTGTCTGTGCTACCTTTTTTTTTTTTCAATCAACGTATTTGCAGCTTTTTTGAAGCCACAAAAAATGGGTTTCATATTTTTTTCTATTTTTAATATTGACTGTGTGCCTTTAATGACCCAAGACTTTGATTAAATTTGGTGGTCGCATCGATACCTTTGAAAACGGCCCGTGACCACGGAAAAGAGAGTGAGCGAGACTCGAACCGGCCAGTTCTTGATCGGCGGTTTTCGGGCGGAAAGAAACCGAATTTCGAGCCGCAAATTCTGTTCTGGGTAGTTGGGCTCTCATATGTCACGTGCAACTAAAAACCTCGGCGGGCATAAATACCCTGTCAGTGTCCCTTTAACCGCTGCTTCTTGGTCCGCCATGTTGGACCGGGTGTCAGGGGTTTCCCCAGGAATTGAAATCAGGGGGGGGTGTCTAAATTTTTTTGGTGGGGTTAAAGCGGGGGGGGGGGGGGGGGGGGCATTGCGAATATAGGAGTCGTTGTGAATTAAGGGGGTGCCTTCGGAAAAACGAGGGGGGGTCTGGGGAAATCCCTGCCGGGTGTTGTTGCGCAGTTACGCGTGTCCGCAGCTCACCCCGCTGGTTCGGTTGCGCGTGCCGTGCCCGCTGCTGTTGCTCTTATCGCTGATTCACTGCTCCCCGCCTAAGGACATCGTTTCTCTTGATCCCACCGCTGTCGCCATGTAGCGGTTGGGCAGTGAACAGACAGAGACCAGCCTGTGAGCGAGTCAGTACCGTCTGGCCGTATGGGCTCGTGGTCGGCTGCTCGGTGACGCTTGTAGTACTGTTTGGAGCCTCCTATACTCTGCGTTGCGTGTTCCAAAGTTTTCGCAGTTCCAATGCGGCCGTAGTGACCCTGCGGCTGCAGGGACACTCGTCTTTACCTTGCGTCCCATGATGAGTTCAGCTGATCCCCCAAGGGTTTTCGTTTTATTTTTTGCCAGGCGATTCATTATGGTGTCAGAAGACTACCCAATCAATATTTTCCTACAGCGTCACGTATATTTTTAATAAAGTAAAAAAAAAAAAAGAAAAACGCAGCTGCTCGAAACCGAAATTGGATGGGGAGGAAGAAGAAATATAGGGGAGAGAGTTGGCAGAAATCACGTGGCTCCCTGTATATTTCAGGTGCTCCATTTTTATTCAATACATTTCTATCCAATGGATAAACATTTAAGATTTGCTAATCTGGAACAAGTTGATATGTTTCAGATATTATTTTAATAAGTGTTGCGGGAACAAATAAGAGAGTGCGGTGAAGGTGCCAGGTATTTTCTTTTATTTAATAATTGTTTAACGTTTTTTAACATTGTTTCCAGGCTGACCCGGCCTAAGAACCGCATACAAGACCATGAAACTTCCAAGAGCCGCTGAGAGGGGGGGGGGGGGGGGAGGGGGGGGGGCAAATTTGAAATTTTTGTTCAGAGGAATAAACGAAACTCGAACTACTTTCGATCTATCCGAGTCAAACGCAGCCCAACTGTACTTTCGGGAGCAGTGGCACAAGACTACCGAACCGGAACCTGTTTTTCGGTTTAAAACGCGTTCCATTTCTCTTTTTGGGGAAGTGCTCGTGTGACCGGGAAGAAGGCGGGTGTGTGTGTGTGTGTGTGTGTGTGTGTGGGGGGGGGGGGGGGGGTAGGCGGGGGAGCCGCGAGCCGCATTTTAACACGCGAAGAGCCGCATGCTGTTCGCGAGCCGCAGATTGGCCACCCCTGGGCCCTGGTTTATGCAAATATGTTCCAAAAGCCAGGGGTAGTCATAAAACGGGAACTCGGCGATTTTTTTAGCAACCCCAACTAACTATATTTTCGAAATCGCCGTCCTTTACTCTTTCCGGTATGCTATTTAGTATCGCGAAATTCAGAATAGTTATTGTGAAATTGGCAAATAAAAATGACGCCAAAACGAAGATTCGAATATACCTGCGCTTTTCATTGCCGTGACGTCACGGGTGGGATGGCTTGCGGTTCGAGCGGGCAGTCTAAAAATGAACTCTGCCGAGCATTTGTATCGTGCTGCTGCGCGGGAGCTGGAGCGACTTTCCAAAGCATTCATTTGACACCATAAAACTGTTTGTAATCAGTTGGGAACAAAGTCTACAGCCCAAAGAGTGAACCCCTGCCTACCCATGACGTCACTTTTTCAATGTTGCCAAGAGAGTTTTCAACTTTGAAAAACACGATGAGGACCAAAATTGTAAATTCTGTAACTTCGCGAAAAAGTTATTTTGTTCAAATATATGGGTTACTATTTCAGCGATGTTTGTTGGTGTTTTTAGCAAGTTTTTAGACAAATCGGGGACTATGAAGAAAACGGCGGAGTAACCCTTACAAAACACAAAAATAACAACACAGACGTTTCGCCACCTATCCGGGCGGCATCATCAGTACGTGTTGTGTTAGAGGTGACTTTTGTCAGAATATATTCGAAACTTAGAACTTTAAGAGACACCTTATTGAGTAAAGGGCTTCTTTCTAAACCAGGAGTAATAAAATAAGTTCACTCTGGCTTAAAGGGGGCACTGACACCCCAAGGGCTGTATTTTTTTTATGGTCTAAAACGATGCAAGTTGTATTCATAAACACGCAAAAAAAAAAAAAAACGCATCGCAAGAAAAAAAATTTTCACGCGCGCGCGCGCCTTTTTATTTTTGGCGCCCTCCTCTGCCGCTCCTCGCTTCTTTTGATTCGTGACGTCAAAAATCATGAAATTTAGAAGCTGCGTAGGCAACATGTCTATAACATTTAATAACGGCAATCGTAAAACATGTTTTTCACGCAATTGCGAACGCACTACGGCCATTCTTTCTGAAATACCAAAAATCGAAGTCCGGTGTGATGTCGTCTCCTAGATTTGTATCCTCCCTTGGAAAACATGCTGCCTGGGCAGGCGACACCGCTCAAAACCGGTTCTTTTCGGTCCGCCGGCACCCTTATCTGTCGCTCCTTTCCTCCTCGCTTTAGGTCGCGATGGCAACAGCACGGAGTCGTGAAAAAAAGTGGACTCTCAGGCATACCTCGGCAAACCTCACTCATGAGGGCCCTCACTCACCCTCATCTTCACAGGTGAGGTGAGGGTGAGTGAGTGTCTGAACCAGGAAAATTCACGAGTGTGAGGATGAGTGAGGCTGTGAGGATGAGTGAGGGCTGTGAAGACCGTGAGTGCGTGAGGGGTGTGAAGGCCATGAGTGCGTGAGGGGCGTGAGTGGCGTAAGGGCCATGAGTGCGTGAGGGGTATGAAGGCCGTGAGGGCGGTGAGTGTGTGAGGGGTGTGAGGGCCATGAGTGCGTGAGGGCGGTGAGTGTGTGAGTGGCATGAGGGGCGTGAGGGGTGCGAGTGCGTGAGGGGCGTGAGGGCGGTGAGTGCGTGAGGCCCCCCTTCAGACGGAGAAACTTTCTCAGCAATTTTGGTGTTGCTGGCGGGTTGTTCCCTAGCTTTCCCTAGATCGAAACGAATTGCTGAGGTCGGGTCCGGCTCGAAACAAGCGAGCAACTCGGAGCAATTCGAAGACGTTTGAAGCGGCCGCCAGCTGTTTCGAAGAGACCGACAACTAGAGGTCTGCATGGGTAGATTTTTAGCAGCTTGGCCCAGCCTGCGATGCCAATTTTCACAACCCCGCTCTATTTTCGCCCTGGCAGCATGATTGCCACTGCTACACATGTTGACTATTATAAGTGTGACGTCATGAGTCCAAGCAAACCGTTGCTAGGGTCGTTGTTATGGACAAATACACGTGGCTAGGTTTTGTTACGAAAACCCGACCGTTCAAAAACCAGGAGTAGGATTTAAACTTCTAAAATTACAAGAATAGAAAGCTTGAATGTTATATATGTTTCGACTTCTGAAATATTTACGACTGCGACTTCAGGTCCTCAAGATGACTGCAGCAGACGAAGAATGCAAGTACTACGCCGTTTGCCACACGCCCGCCGGCCCAGCTGGCGCCGGCGTCTGAATAAAAATGATATTCTGATATTGCATTTGTTTGAAAGATGATGAGTTTCAGACACATACAAGAATTGAGTAGTGGCTCCAAGCCACTAATCTCTATGACAATTGCTGGATCGTGCATCCCCGCTCCGCGAGTGCGGCCACCGGACGGCCATCTTGTATGCGGTGAAATCACGTTTTTGCTAGCATTGCAGAGGCTGGTGGCAACGTACTGAAGACGTTTTCTATTCGTTTGTCGTCATTCGCCAAAGAAGTATTTTAAAACCACGTGTAAGCCGTGTGACTTGCCATTGAGAACACGCGGAAAGTTTTACGGAAGCGCAATGCCGCGGGAAAAAGGCACAATTCGTCGAAAGCAAATTTAGCCGGTCTCGCGGCGTGATCAAAGCTTCCTTGGCACGCCGAAGTGCTGCGTCTTTGTGCCTTCGCACGCTTGAATACCGATCAAGAATCGGAGCCGCGGCAAACATTTGAAGGTGTGTCGCGCGTAGATGTGTCTTTGCATCATATATTGGCCCCGGAGTTCTGGATCGTCCAGTTGTTCCGGCGAGTTGCTATCAAGGGGGAGGGGATGATGATCCGTACGGTTGCTCCTAGGCACTACTATTAACCATAGCTAAGTTCCAAATCTACTTTAATGAATCACATGGCAGCACAAATAGAGCAACGCTGTGGAGCAAGGAGGGTTTTCAAAGGCAAAAGTACAAGACGGCGAGTTTGAAAATGTTTGAAGCGCGGCCCATATGGTCGTGTGCAATCTGTTGACCAATCACAATTAGACGAGCCACGCCCAAACTTCAAGTGCAATTAAGTAGGTTGATAATGAGCCAGCACTGATCAGTGCCAAGATATTTGTTGACCTTAGTCAAGAACGTTGCGAAGCTCGTGAAGGAGAAAATTGGCGAGCTCAGGTGGCAGGAACCGCGTAGCTACTGTACATTCTGGTTGAATATCTTTCAGTCGGCTAAGTCCATCTTTCTATTAGCTTTTCTCTGTGCTAGCTTACACACAACCGTTTCTTCAGGTGCGCCCGCTTTAGAGAGATGCCTCTAAACTTGGTGCACTAAAGTGCTTTTTGAGATAAACGTTCTATCGTCATGACTCAATCAACAGGCTCTCAGGATTCTAAACAACTCGAAATTACGTTCATGCGTGGCCGATTTGCACATTTAGAAGTGCTCAAAGTTCCCGACACTTACCGTCGGCGTAGAACGACGGATGGCACTCGCGAGCGATGGGCTCCCGCGTGGACGACCAGTCCAGTTCGTCCATGCGAGAACAAATCGCTCTCGAGTGGCTGACAAGCGCCGTCCGCCGTTCGACCATATTCAGCTAGGGAGGCTCTAGTTAGGGTGGGCGCAACTGCTAGATCGGGGATCACGGGATATGGACGCCATGTTATTGATACATTTTGCTGGGAGTCTATGGGGCAAAGGGTCGTTTCATTTCCTAACTAAAGTCATAAAAGTACATTAATATGCTTGAATAATTTACGCACGGCATAAATGAGTACTTTTCTACAGCCGCCAGTTTTGTTCAGATAGGTTAAGAATTCGTTTGACGCAAAAAATGGTGAATTCCGCCATCTTGGACGTTGCTGCTTGTCTGGCAACCCTGAAAAGGAAGCGAGAGGCGCTACGCCAAGGCGTTCATTGCTTGCAATGGGAGGCGAGGGGAGGAAATTTGCACATGGGGCAACAGAGCGGGCGTCTGCTCTCGTGCAGGCAACGTCGGTACACTTCTTTTCCCTCAGGTGCCGCCATTAAATTGCAAAGGTTCTCCAGGATTTGAGTTGCACCCACCCTAACTAGAGCCTGAAGCTTCAGCAAGGATCAATAGTGCCATCTGTCTTTGTGCATCGACAAGTGTCGGAAACTTTGATCATACGCAAATCGGCCGTGCAGGAATGTGATTTCGGGTTGTTCAGCATGCTTAGAGCTTGTGGACTATAGCCAGCCGGCAATAGCCAGGCGGCGCCAGCAGAGTGAGAGCCCACGGTTATACCCTGTCTTGTTGTAACTTGGCAAAGGGTGAACGATAAGACCCACATTGCGCGCCGAAGGCTTCAAAATGCGCGACCTGTGCAAGCGCAACCCACACATATTGGAGCATGACGCAGCGAAAAGCCTGATACATCTTCGGAGTAGAGGCGCGCTCCGGTGATACGCAGTCACGTTCCCATTGGCCCGCCAGGGCCGTAGCTTCCGCTGTACTGGCATGTTACGCGATCACGGCTTCCTGGGATACCCAGTATTTCTTGCTTCAGACACTAGGCTAAGCGGCGCCACCAGAGTAAAAGTTCACGTTTGAACAATGCAGCCGCCACTCCCAGAGGTACCCGATATTCCTAGCTTCAGTCGCTAGATGGCGCCAAACCAAACAGCATTGCAGGTTGCCTATAGTAATGACCATAGAACGACGATCTCAAAAAACACTTTAGTACATGCAATCTTAGCCGATCTGGGCAATCAGTCACCTAGGGATGTTTGCCTTTTAATAATGCAAGACCTGCCACAATACTAATGTCTGTCCGCTGTTTTTCAAAGGCAGGTTTTTAACATTGGAACTAATTTCTTTGCAGCAAAAATGTTTTCTTTTTAATATTTTCTAAGCTTGATTTGAACATATATAGTCCCATAAAGTCCTTTAATGCATATTTAACATTTGTTTTAGGGAAGCTGCAGCTGCAATCATGGAAGACGATGATGCCTGAAAGCAAGAAATCATCTCTGATGAGTTAAATAAAAAAGGTTGTGATTATCTACCTTTAGATACAGTTGCAACTTTTTTCAGTTTCGGATATCCAGACACTAGTAGTTGCCGGAATTGGTGACTGTCAATTAGATTTGCATAGTTGGGACCATGGTGGAAGAAACATTTAGGTGACGACTTTCTGTCCGAAGCGGCGACCACATTATGTTTGGTGCGCCGAGCGCTTCACTCACACGGGGATAGATGACGCCCAAGTATGGCCGACCGCTCGGGTAGTTTTTCTCAGCGGTGGTCCCACATTCCCTCGCTCACCGCTTCTTGTTGTACCCACGGTGGAAGTAACACATTTAGGTGAAGACTCTCTGCCGCCAATTGCCAAAAAACCACTTTGCTTGGGCTTAAAATTGACTTCGTTGTAATCACTCGACTGAACTCGTCATTTTGTCTTTGTTAATATATTGTTTGCTTAAGAAAAACTAAAAAATATATTTATATCACCAAACTATTATTTTTCTGGCGTGAACGTAATCTATGCGTTTCAACCGAGCTACGAGACTTCAATCGCCGTAAACATCGTCTAAATGACATTTACTTGCGCTGTCTGGCACGGCAAAACGTAAAGGTCATTTGAAAATCCTAAAGGCCTTTGGCGTAAAGGTCCTTTTAGGTGCCCGTCTGACAGAGGTATGACAGATTGCCGTGCTGATCCATACACAATTGCACCATAGTCCAGACGGGAACAGCACAACAAACTCAACACAGCACATCAAAGTTAGTTCTATCGCTAGCTATAGCTCAAAAATAAATACATTTTTTTTGTTTCCAGGTCAATATATTTATTTTGACATGCATGTTGGATTTCATATGAAAGCACTGTCGTAAGAGATTGGTTGTCATTACTCGAAGCACTGACAGATTAATCTATTACTTTCACAGTCCTTTAAAGTATCAGTGAGTAGTCTTAAAAAATGAGCAATGATTTATTCAAAATATACAAACACTTATAGAAAGATAAAAACATGTAAAATCCAAAAGTGAACTACACAGCAGCCATGTGCTGTGTGTCCTTGCCAGCGATTACAAAAGACTAATCCCAAAGAGAATAGATTACATCCACTGACATTACAAGCAAGCTTTACACAACTTCTCTGTGCGAGTGGGTATAGTCAAGAATATGTTCTGGAGACACAATAGTTGTCAGTTTTCTGTTGGCTCGTGATAGTAACTTAAACTAAAAACTCATTGATTGTACGAGTTTCACACAAAATCTCCCGTCAGGTCAATGCTATGTACAAAAGATCAGGCAATGAAAACAAATGTTTATAAAAACATCTTCATAAAGACATAAATTTTTATAAAAATGGATGTTTCATGCTTATGAAAAGATGTATATAAAAGCCTGGACATTTAGTGTTTATGAAGACATGTTGATAAAATAATGAATGTTTATAAAAACAAATGTTTATGAACACATTTTTATAAAAGCGTTACCATAAAATACCGGGCAAGCACCCACTCTACTTTCACTGAAAACTGGGTCAATATAGACATGGGCGCTTGTTCTGGTCAAATTGGGCACTTGACATGTTGCAGAATTCGTATAACGTATAACTTGACGTATAATTTGATAAAAACTGTTTGCGCATGTATTGCAACCTCTGTCCAGGTAAGCGTAAAATTAAGGCCTAAAATTGTCAAAGGAATGCATTAAAACTGCAACTGCACTTTAGAATAGAGTAAAACTGCAACTGCAAGGAATAGAATAGGGTGAGTGCTGATGAGAATAAAAGGAAGAAATGAGTTGATGGGTGAGGGGGGACAGTCAGCAGGGAGTCACCAAAATGATGTAGACCTCGGCCGGTGCAGGCGAGATGTTCCGGATGGAGTAGGGCACCCCTGGGAGAGGAAACGACACGCTGCACGTGTGAAACACAGGGGAAAACGCAAGACCAACAAAAGAACCACACAAGACGCGGCCGTCCTGATGCTAGCAGACACCCACAATTGCGTACGTCTCTTCTATGCCCATCGAAACGATGCTTCATTTATGCGAAGGTGTCTCGGTGCACTTAACAAACAGAGGCAGGAAAACAACAGGTGGAAGCTTTGCCCAGTGTTGTCGCTAGAGGTGCCGCAAACTTCTTTCGAACCTCAGGTCGAAGATTGAACCAAGCAGTTTGAAAGGTCCAAAAACGTTTCGAAATGTCAAACTTGTTACATAAAATTTTTCGAGATTTTCGAATTTTCGGTACTAAGAAATGAAACTTTCTTTCCAACTTGTACACAAAGAAATTTGACGAGTATCAGACCACACGAAGTTCAAAATTTAGACAAACTTAAACAAAGTTTACCCCCGATGTAAGTAGTACAAAATATCAATGTGTGGAGGGGAGTGAAAACTGCTCTGGAGTTTCACTTAGCCTATCGCTCCACTAATGACTCGCTTTGAAAGAGCCGAATGATCGCTTTAAGGTAGCCTCGGCTTCGTGCCTTTTTCCTCCGGCTTCCGCAAAGAGTCTCTCCCAGGCGCAAATCCATAGGTTGCCCCGAGGTAACCGGTGCACCAACGGATCCCTGGTCTGTAGACTTGAAATTCAACAGAGGCCTTCGTAGCCTCAGTTGTTTCTAAACATACATACCCCGATTTCCTCGAGCGAGCAACCGATCGGGGAAAGGTGCGTGCAGAGGTGCATGCCGACGCGCTACAGCGAAAGCTGGATAGGCAAATAGTCCATTATCATTTGGAACCGGTTGCATTTAAGAGCGGCCAGTATTTTCATTCATCAAACAAGAAAAGTTGCAGACAACGGCAATATGGTAAACTCGACGGCGACCAGTCGTAACCTGCTCAGCTGGTTGTGTTCTCCTACACCTCGAGCTGTGTCGGGTGCTGTGCCTGTGTTCTTTCCATCCTGCGGGTAATCCTGCCGAGAATAAAAGTCCAGAGAGACTAAAATCTTTTGGGAAGCCTGGATGCCCTTATGTGCGTGCCTTGCCTCGTATATTTCATTGCCTCATGCCAGCATCCCAAGCGCACTCAACGAGGCTACCTTGAAGCGAACCAAAAAATAAAACTTTATCGACTTATTTTAACCAGTATCCGAGTCTCGAACACACGCACATATCATAACCCATGGATTTTCAAGCCACGGGTCCCTGAGTACCCTCTCGGGTACCCATGGGTACTCTCTCTTGGGTACCCAGGGGGCACCAAAGAGTACAACCACAGGTTCCCCAAACTCCCAAATATCCTCGCACGTCCCTGCCCCAAACTAAAGCGTTTTTTTCAGTACTATTAAGGCAGGTTCGAGCCACTAATTGATGTATGAGCCAAGCACTTCCCGGCGTGTGCATTGTTGCACATACCAGGAAGCTAACGGTCAAGAGCTAGCGGTTCTTCGAGGTCAAGGTTGAGGAGCCTTTGCCACAGCCATAGCAATTTGGCCAGAGTTTCACTCTGAGAAAGAAATTATATTGTGCCAGAAATTACTCCTATTTCTACAAAACGAGGCAGAATGCAGAGGACAAAGCCTCATGATGCAGCCATGACACTGTTACAACTCTAGCATCGGTTGTAACGTGGTACAAAGACGCGCACACCTTTGTCTTCGTCTTGTGGGAGTGTGAGTACAGGTGTGGTTTAGCAGGCCCGCAACGGCAGAAAGCACCGCCGAGACTCGGCACTGCAGTGGGCAACACTTACACGTGCCACGACAAAAGGAGAAACTCCCCAAATCAGACACAAATCATTGTAGCCTGGATGCTCGATGCCAGCAACAAAACGAGGCCTGTGCATTTACACCTTGCTTGGACGAAAGAGAGCTCGACATGAAGACTCACCTCGACTGATGTAGGAGCAGCTGTTCTTTGTGAGCACCTCCCAAGAACCCCTCCTCTCCACTACTACGCTCTTGTCTGTTGCAAGGAGCATCTGAAATGCGAGGAAGACAAAAAATGATGAAATTCCAAGACACAGATAAACTAAACTGATATAAAAAGGTAAGTGACAACCTTTGGCTAAATGGCCAAGTGCGTTTGTACACATGGAAAGCATGTTTCTCCCATACAGTGAGCAAACTTGAAGTTATAAGGCTGCGGAGCGATTCAAAATTTCTAACCAATTAATCGGCGACCTTCGATCGATCAATGCATCGGTAGGTCAATCGGTGTGTCTAATGTGGAGGCTGTAATATTACATATTTGGGGAACAGAATTGCTAGGATTTTTTGAAGGATGCAAGAAAAGTAAAGATTTAATGAAGCCATTTCATTTTATTCCTTGGTTTGTTTCGCATACATTCAAATGCCGTGGGCCATAGGAGAGGACAAAAAGAAATGCACAAACGTTTCATACTTATCTCAAGTTACCAGCAACCAATTCAGGTACCCGGCAAAATTTAGCGGCAAACTGACGTCACGTGACCCATGCACCAATTCAGGTTGTTCGCTAAATTTAGCGGAAAATTTACATCACATTACCGATGCACCAATTCAGGTTTCCCAGCTAAATTTAGCAGAGAAATAACTTCACATGACCCATGCAACAATTCAGGCTCCCCGCTAAATTTAGCGAAAAATTTACATCACATTACCTATGCACCAATCAGGTTCCCTGCTAAATTCAGCGGAAAATTGACTTCACACGACCTATGCACCAATTCAGGTTCCCCACTAAAATCAGCGATAAATTGACGTCACATTACCTACGCACCAATCCAGGTTCCCCACCACATTTAGCAGAGAAATAACTTCACATGACCCATGCAACAATTCAGGTTCCCCACTACATTGAGTGATAAATTGAGGTCACATGACTAGGGTTCGGAGTTTTCGGTTTAAACCGATAAAAGTACGCCGAATCCGTTTTCGGAAATTCAGTTTTAACCGAAAAAGGTCAGTTTTTAGGTTCGGCATTTTCGATTTAAACCGATAAAGGTACGTCGAATCCATTTTCTAAAATTCAGTTTTAACCGGAAAAGGTCACTTCGACCTTCCAGTCCTACCGCAGAGCCGTGGCGAAAAAGTGGCAAGACAGTGTCCATCTAAACGTGTCCGAATGTATGGGACACACGGATGCGCATCATCGATCAAAACGTGAAGTCCGAAATTGCCCATGACTTCGCTATGTACGAGCGTGTTTTCAAACTCGTAAGGAAGACTGACTTGATGCAAGCTCTGCATGTTGTGTTGTGCTTCAAAACGTCGCACCGTGTCTCTGGTGGCGGTCACAATTGGTTGATTGGCCGAGTTCAGCTCAGCTAGGCGACGCTTCATCTCCTCAGCCTGCCAGTGTCCAGTGTTAGTGTTGAGAGGGCATTCTCGAAGCTCAGGGTCATATTAACAGGAACGAGAGAGTGCGGATCAACGAGGAGAACCTGGGAAAGTACATCTGTGTGTACTATAATAAGATACCGTAGTCCTGATATACAGAAGGTGAAGTTCCACGATTTTGGGTATAAGCTTCATATCTAACTTGTTTGTACTTGTGTTTTTTTTTTTCTTGTTTCTTTTACAGGGTCACACATTTGCCAAATAAAGTGTCCATTTCTTTTTCAATACATCTGTGCAGTTATTCTTTGAGTGATCATTATATAATATCAAAGCTACAAGGACCATCTGGTCCGGTGTCCGTGGGTGTTTATTTTATATTTGCCGAAAAAAAGCCGATAAACTTTTGTTGGCATAAATATACGCCGAAAAAAACCGAAAGTGGAATTTTAAAATAAACACCGAAAAAAGTATGCCGAATTTTGAAAAAATAGAAACGGAAAACGCGGAAGCCTACACATGACCTATGCACCAATCCAGGTTCCCCGCTAAATTTAGCAGAGATATAACTTCACATGACCCATGCAACAACTCAGGTTCCCCGCTAAATTTAGCGGAAAATTTCCATCACATTACCTATGCACCAATTCAGGTCCCGGCTAAATTTAGCAAAATATTGACTTCACGTGACCTATGCACCAATTCAGGTTCCCCACTAAATTCAGCGATAAACTGACGTCAATGACCTATGCACCAATTTAGGTTCCCCGCCAAATTTAGCAGAGATATAACTTCACATGACCCATGCAACAATTCAGGTTCCCCGCTAAATTTAGCGGAAAATTTACATCACATTACCTATGCACCATTTCAGGTTCCCAGCGAAATTTAGCGGAAAATTGGCGTCATGTACCTATGCACCAATTCCGGTTCCCCGCTAAACTTAGCGGAGAGCCGAACACCTGCCCGTGTTTGCAACATTAAATGCTATCGCATTCATTGATAATCCCCCTGTGGTTTCTACAAACTTGTCTCTGCCATCAAATTTTCTATCTTTCTCTCCGTGTACAGTGCAGTCCACTTAAAACGATACCACATATAACAATGTATTGCTTAAAACGATCAGTTTGTTTGAAACTATCAATTTTTGCACTTTGTCCATGTAAAAAAACCCAGATATAGCAATGCGATTAGCCTTGGTATACCGGATACAGCGAGAAAACTAGTCCGCCTAGAACGTATTTATTACAAAAATTGGACTGAAAACGAGAAGAAAAAGAAGCGAAGAAATGCACCGCGGAAACGGTGGCAAAATCGGCATCGGTGGCCAAAATCGGACGGTATCATCGCGAATGGGCGCATCGAATACTCTGCGAGAAGGCGCTGCGTGCGGTCTCAAGCGGAGCATTATCATCATCATCGTAACCAGCGAGGTGCGTGACGTTTGCATACGCCGCGGCTTGTAAGCTTGGCAGTTTGATACTTTAGACCCATGTTGCGGATAAAAAAAACAGGACGCGGGATGGCCAAAAAAACATGCTTTTCGTGTAAGGTTCGTCAAATTATGAGGCGCTGGAGAAATTCAGCCTTCTGTGTTAAGTCCTTATTTCGAACTCTTTTTGTTCGCCTTCCGCCCATTGAAAAGCATGCGGGAAGGGCCTTAGAACGCACCTGGTATCGCTGCGCCGCAGCGTTCTTCCGCACGTCTGCTTTCCTCGCCGTCACCATGGCAACGAACGCCGAATGAATGGAAGCACGCACGGTACCGCCGCGTGAAGCCAGCAACAGCTGACGCCATTTTACGAACGCCGTCTGCTAGCCAAAGCCGAACGCGGTATGTCAGATCAACCGCCTCCGCCGGTGCTCGATCGCCGACCAGGTGCGTTCTAAGGCCCTTCCCGCATGCTTTTCAATGGGCGGAAGGCGAACAAAAAGAGTTTGAAATAAGGACTTAACGCAGAAGGCTGAATTTCTCCAGCGCCTCATAATTTGACGAGCCTTACACGAAAAGCACGTTTTTTTGGCCATCCCGCGTCCTGTTTTTTTTATCCGCAACATGGGTCTAAAGTATCAATCTGCCGTAAGCTTTTTCTTTGTTGCTTTGGGCATTGCGCAAGATGGCTCCAACGAAACGTAAAGCGATCTCTCTCGACAGTGATCCACCTTCCATGTCCACGCAAAGTGCCCTGCTCGCGATTCATTCGCTGATCAGTTTTGTTCAGTCAAAAGGGCTGTCGCCAGCGTACGCACAACAACTCGATGTGATGCAAACTGCGATCGTCAAGCTGCGGCTTCCGTGCAAGCAAACGGAAATCTCAGACTTTTTTAAGCATGCGTAGCATATTTCATTCTGTACTTATTAAAGTCTCCGAGAAGCAGAAAATATAACGTTTCACGGCTCATCTTTCACAACCTGATCGACTCGATGCTGGTGAGTACCCTTTGGCATCGGGGAACAAGGAGGGTAATATTTTGGACCTTTAAAGGCGCAGTCCAGATACAACGATAATCGGTCATAACTAGGGTTCCACGTTTTCGGGTTTTATTTTTTCGAAATTCGGCATACTTTTTTCGGCGTTTATTTTAAGATTCATTTTTCGTTTTTTTTTTTCGGTGTATATTTATGCCCGAAAAAGTTTACCGTTTTTTTTTTCGGTGAATATGAAAGAAATACCATCGGTCACCGGATCAGATGATCCTTGTAACTCTGATATTTGTGATCCCTCAAGAAATAACGACAAATATGTTGAAAAAAAAAAAAAAAAAACAGACACAGAAGTACAAGTCAGCACCTAAAAACATGGAACTTCACCTTCTGTACATCAGGATTACGCAATCATATTATAGTAAACACATATATACCTTCCCAGGTTCTCCTCGTTGATCCACGCTCATACTTTCCTGTTAATGACCCAGGGCCTCGAGAATGCCCTCTCAACGTTAACACTGGACACTGGCAGGCTGAGGGGATGGAGCGCTGCCTGATCTAAAATCGGCCAATCAACCAAATGTGACTACCAAAAGAGACACGGTGCGACGTTTTGAAGCACAACATATTTCGTGTACTCACCAAATTCTGACTGCAAATCTTGCATGACGCTAAAAACCTTATATTAGCCCACATTTTTTCCCCTTATACTAGCCCACATTCGGCCACTAGCCCGAATTTTTTTTTTTTTGGTCCACGAACTTGACACATTAAGCCCGATCACAGAAAGGACATAGATGTCCCGCAAAGGACAACCCAAGACCTCTTTTGTTGAATGTTGAACCTTGGAAGAGGGCAATCACGAAGACGTCACACAGTGTCGAAGCTTGCAACGCCCTCTCTCCCTTCCCCCGTACCCCCGCCCCTCTCGAGGCGACCCTAAGAAACTGACCATTTTCGGTTAAAACAGAATTTTAGAGAATGAATTCGGCTTACATTTAACGGTTTTTATCGGTTGAAACCGAAAATGCCGAACCTAAAAACTGACCTTTTTCGGTTAAAACCGAATTTCCGAAAATGGATTCGGCGTACTTCTATTGGTTTTTATCGGTTTAAACCGAAAACTCCGAACCCTAGTTATAACGATCAGATTTTTGGACATCATTAATATCGTTATAAGTGGATTGCACTGTAGTATTACACGTCACTTGATACAGTCAGTTACAGTTAAGAAAAGTTTCCGAGGGAAAGTTGTGCTGTTTGGAAGAGGAAGCAAATGGAATGCTGAAGAGGAGGAAACCCCCTCCTCTCTCTAGTGTTCAGTCTGCTTCCTCCTCTCCAGCCTTCCTTTCCCTTGAAGACTTTTCTCAACTTGTCACTGACTACAGTAGCGCTTTGTCCTATCTCCCTCGTCTGCTTTTCCTTGTTATGTTGCACTATCTAACTCATATTATAGTAAAGCATATTGCAGGGCTAGTCGCTTTTGCTATCCTTTGATCCAGGTAACGTTGTATTCTCACTTTAGCGTGGTTCCACCGCTGCTAACACCACATTTGCCAGGATTTCTGGCTATCTACGACGCGTAGCTTTCTATGTGGGTTAAAAAACGGCATCTTTCCCTATTGGATAAGATAGAACGGGCTTGTTAAAAACAAAGCCAGTGAATAAACTTCCAGAAGAGCCCATGTCCAGCCCGTGGTTCGGACTACTGGAGGGAGTTACACAAAGCTGCTGGGAGCCAGCCACAAACAGGTGCGACGTTACAAAGCCAAGAAGAATACGCCGTGCCCGCACCGTGTCGTGATCCCAGGTCTCGGAGTAGCCCTTGACTCCGCTGGGCAGCAGTCGAACGATGCCGACTGTAACGTGATCCGTGCTCACCAGGAGTCCTAGGCCCATGGGGGCAGTCTTCCCCACCGGACGCAGCTCGCCGTCCAGAAGCTCCACATCCCGACGCTGCTTCGTGAAGACTGCGCACGGGTGTGGTACATTTACAGACTGGGAGCTATACTACGGCGCCTGAAACACGTCTCCCAATTATGCATTCGGCGTCCGCCCGTCGGCGCTCACGGTAGGCGGCAGTGCTTTTGCCCCCCACCAGTCTGGCCGACTGCCCGTCTCTACCATGTCCGACCACCCATATATATTTTGCCTCCGCCACACAGGACGACGCCAATTTCGGAAATATGCGACGCCTCGGATTGTTGCGTTCAGCAGACCTAAGAGGCACTACGCAACAAAACTGCACGATCCCCGCGAACAAGGTCACTGCTGCGCGGCAAAGGACGTTCCGAGAAGGCGTAGGAGGAGCACGAGAGAATGCGAGTGCCCCAACTCCTGGCTGCCAAAGCTTCCGTGAACAGCTGGAGAGCGACCTGCAGCAGAACGGGCATCTGCCGCATCTACCACCGCTGCTGCGACAACGCCAGGATCGCAACCGGCAACGGCTCGACGCTTTTGCGACGTCATGGGGCAGAAATCGAAGGACCACATTTCTAGACGCGGCGAACACGCCGGTTCCAGATGAGTTGCGGGCACCATGGCCATACCCACGAGACGTTTCACGACTCTCGGTATGCGAGCAATGTCACAAAGTGACGGACGAGTTTGTTTTCGTCCATCACCGTTCTCGAGAATTGAAGATTTGCCTCCAATCAAACCTACATATTCGGAAGACGCACGCGGCGCTTAGGCAGAGTAATGATACTTGTGCAAGCTGTAGTATGCGTTCCAACGAAAGCGTAGAGATTACAACCAACTGCTCGGTACAGTTCATCCTCGCCGAGCAAATGTGCCGACCCGCGAGGTAAAAATCGGGACTGCTGAGGAAAGACACCTACCTCGTCGCTCGTGCGCGATTCTCTCGGGAGACTTGCTCAGGCTCTTCTCGGTCGGCGGATTGTCCACTGCAAAATGTGACCCTTTGTGAGAGAAGCAGGCACGTGGAATCTCAAACTGGGTTCCCCAGATTGCCCCCTACAAGGTTCCCCCAGCTATCCTCGACTCAAAAGTGAAGCTCTAGTTTAAAGCAATATTTGAGCGAACCTGATCCACCCACTGATGACAATTTTGAGCAAAATGCGGCATTCTTCTGCAGGCTTCTTCGCTGCTTCGTGGCGTCAATGCCGAAACTGAGACACGTTTCTCGGCTGTCAGTCCAAAAAGATGGGAGTTCCTCGAGATAAAGTTCTCAAGCGTGCAATTAAGCGGATCTTGACGATGTGTTACCGTCACACAGCAGTCACCCGTTTCAGTTACTTTAATATGTCGATGGAACAGCAACCTCCAAAACTTTTGCTTTCAGAAAGTGTGTGGATATGGTCGAACCCAGACATACTGAATTCAAAGGGGGTCGTAGAACAGTTTAATACATCGATGCTTTAACACATTGAAGTATGTAAACCTAAGCTCCAGTTGAAATCTCTATGAGTCTCAGCTAACACCAAAAACGTGACAAATGAAAGCATAGCAAATATCCAAGAACCACTAAATACAGTAAACATGAGCAGCAGCACACCTCACTGTAATTTTGCATGGGCAAAATCAGAATGTGCGGGTGCACACAAAAATAATAATAAAAAAAATATCACTGAAAGAGTATGACTCATAAAAAGAAGAACTCTCTTCATCCGCAGAAGAAAAGTCAAGCAAGCAACAAAAAAAGAAGAAAAAGTGGCATAAAATTACAGTAGAAAAAAAAAAAAGAACGGGTAAAGCAAAAATTATGCACGAAAAAGGTAAATGAATATAAACGAGGCATTCATAAAGCGATTCCAGAACTCTTGTCGATACACTGGATGAGCCAAAGACTTCTTTTTTATTGTGGGCTAAGGAGTTGAGGCGGAGCATTGTTCTCTTCTGCCTCTTTGCGCCTTTCGCTGGTCATGGTTAGGGTTGTGGTCATGGGTAGGGAGCAATGGCAGTGATTGGGAAAGCCTCCCTACCAAGGCATGGCGCATGGTTCGATGTATTAAATGTCCAGCATGGTAAAGTTCGATACAGACGCAAGAGGAGCCTATACTTTTACGTGGAATTTCCAAGGGGATGTTTCAACTGTTCCAAATAGACAATATCTCGAAATACTCGGATACAATATAATCGGGTTCGATTGTATTATGCACGTTGATAGGCAAATTATCGGCCCCGCGAAGAATTCCAAAGCATTAACCACCTACAAAAGGTTGTGGCAATGACCGCCCACCCTAGCCTGTTACATAAAAAAAATATCTTAAAGGGACCATGAAATGACCTTTTTACTTTTACCAGATAACTTTTACATTAAACCGTCAATGTTCACTGAATGCCGAACAGGCATCCGTTTTCGTCTCGGTTTATTAACGTCTACACAAAAAATTAATGAAATATCGACTTTTTCTTTCTCTCCAACTGACCGCAAAACAAACTGCGGCGTAATTTTGACGGTCGTGACGTACCCCGTTTCCAGAACCGGAAGTTCTCTCGGCAGTAGGAGAACGGGAGCGTTAGCGACGGCGAGTTGGCGGTGTGCCGGTAGGTTTCACTGCGCTGATGGCGCTGATGTATTTTCTGAATTGGCGCCTCTCATCGCCGCGATAGCCATGGACACATCGCAGCTGAGCAAGATTCAATTAGATATGTTGCGCTACAGCGACAGCATGAGACTAGTCCTATACGCCGGTATGCCTGTTGGAAAGTGCGGAGAGTCTTCCGGTGAAGACTCCAGAAGTCAACCCAACTGTCATTGTTGGTAAAAGGTGGCCAGTGTCAGTCGTCTGCAAAGCGACGTAGATAGAGACAAATTGCCGCGACTTTTTTCGCGGCCTCGGAGATGCAGGAGCGAGCCGACGTTAAAAAAGATGAGTTTGAACTACGACAGTGTCAGCAAGAGCCACGTAAATACCTCTTCACACTCTGAGCGGATGCGCGCGTTTGATGGAAGTGCTGTATTTGCGCTGTTGGTAAGCACTTCGGGACCGATCTTTTACGATTGCAACTCGATACTGACGCGACACTCGGCAAAGGAAGGTTGGGCCGGCATTGCACGTAGCTCCCACGAACTGTTATAGCTCGACAGTGACGTGCAGTTTGTCAGAATAAAAATGGCATACTAATAACAAAGTGAACATACCGTGTTACGAAGGTAATCCATACGGCGTTTATTTGAGCTCTATATCACACAAAACAAGAAGATAGAATCGACGAGAGTCCCTTTTCGACGACAGTGTTCGTCAACACTGCCTCGGAAAACAAGGGGAAGAGATTGACCTCACCTCTTAATCTAAAATTGAGGTCAGCGATCAAAATACGGGAAGGGTCCACAAGGGTCGCGCGGGTGTATTCCATTCAGCACGCCAGCCGGTCGTGGGCAGACGGTCTTGGCCAAGTACCGTCGAAGCAACGCTGCGCCGAAGTGCCTGCTAGGCTTATCAGCCGAGCTTGCTTGGTCGCGGGTCGGTGAATTCGTGGCCGTTCTGGCTTTTCTCGGGTGTTTGTGGATCCAGCGTTCTTGTTCGTCGTGGTCTGTTTCAAGTACTTTTTTCTTGCTGCTTGAAGTCGGGACGCGCGAGAAGTACACATAGAAAAATAAACGTTCCTTGATCGTCGCGGCCAAGTAACTGAGCCCAACACTGTCGGCCCCACCCCCCCGACCAACCTCTACCGCCCCTGCTGCGCACGCGCAGTAGTTGCTTCGTTTACCACACGATAGATGGTGCTTGGCTCTCAGCATTATCAAATTTGGCAATTTTCGTCACATCTCTAATTATGCTACAAAATGTGGATCTGAATATTATTTAACAAACCTTTTAGGAAACATTCACCGGATATTTATTGTTTACGATCGCGGTGCTGGTGAGGTAGGCTCTTACCCAATAGGCGACGTGGATTCGGCTGACGTGAAGCGATTCCGCGGATGCATCGCAGTGAAAAGGCAGAGAGCTTTCGAAGGAAAGAAGGTGCAAAAGAGTCCAGTTTTCTTTTAAAAGTTCTATAGCGAATAATTTTTTTTGGCTCCCTATTTTTGTGTTTTTGTGTTTCTTTTCATACCTTTTACGACGATCGGTGGATGAAATTCGATTTCAGAATCGTTTCATGGTCCCTTTAAAAATACACATCCACAACAAAGAACACGGGTATGCTCTGTTCAAGGACGCTTAATGCTGAGGGCTCCACAAGCCTGTGTATTTTTATGATGGCCATATCGAATGGAGTGACAGGAAAGACAGGAGCAACAGTGATTGGATATATTGCAACAACTGCGATACATTCCGAGCTGTTATTGTGCTATAACATCTTTTTTTTTTGCTCTTTATTAAACAGCATTTTCACGCCTGTCAGTATTTCTGTGGGGCGACATATAGGATTTTTTATTTGTGGACTCTGCTGCTGAACAGTACTATCTTAATCACAACGGGAACACAAAAGCGCATGGCATCAGGCGCTATCGGAGCACTTAATGGGCAGGCGTGCAACTGTGACTGCAGCACTGTGGATGTGCTGCAGTTGAGTGCTGGGTCGTTAGCTCCGATAGTACCCAATGCCACGCGCTCCCGGATTCCCGCTAACTGTGATTAAGAGGATATCGCAGCTGTATTCAAACTAAAATAAGGATATTTCCCGATTCCAGGTGGCACTGCAGGTGCTGCTTTCTTTCCCGTCTAAACTGCGCCAGTCGCGAAAGAGTTCCTTATTTCCATCAAAGAATAAACAAATAAAAGGGATAAATGTAGCAGCGGCCGCTGCCACGCCGTACTATACTCTCTCCGAAGAAAAAAATCGTTGACCTGCACCCCGTACCATACTTGGACGCGGTCAAACACAGTTTATCGTAAGTCTGATGTTACATTACACCGTTACAGTAAGACGTTACAGATCTCCATGAAAATCGGCTGCCAAGAGATTTTGCGTTAACTCAAGCGAAAAACTCCCACACAAGGAACGGCAGAGCCTCAGAGTATCTTGATGACAGCATGCACGCGGACGGCCCATGCCTGTGAGGTTGCATTCTTTGCACAAGGGTGACCTACAACTTATGATGGAAGCATTGTTGCAGTGTGCCTACAAGCGCCCATCCTAGCAAGCTGGCCAGCCTATGAGGACCCAACGTCGAGACTATGTGAGGGCTCCTACCAAGAAGGAATGTTCAGACGCTTTGTTTTTGTTTGCGCCACCTTGTCCTCCGACGTGCACTTTAATTCAACAATGAGGAATCTTTGATGCGGTGGTGCAAGGATGCTTTCAAAAAAACATTTCCTTAAACCTCCCGAGACTGGGTGGAGAACGTGAGGAATACAAAGTGGAAGAGAAAGGAAGCCAGTGTCTCAAACTCAGCTCAATTGTTTCTTCTGTTCCATTTATAAAAAAATTCTCTGGATCGACAACCAACCACCACATGCACAAAACGCACGGTTCAGAAGCCAGGCACATGCAAAAGACCTGCCATACCTCCCTGAACAAGTCATCCTCCATCATTGCAGTAATTAAAGCAGAGAAAGGAAATGTGTCCACCTTTTTGGAGGATGACTAGTTCTAGGAGGTATGCCAGGTCTTTTGTGTGTACTTGTGTTCCAAACCTGGGGGTGTTTTTGTGTGTGTGATGCTTGGCTGGCAAACCAGAGAATGTTGTAAGAACATTCCACTAAAAAGAGCAGAGAGGGAAATTCCCTCTCTCCTCTCACCCCGCTGTGTTGACTGCTTCGTAGATTGGGCAGTACCAGACGTCCGGTTGGCGTGCAAACACGGTTGAAAATAGCATTATTCCAGAAATATTAGGTTCAAATGTGCAAATTTAGGTGGGCTAGTTAAAGGGCAAATACGCTCAATTTTAAAAATTTCATAGTTGAGTGATTTCACACTAAAAAGCACTAATGAAAGGAACTATGTGATTTGCTTTGCAAAAAATGAGATATCTTTTGTGAAATCTTACTTTAAACACAAGGAGAAACCGAAACAAACTTTGGCTCCATCAGGCAACATTGGCCTTGCGCCACCAAAAACATAACTACCACGTGGTACAAACAATCATGTGATCCTCTACGCGACTACGGCTGGGATCAAGGCGGGTCTGCTGGGTCAGGCGTGTGCAAGGCACAAGTGTCGTCTACACCACAGTAATCACCACGTTTTGTTTCTACAATGCCCGACGATGTCTGCACAACTGCAGCATCAGTCTGCTTACGTAGAGTGATTGAAACCCTGAGAGACAATAACCACAAACGGAGAGACAACTGTTACGAATGTCTCCGATATCATCGGAAGCGTTATGTTTTCTCCGTTCTAATCAACCCTTTCCCTTCCCCCTCCCCTCACTCTACGGCATAAAAGGACATGCCTTGAATAAAATCTCGTTCGTTACTGCCCGCTTGTTGTGTTGGCTGCGTCATCGTAACAGTGGCGACGAGGATGGGATTGTAAGTCCCCTAGTCATTCGCAGTAGTAATGGCCAGCTACACGAGGCCACCGAAGTTCGACGAAGCGGTTGACAAATGGCCAGCCTACCAAGTACAGCTAGAGGCTTTCTTCTAAGACAATGGTTTCATGGGCAAGAAGCATGCTTTGCTCGTTGCAGTGCTGAGCAGCAATACCGTGGACATCATTTGCAGATGCTGCGCCCGAACCAAGGTCAATGAGCTTCCTTCGATCGTGGTTATTGCTCTTTTGGAACAGCATTTTTTGTCAAAACTCAAATTGAAATTGCCAAGTCCTACAAGTTCTTCACGCACAACCAGTTTGAGAGAGAACCCGCGAAGGACTTGGTCGTGGCCATTCGTCAAATAGCAGACACGTGCGATTTCGGCGCCATACTCGACCGGATGCTAAGAGTATAAATAGTCTGTGGCCTCCGGATTACAACTGTGAGTGGGCAGCTCCTTGTGAGAGCAAGAGTGAAAGTCGAAGAGATCATGGCCGAGATGGCGGAAAAAAAAAAAAAAAATGCGAAAGATGCCGTGCAAGAGGAGGGGGGCATACACGCAGTGAGAGGCAGGTCTTATCGACTGGCGGGAAACTGAGTGTTCCAGATGCGGCAGAAATGGGCACAATCACGAAGCATGCAGTTTTCATTCAGCCCAGTGCTGCAACTGCCATCAACGAGGTCATATTGCCAAGACTTGTTTTCACCGCACCGACAGGCTGGGCACCGCGTCAACGGGATCAGCGCGGCAGCGCATCAATGAGCTCACGCTCCGCGAAGAAATAACTTCAACGCCAGCACCAAGGGCCTCTTCATGCTGCGAGCAACATATGACCATGTCGGGCACATTACCACCGGGGGAACCCATCGTGCAAACTTTCGACTGGGGGTTCCAGTCAACAAGCAGCTGGACACTGGGTCTCCGGTATCGGTCCTTACATAGCCAACATATGTAGAGCACAAGACTGCGTGGCCAAGGCTCCAAAATTCTCAGTTGAAGCGGACTTGTTTTTTCGTGAGATTTCTGGTGCGCGGGCAATTCAAGCTCAAGGTTTTGTTAAGAGAGCACTCTGTGGAAAAGCTGTGACAGTTTTGGGGTCCCCACCTGTGTGGCCATGACCTCATTTGCATGTTCGACCTGCTGGAAATGATGGTGTTTAACATGGTAACGGAAGGTGAGCCTTCAGCCTCCAGTTTGATTGAAAGTGCTGATGTCAAGGGCTCCCTAGACGAACTCACGGAAGTGTTCGAGCCAAGACTAGGCCTTATCACAGGTCCGCCCGCTAGCCTACAGCTTCGAACGAATGCGGTCCATAAGTACTATAAAGCTTATACAGGGTGTCTAGCAAATTATTATTTTGAAAATTCCTGACTTTTCCAGGTTTTCCCTGACAATTTCAGGTGAAATTCCCTGACCACTGTAGAGGCGGTTAAATATATAAGACCATTACAACACACGGCATTGAGCACTGTGAGGATCATTTTCAGGGGCTTAATCCAACTTGCATATTCCGAATATTTGGGTTCGTCCAGTCCGGACTAAACGAGCACTTTCTTGCTAGCGACATCGTCAGTGAAGAGACCACTTTTGGAAACACAATGAAAACACGACACTCAACCACGCACGTCAATAACAGAATGGCAGCATGGCCGCCAGATGCACACCTTCGGATACTTTCGGCTTAAGGCTTGGATTGGATTGGGGTCTGCGGCTTTCCCATTTGTTACTAAACCTAGTAGCTCTAACTCGATCTAGCCTAGTGTCACGCCCTCAATGCAATCCAACCCAAGGCTTGGACTGAATTTGTCGGCTGTTCCCTTTGCATCGGGTAGCATACTCTGCATTGGGTGAGCAGAGCCCGCGCTCCGCTCGAAGCAGAATTTATTGCCTATTTTTCTGCCCCCAAGTTCGCAAGTCTTTGGCTCAAGGCACTCGATGGCGTTTCCAGCTCATTTTCCATGACTGGGCTCACTTTTTGACAATATCCTTGACAATTCCCTGATTTTTCCCGGTAATTAAAATTTTCCTGGTGATTCCCGGTTGCTAGACACCCTGTTGTAAGGTTCCCTATGCCTCGCGCTCAAAAGTAATAGCAGAAATTGACCGACCACTTGAAGCAGGAATTCTCACCTCTGTTTCACAGTTGAGTGGGCAGTGCCCGTAGTGCCGGTGGTAAAGCGGAACGGCAGCGTCAAAATTTGCGGAGATTTCAAGGTCACGGCCAACCAGACATGCCGAACAGAGAAGTATTTGCTTCCATGCGAGGAAGATATTCTGCCAGAGTTAAATGGGGGTGAAAATTTCCCACAATGATCAGCTACCTATTCATTTACTGTAAAGAACCTAATTTTCTTGAATTTCGGGAATCGCCTACAATTTGCGAAAAATAGATCCCGTGAACGATTCCATTAAAATGTGAACACATTGGAATCTATATTGAGATCCCACCTGCGTCGCGAGAATTTTAGCTTGCCAATGCTGTGTTCACGTGCAAATTGCATGTGCTTGCACGCATGGGGCACTAGTGATGTGCCATGCTTGCAACTGTCTATATGACTCACTGGCCCATGTGGTGGCTTAAGCGCTGATGCCAGTGAAACACACAGCCACGCACAATGGTTCAACCAACGCCTCCTGTATGCTCCATGCCTTTCGAAGCGCTCCCCAATGCCGTCAGGTTGACCAATTCTTCCTCCTCTCATACTGTCCGTGCGCACCGCAAGAAGGCGCTGCCTGTGTTGGGAGACTGTAGAAAGCCGATTGGAGAGAGGGTCCACCTCAAACCATGGGGAGCATTTCCAATTTAATGGCGGACGCCTCCTGCAGCTGAGATTGGTGGCAAGTGTGCATGCGACGCGTTTTCGCGTGACTTATCTCCACTGGACTCCTTGGGACTACGTCAGGGACAAAGTTTACGCCTTTGAGCCAACCAGCGTCAATGACTTCTTGTGGTATGTGTCTTCGAAAATAAAAGGTGATGCTTTTTAGGGCATTTTTAATGCATCTGCGCCATTAAAGGGACCATGAAACGATTTTGAAATCGAACATCATCCACCGCACGTCGTAAAAGGTGTGAAAAGAAACCCAGAAATAGAGAGCCAAAAAAAATTCTTCGCTGTAGAACTCTTAAAAGAAAACCGGTCTCTTTTGCACCTTCTTTCCTTCGAAAGCTATCTGCCTTTTCACTGCAATGCATCCGCGGAACCGCAGCAAGTCGGCCAAATCCACGTCGCCTATTGGGTAAGAGCCTACCTCACCAGCACCGCGATCATAAACAATAAACAGCCAGCAAATGTTTCCTAAAAGTTTTGTTAAATAGTATTCAGATCTACATTTTGTAGCATAATTAGAGATGTGACGAAAATTGCCGAAATTCATAATGCTCAGAGCCAAGCACCACCTATCGTGTGGTAAACGAAGCAAGAGAAAGACCCGACTGCGCCTGCACAGTCAACCCACGAGCGTCGTCTGCTGAACAGGTTAGCTCCCGGCTGTTCGAGTAGTGTTTACATTGTTTGTGATCGATAGCTCGGTTGCTATGCCGAAAGGCTGCAGTGTATCAAAGTGCCCAAATTACAGTTTCTGCAGTCCGGTGGTCAAAAAGAAACATATGCAGTTTCACCGCTTGCCACTCGATGAACCACGTCGAAGCACTTGGTGCAGGGTGCAGTTTGAGGGACCTCGGGTCTAAGGTCATTCGTGTATGCTCGGAACATTTTGACACCTAGCATGATTACAGCCACATTCACAGTGTTCTCCACGAATGCGGGCAAGTTCCAAAAGGCCACCGCCGATTCCGATGAAGAACTGGAGTCTTCGTCGGAACACTCGCCACACTTCCCAACAGGCATACCAGCATATGGGACTAGTCCCATGCTGTCACTGTAGCGCAACAATTTTAACTGAATTTCTTTCAGCTGTGATGTGTCCATGGCTATCGCAGCAATGAGAAGCGCCAATTCAGAATGCCAGTGGCATCAGCGCCATCACCGCAGTAAAACCTACCGGCACACCGCAAACTCGCCGCCACTAATGCTCCCATTCTCCTACTGCCGAGAGAACTTCCGGTTCCAATGTCGGCGGACGTCACGACTGTCAAAATTACACCACAGCTTGTTTTACGGTGAGTTGGAGAGGAAGAAAAAGTAGACATTTCCTTGATCTTTTGTGTAGAAGTTAATAAACTGAAACGAAAACGGATGCCTGTTCGGCATTCAGTGAACAATGAAGGTTTAATGTAAAAGTTATTTGGCAAAAGTAAAAAGGTTATTTCATGGTCCCTTTAAAAATAGTTGAAAAGACATGATAAAACCTATTGGATAGTTTAGAATATATTGACCTACGAAAAACTGCATTTATTTTACAGCCCCATTTCAACCTTTTCTGGACAAAATTGTGGTTATATTTTACCCCTTAGGGCCTGTTTTCCACAAAATTCAAGGTGACATCCAAAAATTTTTTAAAGAAGTTAATGCAAAAATGTTTTAGACAAGGTACTTTTACTTCGCCAATAACACATACAATTTTCTTGGACCCAATTCATGAGGGTCGAATTTAGGTCTGGATCGTTCGGCATGGTAAATTTAGGCCAGGATTGCTTGACCCTATACCAGACTTGTACGCAACTTAAATGCTTTACTCAAGTTACTGTATCTTAAACACTTTTGTGAGTAACTTTGTATCTCACAAATACTTTCGAACGTCAGTATTTAGTACTCAAACTTACACTTTTTTCAAGTAACTTGTACTCATTTTAAAGTTACTTTTAAGTTACTCTCTATTCTTTATTTTCTTCAGAGGTGGGAAGCTTGGAAAATATTGAACTCCAGTTATTTTGGCTAGCGCCCTGCTATTGCAGATACATTTCATGCCAGGTAATACAGTGCACTTCCGTACTTCTGCTGAAAGAGGTGACACGGAGAAGCAGGTGTCGCAGCCTCAAGCCGAGCGGAGGCGTGTCGTGTCTTCTAACTGGGCAAAATGTCAAAGCACATTTTCTTACAATTTGTTTCTGGCCAAGCCCAAGAGCAACAGAAATTGTCCAAGTCTACAAGCCAGAGGGAGCGCACTTGTGTCGGAGAGAGGGTGGGTTCTACAAGTGTCTGGTAAGAGTCGACTGTAAACCGAAGTTTATTTTTCTATGTTATGGAGTGAAAGCATATAAAAGAAAGCCTTCTAGCTTCAGAAATGCCTTTGCATCCGCACGCCATCGCACACACCGCTCGTTCGTTTCACTACCTAGGCTCTCTTCGCACACAAGACTCGTAAGACGCGACTACATGGCTCCAATCCGGCGGCCCAGCGCTCGCGGCGTACGCAGCATTGTCTTCGGTAGCACGAATGACCGCCGGCCCCCAGCATGGCAGTGTTCTCGGATGGCCCAACGTTGGATGGCCGAACCGGAAAGTCCCCAAGTCCATACCAAAAAGTCCCCGTTTGACCCTACCCGGGTGAGCAGATGTCCCTACGGTTGTCCCCACAGGGAAAAATAGTTGTATTTATTTATTTTGCTTATTTGAGTGAGCCTCCCTTCTGTACCTCTCCATGAGCGCGTTACAACTGAGTGCCCCCGTTCGGGCTCAAGTGCACCTGCACTCAGCACCCCCCCCCCCCCCCCCCAAAATAAACAGCAATGAGCAACGTTGTTAGCGCGAATGTTGCGAGCGTGGCAGCCTCCGTTTCTACATCCCTACAGCAAAAAAAAAAAAAAACGCGAATTTTTTTTTTTTTTATTTTGGTTCTGCTTGACAATGAATTGCAGAGAAAATTGTAACTTGAGAGTATCTTGAAAGTAAAGAGTTACTTTTTTGGAGTATTTTGTACTTTACTCATTACTTTACAAATTTGAGTATTTAGTACTCTACTCGGTTACTATTTTGTTACTATTTTTCGTGGTACTCAGTAACTTAACTTAAATACTTTTAGTGAGTATTTTGTACAAGCCTGCCCTATACTAGATATTACAATGAAATAAAGTTCAGAAATATAAAAAGTTTTAGCAATGCTGTTCTCTGTTTGCAAAGCAAGTTTTCAATTCGGCCATTTCCAACGTAAAACTACAAAAATGCAGAGCCCACCATTTCCAGCATCCCTAAGCACATACCTGCAGAACCCAGAGATCCTGGGTTCAATCCCCACACTTGCAAGTTTTTATCTGGACGAGCTTCCTACCGGTGTGCGGTTGTGTATCACTAGTGCGTGATGCCCTTTAAAGGGACACTGACAGGGTATTTCTGCTCGCCGAGGTTTTTAGCTGTACATGACATAGTGTCACGAATGACAATTGATGAGGCGATAATAATTGAAGAAACTAAACGTTAAATTCGAAATCTTCGAATTGTTCGAACTTAACGTCTATAAAAATTCGCAGCGTTCGAAGTTTTCGAATTTTATTTCCAAAGAATATCGAAATCTTCGAACTTTCCGAACTTCAGATCTTAAGAAATTCAGATTTTTCGAATATCTTGAATTTCAAGTTAGAAAAGTTTGAAATCTTCGAATTTATCGAACCACAAGTAAAAAAATATTCGAAATATTCGAACCTGAAATTTTAGAAACCGTGAAAGCTTCGAACTTTTCGAATTCGAAACTCTACTGTGATTGAAAGTTGCGAATTTTTCGAATTCGAACCTCGGTCGGTACGAAAATATCGAAATTTTTCGAAATCGAACCTCAGTTCGCTTCGCAAATATCAAAACCTTTCGAAATCGAACCTAGGGTGGTTCGCGACATCCCTAATCGCTCGCGCAAACGTCAAGCACGACGTGTCTACTTCGAGTTGAATATGCATGCGTATGATTTCTTTATTAGGTGCGAATGTTGCCAATGCGTGGTGCTTCCCGACATCGACCCGGGAGTGCTTTTGCTGGAGGAAAATTGGCAGCAAACTTTCCAACGTACAGTTTATCAGCTGTATTATTACTGAGAAAAGAGATCCCCCAGCAGCTCAGTGGGAAAGACGTCCGCTTCACACGCGGCAGGACCGGGTTCGATCCCCAGTGAAACTGTAGTTTCTTTTTTCTTCTTTTTCAAACATTTTGCGATGTTTACATTTCTTTTCTTTTTACAATTATCACTGAACAAAAAAAAAACAAACGAACAAATGTTGTGGACGAAACGTCGCTGAATTAAATGGTATGGTATTTCCTTTTTGGCACCTGCGAACTCAATGTAATTACTTTCCACAAAATGCAAGGAGCGTATAAATCCGGTAGCGTTCGCTTTTCGAGGTGCCTGTAAATGTTCTACAGGAATGGCAGCCAGCCATTGGTCCCGATCCCGTTGATCTTTCGGAAACTCTGTCGCACAATGCCACTTTTTTTCGGACGCAGGACATGTGAGCCAGCTCTTCACGCAACATCTTGGGTGTATTCTTTTCGGAGCCGATCATGGAAATTCACCACAAGAACTCACTACTCATCTCCAACTCCTCAATGTACAAAACAACTCATCTTGGAGTACACAACAGCGAGCGGAACAAACATAACTGCAAAAAAATTGCACGGCAAGCAGTTCCCACTACGCCGCCTCGCATGTCGTCTGCTACGCAGAGGGCAAAAAAAAAAAAAGCGCACGGTCGGGTGTAGCCACGTAAATTCCGCCACTCACTCTCTGCTCTCCACTTCTCCGACCTCCACACACGGGTTTCGGTTTCGAGCAGTTGCGTCTTTTGGCTTTATTAAAAAGTATGCTACTCTGTTGCAAAACATTAATTGGGTAGTCCTCCGACACCATAATAAAGCGCCTGGCAAAAAATGAAAAAAATTTTTTGGGGGGTGTCAGTGTCCTTTTAAGGAGACACAGCCCCGGGAGGGTCAACTTTTGAACCCTTGGCTTAAAATTAATGAAATTTACAGGGTAGACTGGTGGTCATGCGAGAGGGAGCACAACAAAATTTCGGGTCTGTCGGTTAAGTGGGAAGGAAATTAGGGCAGCTTCTATCAGCAACACGCCTACATTGTTTAGTCAATCTATCGTCGGAAAACTATCACAATATTCAAGATTTTTATTCGCTAGATATACAGCAGAATGCCTAGGAGGTGCGGCTATGGAAAGTTTTTTGTAAAGTCATTTATTTATATCAATTTTCTCTTCTGCAAAATTGGTCAACTTTTTGATGTTCTGTCTTCGACAAAATGTGAACATTTTCTTATAAAAGACATCCGTAAAGTAACAAAAACATTCCATAGCCGCATTCCTTGTTAAATTTCAGTCAGGAAAAGTGAAGAACGAGCCTTCCCTGTATTGCCATTATCAAACGATAGATTGACTAAAATGGAATTTATACCAAAAAGTGTAACGTAGAAAAATGCGTTCAAAATGCTCCAAACCCTACCTTTTCTTTAGCTTCAGTGGACAGAAAATAATTTATAAAAAATTAACTATGCAGTTTAAACTAGTGAAAATTTCTGGGAATACTCTCTAGATGTTGGTGGATGTAAATATGCAATTTTTCAAAATCAGTGTTTTTTGCAAAATTTTTTTTTTCTGGGTGGTGTCCCCCCTTAAAGACCCCAGGCTGGCCCTTTGTACCACACTGGCTAAATCTCTCACCAACAGCTGAGACACAAATCGCCCATTGAGGCCGACTAACTTCCAGCTCTCTAAACGTACACGCAACAGAGTTATATTACTTCATTAAGGTTCCAAACATTCCCCCCTAAACTCACCAAACTCACCTTCGCCGCCAGAGACTAGCTTCCTCCGGGGCCGGGCATCCAATCCCGACAGTTCCGAGAACCGGGAATCGTCAGAGGTCGACACATTCTCCCGGGGTGCAGCCGTTCCCTCCGGATGCGCTGGCAAACGGCTTCCAACAGGAGGCGCAACAGGGCCAGGAAAAGTCGCCGAGGGCTTGCCCCTCGACTGCTTTGCCGGGTGGACGCCGGCAGCCATCTTCTGCTCGGACGTCCTCTTGTCTGCCATGTCCACCCCCTTTTGCCGATCCGGACACTGCACCTGTGAGCGCGAGACGTCCCTCGCGTCTCTGGAGAGCAGAGGCGGCAGAGTCCGCCAGCTCTTTAAGGCACAGTGCAGCTGCGCAACAAGCTGCTGAAACGCGGCCTCCTCATCGCTGCGATCGCCCGGGCTTGCTTCTGCCGAAGAAATCGGTGTCTGCTTCTCCTTTTTGTTCCTTCTTGAACCGACATCGAGACCTCTTGGAGAGGAAGGTACTACTCCTGGCAAAGGTCTCGATGCAGATGCCTCGAGGGTTTTCGTGGGCCTCTGTTTCGCATGAAACCCGCTACGCACGCCGACCGAGTTGCCCGCCGCTTTTGATAATGCTCTAGGCGACGACGACGCTAAATCTTCGACCAACCGGCCGTCCTTCCTCTCGGTTTGTGCAAATAAAGTGGTGCTTGTTTTCCTTTTGGATGGTCGAGGAGAATGCGGGGGTGCAGCTTCGACCCCTTGCACCCTGGTCGTAAAGAATGTAGGATGGTACCCTGGCCTTCGTGCAGGCAGTTTTTCTCGGGTCGAGGTTGTCCTCTGCGTCCAACTGTCGTCCTTTGCGGCTTCCGCCCCACGACTCTCGCGCGACACGCGTTGCCTGTCCTTGGCAGACGACGTGGCAGCATTAGGCACGGATGGATTCCCCTCCCGAGGATTCACAACTGAAGTGAACGCCGCACAAGTGACACCGCCGACTTCGTTTGTCCCCGAAGCTGAGGCGGCCGCCAACGGCACTGTGCTACGCAGAAAATAGCCTCCTGTCGACTGCCGTAGAGCCGGGGCTCCCCTCTTGGATGCGGCTTCGGTCCAGTTCACGAGGGGCCTCTTGATGCTCGGACGTGTCCCGGCGACGTCGGTGCCGCCACGAAGCAAACTCTCGGCAGGGCGGGGAGCAGCGTGCGGCCGTTGGATCGTTTGAGGAATGAAACCGGAGGAATTGCCGCTCAGTCTTCCGGATCGATTCGGAGGACTGTCGGAGCCCAGACTGGTGTCGGCGCTGACTTCCCGATCCGCCAGGAACGTTCCGTGGGGCATGTCTTCCGACGGAGAGTCGGGAAACATCTGCGTCACGTTGCGCCTCAACCAGAAGGGCATGTTTGAAGGCTTGAGTGGAATCGAACTCCTTCCCAGTCCCCGCACAGTTCGGGGCGCCTCCGTCGCTGTCCAGTCCCTCTCGGTCGAAGTGGAGAGAGTATTCTCGACGGGGATCCGGCTGAAGTAAGGAACACGCGGAGAAAAATCATAAATTGACAATCTCGAGCCCTTTCTACAGTCGCCGATAAGATAGGAACGGCAGGGAGGTCTCTCGGTACTCCAGCACGAACAGCTTCGATAACGCTTTAGGGGACTGCGAGTGTGCATGCGTGGCCAAAGCACGACAGAATGCAACAGCGCGTGCTGGAGGCATCACGAAGAGACGCCGTTCTTGTCCTGTAGGGAACTGCAGGCAGGAAATGTCACTACAAAGAAATTGCATTTTGACGTCTTTACCAGATCGTAAAATCCCGTAGGAACAGCCACCCAAAATGAAGAGATAAATGGTGGAAGACACGGGGTGGGCTATCTTTGGAGATGAGACAGCAAAACTTGATCAAAAATTAACGATAAATACTGCTACAAACCACGCGACACGGCGGGAACCGAGATCGCCGACACGGCAACTTTGCGTTTCACGACGTGACAAACAAGCGGGAAGTCGTTACCAACTCCCGCGTCGTGAAAAAAGGTACCGCGGACGGCAGACGCCGCGGGAACCTGCTACAAACTCGCCTGTCACACGTACCGGTACCACAGATTGCGAGGTTGATGTGATTTCCATCTGCTTGATGTTCGACGAAAATCGAGGTGTCGGCGATGTTTCGGAATTCTAGTGTTACTGATATTTAGCCAGAAAGACGAGCTGCGCGATCGCTCGGGGGAGGGCGTTCGTACGGGATCTTGCGGCGCTCGACTATAGTCGGGAACGACCTTCCGTGGCAAAGGAGCCAACACTATGGAGCCAAGATGCATCGTACCACTACGCAACACAATGCAATTCGCAAATTAAATTATTAATTTTTTGTTTTGTTTTGTTCTGAAATATTCCGATTTACAAGTTCTAAGCACGGGTGTGCAAATACTGAATAGTAATTCAAGAATTGTATGTCTAACCTAATATAAAAGCCAAAAATATTGATTGAAACGTCGAATAATTAATTTACTGTATTTTCCAGACTATACTAAGTCGCACCCTTGTATAAGTCGCACATCCGTATATTGAGCAGTTTTCGTGAAAAAGTTGGTATACAAGTCGCACCTTTGTATAAGTCGCACCTCTTTGCACGGTTCACGTAATGAGTTCTTTAGTTTACGCGCATTGGTATCAGCGAAATCGGAGTTTTGCACAATCGCTAGATCGCACGTACCGTTTGCCGCGCATTTCGGCTCACGAGAAATGCCCATAGTATGGTGCTGTCTGGCGGGGGCAATCGAGTGTTTCGCAGCAAAAGGATGTAAAATGTGCAAAATGAGAGGGTAGTCGACTTTATTCGAGCGAACGCATGCCGAGTGAACGAAAATTTAAGCAGCTAGACACTCGCGAACCAACCTTTGGAGCACTAGGCCTAGCCTAGGCCAAGTCCCGGAGACGACGCGAGCATTGATGCGCGGGCAGAAAAATAAACCTTGACATACACTTTCTTTTTGTACCTGGGTGATTTCAGATAAGATCGACCAAAGGGTGGCTGGTCGACATTTTTAAATCAACTGATGTTTTTATATGCCATTGTCTAGTGTCTGGTATAAACGAATCCACACTTCGTTTTGACCAGAAAAAAAATTTGGCGACAGGAAAAATCGTAAGGCATGGAGAGGTGGACAGTTGCAATAACGCGCACTGATGGAGGGGGCACGTTTGAAAGTGAATAACTAAAACAATAAAATTAGGAGAATTTTAATACTTTTTAGCAATAAACTATGAGTGCAGTTTGCTTGTAATATATAATAATAATATTTATTTACATTATATTTATGTTTATAAAAATTGCCAAACATCCCAGCTCGAACGACAAATGGCAAAATTTGGAGGTCTGTATCTCATGAAATAATTTAATCATTATTATATAATTTGCAGATACTATTCTACTAATATATGGCTATTATTTGAAAAATAAATAAGGTATCTGAGTGATACAATAGTTAGGATATATTTAGGCAAACATGGGAAAAAAATTAAACAAAGACAAATTTCGATGCGAATAAAAAAAAAACACCACCTTCGATTTTTTTTAAATTTGGGTACCCTGTTATACTCTATTTCGGCATTCATTTCTATTAAAAACATGTTGCATTATTTTATTGAGAAAGAAGAAACAACTCCCCAAAGTAGGGTCTTTTTTCAAAGCCTACACTTAGCAGTGTCCTATACAAGAAGTGACTCTGAGTTCCAGTTTCATGAAACCAACACACATCTTTTATACATTTTCATTCAGATGAGGCCATTGATAACTATAGAAATCGTTCAGACTAAAATTTAGGAGAAAGTACTGTGTACAAAGAGGTATCATATTACGGACTAGTGATCCGAGAAAAGATCATGCAGCCATCGGCCACTAGGAACTTTGTTTACTTTATTCTCCTGCGACACTACATGCACTTCTCTCTTCCCCTTTATCTCCATCTATTTTTCTCCCTCTCTCTCTCTCTCTCTCATATATATATATATATATCCCTGATTTATATTCAGAACAAAAACATATTCAAACATTCCTTGTCTGCGTGATAGTGTTCTCTGGCTAGCAAAAATCATTTCCTCGCTAAGCTCACGATTGTGGCGCAATAGTTGCCGGAAACCGCAGACCACACTCGTCGCTAGTTCTGGCAAAACGGCCGATACAATCTGTTCTCGCATTTCCCAGCTCGCTGTCAAGGACAAGGGTGTTCGCTTCAACCAGCAAAATATGGCCGCCGACGCCTGTTTACTGAGCAGTCATGCCTGTCGCCATCCGACTCGCTGGTGTCACGGGCGATAATATCAGGCACAAAGGGGCGCACAAACCGACAGCAGAATCCCCAAATACTCGAGCCTCGCGTAAATACAAGAGAGTGTAAACGCTGTCGCCATGTTAACGTAGTATGACTCCCCCCCTCCCCCCTTCCCCCACTGGGGGACTGCAGTATGTCTCCCACGGCTCAGAGGTTATTCACCACCCGATCGCCAAACACGCATCGGAATGTACTTCCTGCTCGGCCGTCCTGCCCTCTACTACAAGAATCGGGGGTCACACCTCGAGGTTTGGCCGGGAGATACTAGAAGCCTTCGCCATGCGTCGATTCAAGGACAACATCGGCTCCCCATCCATTGCCCTTTCGAGGAAAGAGATAAGATTTCTTATTCCGGAGCTTTCTCCCCTCCACGTTCCCGACAGCGATGTAACCTTGACGGCATAGTGCTCCTCCTTTCCACCTTTTTTTTTTCACTTCCTTTCTTTTCTAGTAAATAAGCAAACTCTTGGTGTCAATAAATGTTGTTGCCAGTTGGAAGTTTGTGTTTGTCCGTCCATTCTCGTTTTCTTCCTCAAATTTAATTAAAGGGTGTGTGTGTGTTTTCGTTGCTGACACCAGCCGGCGATAAGGCAGTGCAGGCGGTAGCTCAGGACAGCAAGGGCTAATCCCAGTGACCATCAACATAACCCCACCGCCAACCCCTCGCCGACATGGCTCAGGCTGTGTCATGAACCACGTGGTAGAAGCTAGGGTGCTTTCATATCAGCGCGTCGATAGGGACGACTGTGCAATTCCTGAAAGTCTTTTTCAAAGGCCGCTGACAAGATTTTCTGTCTGGAGACTCTCCCTCTTTTTTCCTTTGACGTGGATCAAGCTTTGCTGACTGCCTCAGTTGGGACCTCTCTTTTCAAATGTACGTTTGCAGTGAGTGAGCTCCTCAGCCTCGGACTTGTCACTTGTGCACCCTCTTCAGTAGTTCTTTCACTTGGCAATTATATGCCATCAGTTTGGGTTTAATTTCTATTATTTATGTGTGCGTTATGAAGACGTCCTGGAGCTCCGAACGAGTGTTCTGTGCAGATTACTTTTGCAAGCACAAAAAGACTATACCAAAGCAGCGGAATTTTCGAAGTGTTGGCGAGTTGGACCTAAACTCGTTGAAGCAAATTCTTCCACCTGACTGTTCCACCAAAGTGAGTGCGACGGACTACCTGTGCTACAATTGCTTCATGCACATCACTAAGGAGATCTCGATGCGAAGCCCAGAGCTGTGCTCTGACATGTTTTTGCCAGCTGAAGAAGCAATTGAAGATCTAAATCGCAGCTTACTACCTACAGATGTGTCGCCGCTAAGACAACCAAGCGTCGTAAGAAGTCGGGACAGGCCTGCCTATGTCAAAAGAAAGCAGACAGAACTGGAGCAGGTTGCTGTCAAGAATGTACGCTCAAGGCTACGTATTGCGTACGACAGAGACGCACCATCGGGGTCGTCCGAACCAACATGCTCCACATGCACTGAGTGGGTGGACAACCTTCGGCAGGCCTTTGAAACCGCCACCTCTCTCCGGGAACGTTGTCAACTGCTTACGCTCCTGCCATCAACACTGACGAAGAATGAGGTTCAAAAGATGATTCCACAGGCCTCAATGTACCTCATCAGTAAATCCCGAAAACTCAAGGAAAATCATGGCGTGTGGTACGAGCCGGATCCTTACACGAGGTGCAAGGTGAGCCCTGAGAACGTGTCTGCTGCCCTCGAGTACTTCACGAAAGACGAGCTACAATGTTCGCGCCAAAGTCCGAACAAGAAGGACGCCATCTCTGTCATGTTCAACGGAGAGAAAACGTTCGTGCCAAAGCGCTTCATGACACGCTCAATCCGAGAGGCCTTCCGCATATACAAAGACAAGCATCCTGATTCCGGCGTCGGGCTAACGAAATTTTATTCGTTGCGCCCTAGATGGGTCCAATGTATTCCACACCAGGAAGTGTGCGTTTGTGTGCGCTGCGCATATTATTACCTTTGTATTGCCGCTCTAGAAAACGTTACAGGCTCAACATTCAACACCGGTGAAATGAACTCGGCATTTCTGTGCGACCCAGCGACAGGACTGTGCCTTCAAGGAGACTGTGATCACTGCCCAAAAGGCCAGTCTCTTACACTCCAGGAACTTGATATCCCGGAGGATGAAGAGATTGTGCTTGCAACATGGGAGTCCGGCGACCTTGTGAAAAAAACATTGGAACCTGAGACTTTCCTAAAAGTCATCCAAGTGACGGTTGGAAGTTGGGTATTTCATAACCATATCCGACAAACGCAAGGTAAAGCGATCTACGATGAAAAACAGTGCATGCAACACGGGAGCATTGTCTTTCATTTTGACTTTGCTGAAAACTGGACCATCGTGCTTCCTGACGAAGTGCAAGCATACAACTGGAGAAAAAAACAAGTTTCGATATTTACATGTGTAGTGACGACAAGAAAATCCACAAACAGCTTTGCCATCATCAGTGAGGACCTGTGTCACGACGCCGCTCACGCTTGCTTGGCTCTAGAAAAAGTGAAGGAGTGGGTTGAAGACAACGTTGCGGTATACTCGTACGTGACGTACGTAAGTGACGGGGCCGCCAGACATTTCAAGAATCGCTACCAGCTTCACCAGTTTGCAAAGGATGATTGCCCACATGCCCAGTGGTTATTTTCTGCATCTGGACATGGGAAAAACGCATGTGACGGAGTTGGCGGGCTCGTGAAGCACCAGGCCACGCTGAACAACCTGAGAGAACGTTCAATAAGCGCAATTCAGACTGCCAGGACAATGGTGAGCATTCTATCAAAGAAACTGAAACGCGTGCATCTCGTGTATCTGGACGAAAATGAGGTTGTTCGGTATCGTGAACAAAAAAAAGAAGAGTGGCTGACGGTGTGCGCCTTCCCTGGGATTCAGTCTTGGCACGTGTGGCGGCTCAGCAAGTCATCAACAGAAGGGAGATGTAACGTATATGTAGCACGGACAGTGGGATCTGCTTGGAAGCAACTTTATTAAATGGGTACAGCGAGGAAAACCGTGGCGTCAAGTGCCGAATTTGAATTCCTAAGGACTGCTTATTTTGAATGCAGGGGCATCTTATTTATCACACTTTTCTTCACGGGGTATTTAAGTTACTGTTTTAGTTGGTGGTTGCTAATAGTTTTATCTGATCACAATAAGAAAATCACAAAATGTTATCCTCGAGCAGGATAAAATATATCGGCTTGCCACGATTCATTCATACACCGAGAGCATCGAAGCTGCTCCAGTCAGGCACAATGGCATCCCTCACCTGAAATTGTTTGTAATCGGAAATACATAGCCAACCTAAACAATTTTAGTATTATATCTTTATTTTTGTGTGTGGAAGTTTTTTTTTATTCTAAATGTAAAATATTCCGGAAGGTAAAACTTCACACTGCATCATCTTTTCTCGAATCATTAGTCTCTAATATGATACCACTTTGTACACTTATGTAAAATGCTGTATATAGTTTCTCCTCTCTTTTACTGTGTGACCGATTGCTCTAGTTATCAATGGCCTCATCTGAATGAAAATATATAAAAGATGTGTGTTGGTTTTATGAAACTGGAACTCAGAGTCACTCCTTGTATAGGACACTGCTAAGTGTAGGCTTTGAAAAAGGACAATACTTTGGGGAGTTGTTTCTTCTTTCTCAATAAAATAATGCAACATGTTTTAATAGAAATGAATGCCGAAATAGAGTATAACAGGGTACCCAAATTTAAAAAAAATCGAAGGTGGTGTTTTTTTTTTATTCGCATCGAAATTTGTCTTTGTTTAATTTTTTTCCCATGTTTGCCTAAATATATCCTAACTATTGTATCACTCAGATACCTTATTTATTTTTTAAATAATAGCCATATATTAGTAGAATAGTATCTGCAAATTATATAATAATGACTAAATTATTTCATGAGATACAGACCTCCAAATTTTGCCATTTGTCGTTCGAGCAGGCATGTTTGGCAATTTTTATAAAAATAAATATAATGTAAATAAATATTATTATTATATATTACAAGCAAACTGCACTCATAGTTTGTTGCTAAAAAGTATTAAAATTCTCCTAATTTTATTGTTTTAGTTATTCACTTTCAAACGTGCCCCCTCCATCAGTGCGCGTTATTGCAACTGTCCACCTCTCCATGCCTTACGATTTTTCCTGTCTCCAAATTTTTTTTCTGGTCAAAACTAAGTGTGGATTCGTTTATACCAGACACTAGACAATGGCATATAAAAACATCAGTTGATTTAAAAATGTCGACCAGCCACCCTTTGGTCGATCTTATCTGAAATCACCCACCTCTAAAAGATTGGCTAGCTACAATCCTTCCTTTTACAAGTAGCAAAACGGCTGAAGCTTGGCACAAAAAAACTGCTCATCAAACGGAAACTGAGCAAGACGCGAGAAAATATTCTGCAGCCGCTTCGGAATGTCTCGCATTCCGAGTCTATAGTAGTGCGGCGACAGCAGTGCCTCTTGGAGGGGGAAACACCACCTATGGCTTTGTAGTTATGGTGCTCTACAAAAGATGCCCCTTGGAGTATAAAAAAAATGGCGTCGCAACTCGTAAAAAAAAAAAAAATCTTATATAAGTCGCATTGTTGTATAAGTTGCACCAAGAAAAATATTTTAAAAAAAACACGACTTATACACCGGAAAATACGGTATATGTAACATCAGGTCAAATTTAAATCTGGTCAATACAAATTTTCGTGCAAGGAAAGCGGTTGTGTCGGAGTGTAGTAGTGTTACTCAATGTGAAGAAGAGCTTCTTGCTCAATCATATGCCCGTGTTGCCAGGATGGCCATGTACAGTCGAACTGTTACATTGTTGCCAGAGCATGTGAAAGCGCTTGTCAACCAGCGATTTTGGAGCCTTGGAACAAAGCTCTTTTTTGTTGACAACTTTTTTTTTTTTTTTCACGAAGTACATGGTTTAGTTTAGTTTATATTCGGTACCGGGTGCTCCGAGCTGTCAGATATAAAGGGTGCGGCCCTAAGACCAAAAACATTTCGTATGCCTTACAAAATTCAAATTTAAAACGTGCATACCCGAAACTGGGCGAGCGATCGTCATTTTGCAAAACCTTTTGCCTATTTTTTTTTTCTTTTTTCAGCGGAGCTGTTAAGGGTTAGTTTCCCCAAGATCGTGTCCGCCAGCAAACTAATGATGACACAGAACTCTGGACAGCTAACACCATCCATGAGCGACGGCAGCAACTAGACAACCGGCTTGCAGGTTGTCTGGTTGCCGCCGTCACTCATAGATGGCGGCAACCTTTCGAGCCTTTCCACTCTGGCTTGCCGACTTGCGGCCGGCCATTACTTTGTTCTCACCTAAGTACAGCTTTGCTGGTCTTTCTCTTCACCAGAGTGGAAAGGCTGAAAGTTCTTTAGGCTTACACTTTAGGGCGATGAAATCTTAATATTAGAGAAAGAATTAAGCACAGTCCAAACCGACATATATTTCGGATTCATGTACCAAACACGTAAAAAAATAACATAAAAAAAACGTAAAAGAAAAAAAATGCGTAGACAGAAACGCACGAATACGGAGCGGAATTTTACATTTTGGTTTGTATGGCCATCCGGTCTGGTGGTAATGCTTATGTTGATTTTTTTTTTCAACATAAGCTTACCGCTTATGTTGATTTCTTTTTTTTTTTTTTTTGCGTCCCGTTGACTTTGTTGTAATGTGGGACTACCGCATTACTCCGATTACTTGCAATTTTCTGTTGCTCACTATTTCGAATGGGTCGCGTAAAGGCTTTGGCACTACCATGGGCCGAGTTCCCCGAGAGAAACTTTCCTGTAGACCAACGACCAGACTCCACGAGCGATTCACCGAGCCTTCATCGAAGAAACAGCCCATGACCCCTTGCCCTCTGGCCTTCACCTCGGTGAAGAAGTCTCATCGAGGAACGACGTCGTGCAACGTGGACGAGCAACAGAGCTCCAGTTTACCTTACGATGGATTCCAGAAGACGCTACGAGCCATCAGAGCCAAGTTAATGACACGAAAGTGTGGCGCGACCTCCCGGAGAGGCAAGGCGCGCGGTCGCACAACGAGTTCAGAGCGCTAAATTGGCTGGGACGGCTCGTCGTATTTGCTGCGACCCATCGTGAGGTGAAACGGAGCACAGAGCGGTGAGAACAAGTCTACGCAAGGGTAGTTCATTCCAGCAACAAAATCCAGAAAGCCAAGCCTCAGTCTTCCGGAGCACGAACGCAATGCACCTGATGGCCGGTTGAGCGGGCTGGGAACAAAGTGCATTAAAGTAGTACTTGCCCAGGCTTGGGAACGTCGCAAAAAGCCCGAACACCTGAAAAAGAGAAAAAAAGAAAAGAAGCACAGTTAGGCCTTGGCAACGACTGAAATTGGGCACGGTGCGATCACAGCAGTGAAGCAACTGCACGAACCGTGTTCATAAACAGTGCACGAATCATTAGGAGAGTGGCAGTGAGCCGAAAACCGGCCTTCATTACGAGAGCGAGTACTTCCGACTTACCAGTCGTTTCAGTGGGCGAAACATGGGCAAGGGAGCTGAGATATCGTCGACTGCGAAGAGAAAAAAGGAAAAAAAAGAAGAAAAAAACCTGGTCACGCACAGATCGCTTCGGATCAAGGTGTCCAGCTGAGCAGCATTTTCAAATTCCCTCAACTTCCCCAATTTCCAATTGACTGCATTGCCAAATATTTTCAACCAATTAGATAAAACAAAGACAGTACCGTAATATCCCGGGAGATACCCCACCACTGAAAGATAGCCCGCCCCCTATTTGTGGCTCGACTTGCTATTTTATTTTAAATGCTGAGGTATAGCCCACTCCCAGTAATCGTACTGTTTGGATCAATGAAGACCTCGGCGTAAATACGGCTAGTTAGCTATGGCAGCATATAAGCGAACATTGCTGACTGGGAAGCACAATCATCTTTGCCTCATTGTCTCTCGCCGCAATAACAAGTTTGGCAAAGATACATGATCTAAAAGTAACATTTTTTTTTCATCTTTTCTTTTATGTACACCGGAAGTTAGCAGAGAAATTTAGTGGGGAAATTTTCACGCAGAATTTAGTGAGAAAACTTAAAGGGCACCCTGACAAGAAAATGCTTTTTTTGAACAGTCCAGTTGGGACACTCGCATCAAAAAATTAATTTTACGCAAACATTTTTTTTTAGGGCAATAGTGACGGCGCGAGACGCGATTTGGTTGGTAGTCACCTCCTTTCCACTTGTTTTCTCTCAGCATTTCAGGCGCGTGGAGGAGAGGTGGATCGGCTTTGCCTTCACGTTAAGGTGGAAAGTGCGAATTACCATCTCCTTGTGTGAATGACCATTCCGTGACGTCATGGACTTTGCGCACAAAATTAGAATAAACCTCTTGGCGTAAATATTGCTCTAAAAAATGTTTTTTGTGCATAAAACTTACTTTTTGACTCGCGTGTCCCAACTAGACTGTTTAAAAACAAGTTTTTTTCCTTTCAGGGGGCCCTTAACCGGGAAACCTATCGTGCAATGTCACAGCGTCGTGTGACACTGATTCCCCACTTAACTTGGAGGGTTCCTTCCTACATAAAGACACAAGGAAGCACATTTAAGTTACTTAATGGTTCCACAAATTTGAAAAGCGCACAACATTGATATTCTAATTTGACGCAAGTTCCCAGGTTTCTCGGGCGTCTAATACTCACACATGGGTCTGGACAGGAGAGGGAATGGGGGGGATGCAGCGGACATTCTCTGTGCACAGCCCAGAGGCATCTGGAAAATGTGCGAGGAAATGTGCCATTTATGGCAACCGCATTAGCGTCAATTTGGCTATATTTCTCGCTTTATAACTTCAAATCCACACAAATATTTCATTATGTTTTTGCAGATTCTGTTAGTACATATAATAAATATAAATTTAGGAGAGTTTAAAGATTATTAAGATGTCCTCTTTTTTAATAATTTTCCCAATAATGTATATTTAGTAAAACGCCCCTGTGTGAGCAATTCTCGTAAATTTCTCCCGCTAACTCGGACAACAATATTTCATGCACAGATGAACTATATATACAGGGCAACACACTGGCAAAGTTTGAAGACCTTAGCTTTTATAGATATAGAGAAAAAAAAATCTTTAATCCAGAGCATTATTGCGCAATGCGATGTATTTGCGATTTTGTTACTCAAAATAACGACCCTAATAGTCAGTGATTAATACTTTTTTGTCAATCCTTTCTATGCCTAATTTGTCAGTAAATATTTCTAGACCCGTAGCCAGAACATTTTTTTTTTTGGAAAGCCGCCCGAAATGCCAACATTGCGCGATACGCAAAACGCGCACGTGACAGAGGGTGCTTATAATTTTTTTCGGAAAGACACTTTTTTTTTTTTTTTCTTAAACAAGGATTGTTTTTTTTTCTTCTGGGCATGCAGCCAGCAAATAATATTTTTCCACCAAAATTAAGAATGGTCCCCGGACATAGTTGTTCGATCTTAACTGAAAACATCAAGCTGCAGTTTAGGTGGCGCTGGCACGCCAGAAATAATTTAAACCAAAAAAAAAAAAAAATACTTTCGTTGCAGGAGTCAAACTTTCTGACAGCATCCATCAGGATATTTAAATGCTGATCCAACTACTTCCCCCTTAAGAATGTAATTAAATTGATATTTCTACGTATTAATATTAAAATTAGTAATGAAGTGCGAAAAAAAAAATAGAAAAACTCACAGGCAAAGAAGTGACTAAAACCAACAAATGATGTGTTGCGTTAGTTAGACTAATACATATGTACTTCTCTAAAGAAGACCCTGTAGGGTGTTTCCAGATAAGGTCGAACAACCACGTCCAAAAAACATTTTTAATTCCGACAAAAAAAAAAAAAAATGTTTGTGCACCCAGGAAACGTTTCCAAACTTTTTTCATGAAAAATAAAATTGATTTTCCGGGACAAAACTTGCGAAGTTGCTGTCGTTCAAGTGCGCATTTCGCAACTTGTGTGAAGTCGGTAATTTGGATAGTTTATGAAATACAAACTGTGGTCGCTGTGGGCTTAAAGGACACATGCAAAGAAAAAAAACATTTTTTTTAAACAGCCGGTTTGGGGAAAGGAAGTCATAAAACGAATTTACAACGAAAAATCAATATTTTTAGAGCTATATTCACGGCGCTATACGAATTCGCAGTTGGCGCCCGCGGGCGCCGCGGAAAAGTGGCCCATATTTATCACGTGACTGGCCCTTATTTGTCACGTGGTACTTGCAATCTTTCGGAAGCTTCCTATGGTCTCGAAAAGTTACTTATTCATCTTCGTTTCAAGTGCAACAAAAAACAAAGAATAACAAGTAACTTTTAGAGCCCAAAGGAAGCTCCTGAAAAAGCGCAAGCAGACGTGACAGACCTGTGCGCCTGTCGGATAACGGCGGCGGCGCCCCGAAGCAGGCGAACTTGTGCGGCGGCGGCGACGGCGGCATGGAGAAACGTGTTGAAGCGGCGTTCGCACTACGCTCAGCGTGCGGCGGCGGGGTACTTTGCGGCGCCGGCGACGGAGCGCGGTGGCGCGCGGGCCTACCACGTGACCAGCGGTGGCTCCCGCGGGCGCCAACTACAAATTCGTTTTGCGCCGTAAATATAGCTCTAAAATTTTTCTTTCTTCGTTGTAAATTTATTTTATAACATTCTTTTTCCATCTAGACTGTTTAAAAAAAATGTTTTTTTCCTTTGCATGTGTCCTTTAATATATTTTGTGCGAAGACTGGACATATATTAAAATGAGCTAAAAATGTTTTGTTGTTTACAAAGCATTTTCAGTTTGTAATAAAAAAATTAAAAACATGACACATAATGCAAAATTGTCCAAATTCAGAGCTTTGTAACTCTGCATTTAAACAAATTCATAAACTGAAATTTTTTATTATGATGGGGACATGCGTGTTCAACATTTGTATGAAATTTTGATTCAAATTTAAAATGCGCATCAATTCCAAGAAGTCACTCAAACATAGGCCGGCTACTCATCTTGCAATATTTTGAAAATCATTTTTAAAAAGATTTATCTTCAGTTTTGCTCAAATTTTTAAAAATTGAAGTCCTAATTATGCCCCCTAAGGCCCTTTAGGGACATGTTGCAATAGTTCTGCATTTTGCAATTTACGGCATGCCCAGTACGACCGAATTAGCACAGCTGCCATTGTTGAAGTACAGAAAGATCAGACGTTGCCGATTTAAAGGAACGGCAAGAAAGTGACAGAAAAATACTACAAGGCTGTGAGCAGACTGTACTGTGGCAGGATTTTGTTAAAATCTACCATTTATAGGAAAGTCTTCAGCTGAATGCAAAATATGAGTGCTTCCCTCGTAAACGATAAAGATGCTGTACCGATTTCTCGATTCTCCCAACCTCTCGCTTGCTTACAACAGCCGGTGTGGAAGCGAACTTGAAAGGCTCTGCTTACAGGCCAGAAGTTTGGCGGCGGTAAATTGACATCTGAGGCAAGGAACGGAATTGCTGCTGGGCACCGCTGGGCGACCATAAACCTATCGCGCGATGTCACAGCGTCGTGTGACACTGATTCCCCACTTAACTTGGTGGGTTCCTTCCTACATAAAGACACAAGGAAGCACATTTAAGTTACTTAATGGTTCCACAAAATATGAGCGCTTCCCTCGTGAAGAATAAAGATACTGCGCCGATTTCTCGATTCTCCCAACGTCTCCCTTGTTTAAAAAAAACGGTGTGGGAACAAACTTGAGAGGCTCCGCTTACGCTCGTCTCTTTATTGAGCCGGGAGCTTGGCGGCGGTAAATTGACATGCGAGGTGAAGATTGCCGTTGCAGAGGGCACCACAATCGGATTGTCCTTGTGAATAATCGTAAAATAGAGGGCTCTAAGAAACTGGAAGGTATAAAACTGAAATGCAGCCGGGGCCTTTAATCTCACAGGGGTGCCCAAGCTGCGGGCGGTTTCTTTGCGAGTTCCGCCAGCGACAGCTCACATATGTCTACAGTTCCTTGATAACAGTTCAAAACACGTGTTTTGCGCGATTACTCGGAGAGGTGCGTGGTAACCTGCTAAGAAGACACCACACGAAAGTCAGACTCCTGGCCCGCGGAGTCTTGGTCATGCACCAAGGATACCTGACACCATTCAAGATACCTGGCTGCATGGCATAAACACCGCAGCTCTCCCCGCCCTGCCGAAGACGGAAGAGAGAAGGCCTGCGACCGACGGCCGGAGCAGACGCAAAATTCGTCCGCAATCAAATTGGTCAATATTCAATCGGTTCAATAAATCATATTTGTAGAACGACTTCAGTTCCTACAAGAAAAGAGTTTTACCGAAGGTACTTTCGAAGCGTGATGTATCTGGATAGTGTTTTGTTGAACGCGCGTCTCCCTGAAGGGAGTGTCCTCTTCCGAGAAACGGCCTGTGTGTGCTTGAGGTGCATCAAATGTTTGAAAAAGCTGACTGCGGAATCGTTGGACGCACGGGGACCTGACAAAACCACTCAAGTCAAGAGTCCCACTTGCGTGCGGCATTGCAGCAGGCCACCGCAAGCCTCTCGGAGCAATCGGCGCAAAACACGCGCTCTGTACTGTAATGTTCAGCCATAAAAACCGCCGAGGACCCGTAGACGCACATGAGCCATCGCGGGCGGAACTCGCGAAGAAACTGCTCGCAGCTTGGACATCCCTGTAAAATTAAAAGCCCCAGCTGCATTTCAGTCTTAAATCTCCCAGTTTCTTAGAGCCCTCTATTTTACGATCATTCACAAGGACAATCCGATTGTGGTGCCCTCTGCAACGGCAATCTTCACCTCGCGTGTCAATTTACCGCCGCCAAGCTCCCGGCTCAATAAAGAGAAGAGTGTAAGCGGAGCCTCTCAAGTTTGTTCCCACACCGGCTTTTTTAAACAAGGGAGACGTTGGGAGAATCGACAAATCGGCACAGTATCTTTATTCTTCACGAGGGAAGCGCTCGTATTTTGTATTGAACTAAAATCTTTTCTTAAACAGTTGATTTCGACAAAATCATGCACAGCACAGACAGACTGCTCATATACTTTGCGGCTACTTTCTCGCCCTTTCTCGACATTGGCAACGTCTTGCCTTTCTTGTACTCCAACGACAGTTCTGCTAATTGGGTCGCATTGGATGTGCCGTAAATTGCGAAATACAAAAATGTTGCAATACAGCGAAATCCTGTTTAGAAGGAACCCACGTACAGCGAATTATTGTTGATATCGAACTCACGGAAAATTTAAATAAAAATGCACGTAAAACATACTTTTTATAATGAACAACTTATTGGTTATATCAAACTTTTCTCCCCGGGAAGGCTTCCAAAAACGCGCAAACAGTCGTCTTCTAGCCTGTCCTCCCCCCCCAAAAAAAGTAGGAAAGAAAGAAAATTTCAAAAGCTCAAGTTGTGAAGAAAAGTGAGCGAAGAGAAGCAATTCAGAAGGGGAGAAAGCTAAAAAATACACCCTGCACTCACGCACAAAAAAAAGAAAAGAAATTTGAATCCCAAAGCGTTGGCCCACAAAGAGAAGCGATTCATAAGGGGAGATAAGCTAAAAGAACAAACTCTGCACGCATGCCACAAAAAGAAAAAAAAAAAAAACTTTTCAGCGCGTTGTTACGAGGCAGAGATAAAGAGATGAGAAAGAAAGAGAAGCACTCGCCTTACAACCAACGCATCGTGAAAGTTTGTTGTAAATGGTATTTGCTATATCGAACTACATGCTATATCGAACAGATCGTAGCGTTTTTTACTGTTCGTTATAAACGGGTCTGACTGTATGTCATTAAAGGGCCCGAGAGTGCACAACATGAACCTCGATTTTTAAAAATGAGAACAAAATTGAAGATGTCATATTTTGCAAAATGATTTTCAAAATACTGCAAAATGTCTACGTTTGAGTTGCTTTTTGAAAACGATGCACGTTTTCAATATGAATGAAAACTTGTACAAATGTTAAAAAAAAGTGTCCCAATCATAATAGAAGATTTCAATGTTTCCCAAATTTTATAATGTGGAGTTACAGAGCCCCGATTTTGGTCAATTTCTGCATTATGTGTCATGTTGGTAATGTTTTATTAACAAATAAAAATGCTGTGTAAACACAAGACATTCTTAACTAATTTTACTGTATGTCCAGTCTCTGCACAGAATATTTTACGTCCACAGCGACAACTGTGCGTTTTACAACTATTCAAAATGTTGACAATAAGCAAGTCTCAAAACGTGCACCTGACCGACAGCAACTTTATAATTCTTGTTCCAAAAGGCAAATTTTATTTTTTTACAAAAAATGATTGGAATCGTGTTTTCGGGTGTGCAAACGAAATGCATTTTTTTGTAAGATTTGAAAATGCTGACTAGACATTGTTGTGCTATCTTACCTGAACTGCACTGTGCACTATCTCACTAGTTGGGAGAAGTAATGCAGAAGCCACGGTGTGTGTGTGTGCATGTGCAAGCGAGAGAGAGAGAGAAGTGTGTGTGACAGACACCGAGGGCAAGCAAAGCGATGTGGGCTTCACAGAAGGGCGTCCGGGAAATATCCACCTTCCCCTCCAACCTGCTTTTGAGTTTTGCCAAACCTTGAATGCAAGGCATTTAGCCTACATGTGTCTAAGCTAGCCTGGGGTAGCTAAGAAGTTTTCAGAGATATCTAGTTCCTATCAACTTCGATTACAACTCAAGGCCCGTGAAACATACCCCTAAAATTCTGGAATTTGTTGTTTTTCTTTTTCTCTTTTATCTGAGGCTGAAGCGGTTTTACTCTTAAGTGAGAATTGATCGCCAATAATTTCACCTAGCCAGATTTGCCGTCGGAAGTTCGGTGTAGAAACAAAATGTATACCAAGATGTGCACCCATCCTTATAATATTTGGAAAAATAACGAAGGCTTTTGTTGCTCTTTCTTTCACGCAAGTCCTGCAAGTTCCTTCGAATTACACATTTGTTTGTGATGTACCACCCCAACCCTTTTAACCCTTTTCCACTTTTGGTCTTGCGTGCTGCAGAATGAAAAATGATTGCCCAAAAACACTGATCATGGCCAAATACAATGGATAGATAAATATTTTTACGGCAAAACTATACTGTGCACCGAGAAGTGTGAAAAAATAAAGGAGAAATGCGAAATCACGCTGCTTTCAACTCTACATGCAAACAGCATAGGAAGTCACTGTTGAACATAATACATATCAGGTGTATACTAGAAGTCCAAAGCAACTCACAACACCTGCGAGCAAAGTCCTCTGTATTGAGGGAAACGAAGTAAACTTAGTGCAATGTATATTCCAGTTAGGAAGGCTCACAAGCACCAACAAATAAGGCCTAAAAATATTAAGATAAAAATAGAACACTCACCGTCTTTCTCTGCAAGTCCCCGCGGGAGTACAGGAGAGTTGCTGCAACAATTTATTGCGACACAACGATTTAGTATGACAATAATTTAGTGTGACAATGGTTTTATGTGACAATATTGTACTATGATACAATGATTTAATATGACACAATGGTTTCGTGTGACATTATTTTAAATTGACACAACAATTTGATGACACACAATGATTCCACCCTTTAAAGGGGCACTGACACACCAAAATCATATTTTTTTTTATTATCCGAAACGATTGAAAACGATGTCAAAACAATTTCCAAATGCCGAATTTGAAGTTCCCGCGCGATCCACGCCAGTGCAGTGACTCAAATTTTGCGGTCTCCTGCGACTCGACTTTCTTTCGGACCTCCGCCGTTCCCACGACGACCAGAAGCGAGGAGGAGGTGAGGGATAGAAGGGCGCCGGCGGGAAACAACCGGTTTTTCGCCGACTCGCCAACGAGCGCCGGCAAGTTTGCCGAGGGAGGGTACAAATCTAGGAAGCAACATCACACCGAACTCTGATTTCTAGTATTTCAAAAAGAGGAGCCGTTAAAAAACATGTTTTACGATTGCCGTTATTTAATGTTATAGAAATGTCACCTACAAAGCTTCTAAATTTCCTGATTTTTGACGTCACCGATCAAAAGAAGCGAGGAGGTGAGCGGCGGGAAATACAAACGCCAAAAGTAAAAAGGCGCGCGCGCGCGCGGGAAAATTTTTTTTTGCGATGCGTTTTTTTTTTTGCGTGTCTAGGACAACAAGTGGCACCGTTTTAGACAATAAAAAAAAATACGACCTTTGGGTTGTCAGTGCCCCTTTAAGTGCCAAGGCATGCTTTGTGCAGGATATTTATTTATATCAAAGACACACTCAGTGATGTAATTGGCCTAAGCCATTTTGGCGCACGTTTCGGAGCAACCAAAACAGTGTTTTGGAGCAGCAAATGTGGCCTTTGGAGAAGCCAAAACAGTGTTTTGGAGCAGCAAAAGCGGCTTTTGGAGCAGCCAAGACAGTGTTTCGGAGCAGTAAAAGTGGATTTTGGAGCAGATATTCTTAGAAAAAATAAAAATATTTGTTTTAAGTGCTGTACAAACGAAGGACACTTTGTGTTGTGTTGTGTTCTGATGTGACGTGTTGCGCCGGAACTCGCTGCTTCTGTTTTTACTGCTCAGACATCCCACAAGCGTACAGTGCTGTAGGCATTGCCAAGCAATTTCGAAAAACCGCTTGCCACAGTTTTACTGGTTCCCGACATGCCAGATTTTCGTCAAAAGCAAGCAAACGTAAAACAATGAATTGCAAGCGTCCCAGCTGGTGCCTCAGTCACGTAATCATGTTTGCATGCACGTGAGGCCAACTTCGGCAGGCTTGCTGTTTGGCATGCTTCGTCACGCGAGCGCAGACAACGGTTGTCCGATCGAAACCGAAACCATACCCCTCGGCTCCGTCGCTAACTTATCTCCAAAATTGTACACAAAACGTAACCTTCGAGCATGCGACAAAAACAGCCCAGTGGCGCGTGCTTGCAAGGCCGGCGAAGAAGGTACAAGCTTAACACACAGAAAATAAAGAACCTGAGTGCATCGATGCAAAACATTGCGAGCCAGCCTCAGAAAGTTCTTGGAGCGCTTTGTGCAACGACTGAACTCGAGACAAACAAGCACGCTGTGCGGGTTCAGCGTGCAGACATTGCCTTCTTTACTTTAGCTCACTTCTCTTCACCAACTTTCTTTCACGGCAGATTTTTCACGTACCGAGGTCTTTCTCGAAAGAAGGCCCACGGAGAGGAATCTAGATAATCAATACTTTGACAGAGCAGTCATTGAATTAAAAATGGATTTTTGTAATAACGTATGATTTAAACAAGAACAGGAATGTTGATGAACATGCGGCGGTACTTAGTTTCATTTTAGGAAGTGCCATATCTGCAGTGACGCGGGGACGGCAACATTCGACGTCGCGCGACCACGGTGACTTAAAGGGGTACTCCGGCGATTTCTTCATGGTCCCCGATTTGCTTGAAATTTTGCTAAACTCGCCAAACAACATTGCTAAAATAGTACCCCAAATATTAGGTTAAAATAATTTTTTTTCACGAAGTTATTGAATTTACAGTTTTGGTCCTCACGGTGTTTTTCAAACTGAAAGTCTCTACTGACAACAACAAAAACGTGACGTCAGTGGAAGGCAGGGGTTCACTCTTTGGACTGTATAATTTGTTCCCAACTGATTCGAAGCAGTTTTATGGTGTCAAATGAATGCTTTGGAAGCTCGCTCCAGGATCCGCGCTCCAGCACCGAACAAATGATTGGCATATTCTATTTTTTAGGCTGATTGCTCAACTGGCAAACCTGCCGGCCACTGACGTCACGGCACTGAAAAGTGCGGGTAAATTTGAATGTTGGTTTTTGCATCATTTTGATTTTCCGATTTCGCAATAACTATTATGAATTTCGCGATACTAATTAGCATACCGGAAAGGGTAAAGGCTGGGGAGTCAGAAAATATAGTTAGTTAAGGTAGCTCAAAAATCGCCGGAGTACCCCTGTAAAGGCAGTGACCATATATAGTTTTCCCACGGCCATTGCTTCAGCTCACAAAGTAACTCCTGCCGCGCAAAAACGTGGTTTCTTTTCACAGCATGACGGCATGGCTGGTACCCGGCACGCTAGCGTCGGAGCGTCTGCACACATCCGCGTCTATCGCTGAAAATATAAAAAAAGAGACGAGAGACGAGACCCACAAGACGAGAGCGCGAAACGCGAGACGCCGGGAAAACCATGCAAGACCGGGTGGACAATCGATGCACGGTACTTTGTGTCAGGCAACCGCTTGCGCCACATAACACACGCCTGCTCAATTACAGTACTCAGTTTAGTTTCGGTTTTGAAAGGCGACCTAAATTGGTCCTTTGGCGCAGGCTCGGCGCAGATTACCCATATTTTGGCGAAATGTAGCAGGACGTAGCAGGGTTAGCCCCTTGGCGCAGTTTGGCGCAATTGGCGCAGCAATCACATCACTGCACACTGTTTTATGGGCAGAAAGTTAATTTATGTCTGCATGCCTCCAACCTACTACATATTTCTCGTATCTTAGTACTTCTCGAGACTTGGTACTATGCAGTGGCACCTCGACCTTGCGCCCTGAGGCCCCTCTTTTGAGCGGCCTTACTCGGCATTTGTTTATTTGGAACTGCAACTTTCTTGTCTTCAAAGTGTTCACCAGTCATTTCCACCTCTCGGTGCTCGCCATGAAGCGCGGTGTTGAACGACATTGTAACAAGGAAGGAGCGTACCGAAAGAAAACAAAACAAAATAGTGCCATCACACAGTAACACGAAACACTGCGTCGCTTGCACAAATATACAGTGGTGGAATTGAGAAGTGGTGATTTGGAGCAGCTCTTGTAGCAGGGAAAAACAAGTTTTGGAGCAGAGATTCCCACTTCTGGAGCCGACAATTTTTAGCTTTCATGTCGGAATATTATATACAATTTTTTTAAAGTTATCCTGTGGAAAAAACTGCAGTTGTTAGTGTTGGGAGACTATTTAAAGTGTCATATCTACAGGTAACCGACGGCGTCTTTGGGCTGTATTTGATGTAAAAATATGCTTTTAAATACTTCGTAGGGTTTGTATCACGCTGCTCACTTGAATTCCACCTGCTACTGTTCATAGAGCAGCTAAGCGGAGCACATAGCTACTCTAACTAATCACAATGAATAGCGCTAGCTATTTATTGGAATCGATGTAAGCACAGTTCGCACAAAAACCTATAACTTTTCGTTACGCATGTGCAAATAACGGATTCTGGGTTCAAAGCAAATTCTAAGTGAATAGTGGTTTTGGTTGAATATTTTTTAATAGAATGTTGAATAGTTACTGCGCCTTTCTCCGTGCCTTTCACTACTGTTGCACCATGCTTAAACGAAAATTCAGCTGAACTCGCAAAGGTTGTTCTCAAGTTCCTAAGTGCCCAATTATGAGCTCTGTTAAATTTACTCTAGCACTGTGGTCTCAGAAAGTCTAATACCTACATTGGGATAGCATGTAAACGACAGATGTTAGATAAAATTAAACCTATTAAGGAGCCCAGCCATACCTAATTGAGGGGATTTAGAAATATTTTTGCTATATGCAAATATTTCCCTCAATTAAAAAAAAAGCAAAAAAAAAACGTTGTTTAACATATATCCTTTCATAATAACCACGGTTAAATTTGGAAGATTCTACTGCAATGTAAGTATAAACAATCACAACATTCTTGATTTATTTTTTTTTTTTTTTTAATACACCAGGCATGCAGGCACATCAGGTCACTCTGAAGGCGTGTTTTTTGCCTAAGTGCGCGGCTTCGGAAGTGAGTCGCAAGACCGTGGTGTCAGCTCCGCGGGTATTGTTTCTCCGCAGTGCACCGGTGCTCGAGGAGAAGCGCACTCAAGGGGCTAACCCGCCGCGACCAACATTTTGAAAAGCAAGAATATCGCAGGTCATTTTGAAGAGAATATCAAATAGTGTATTACTTGAAATTAATATCTGAAAATTTGAATAATCGCACAACCCTACCCTTCACACATAGTATGTAGGCATAAAAAAACAAAAACCACACTTTCTTAATTTTCAGCGGCATTGCCAACAATGCCACGTGGCAGACACATTCAGTTTCCTTTTCGAGAAGAGCTCCCTTCTGGCACAGACATGGGGCAAATAGTGCGCAAATACAGCCTTTGGAGCAGCATGTACCAGGTTGTTCGTTCTGGCACAGTTTGGTGCAAATGGAGCAGCAGTTCCACCACTGCACATACCGCTACATGCAAAACAAAAAATTGCGCTGGCTTAGCTCGGCTATGCCAGGATATACATAGCGTGAGCTTATGCGCACAAAATGAGAGGCGCTATCAAGCGGCTCCGGTGCAGCGTCAGACTTGGCTACTGTGCAACGGAGGCGCACAGCTGGGCAAGCAGCGGCGCCAGTGCGTCTGCCGCGGCTATGATGCCGCACGCGGTGCCGGCGGAACGCGCGACGACGGCGGCTCCGGCGCGCCAGCTGTGCGCCATGTGACATCACTGCTCCTCGCGCATGCGCAGCACGGCTCTTTGACAGCCACGCGAAACTGCTCAACCTCGGCCAGTGTAGCTCACGCTACAAAATGACAACTCAGCTGAGGGACAGGGAGTGAACCGAAAGCACATGGGAACACGGCCAAGCATACTTGGGCATGGCACTTGGAGCCCTTTCACTGTTCGGACAAGCCTATACTCCGTGTCACTAGTTGCATGCAGTGCAGGCGAAGGCAAGGCCAGGTGAAGAAAGAAAGGGCAAGCACTAGAAAGGCAGGACGGGAGAGGAGGGCAATGGAGGGCGAGAAGAGAAAAGGAGGGCACTAGGAATGTTAGAGGAGGTTTCTCTCCGCCTCCCCAGCCTTCCTAGTGCTTGCCCTTTCTCTCCTTGCCTGGCATTGCCTTGCCTGTATTGCACGCAACTAGTGACACGGAGTATAACTCGTCAACGTGGAGCCGTGCCTAAAACGTACGAGACGAGCTACTGTATATACTCGCATAGTGAACACACTTTTTCCGAAAAATTGACCCATATTTTTGGGGGGGGGGGCTTCATTACGCGGGGTAAAAGTTTTGTATTTACACACCTTGCGCAAATGTAATTTTAGGTGCCAATATGACATGGAAGAGTACTGTGGCACGTCTCCACTGACGGAGGCGTGCCCATGGCTGGTTGGGGGCGCGTCACAGTAATCATGCTATATAAATTGCAAACTTGCTTAGGGCACTTTTGGCGCGCCTTTTGCTGAAGAAAAAAACACCCTACGAAGCTCACTCAGCACGGAGAGCGACGTGACCATTCTTAGGCCTAACCACTTTCACAACATCACTGTTCGAAAGCGGATCACAGACAACGAAGTGTTTGTTGACACTAATGCATCCGAAGGACGAAGCACGTCCCGGGCTGGGCAATTCCTCGACCCCAGCTTCGCTAGGCGGGCGCGTCGCTCGGTTTCACGGTTGATCACTTCCACAACCACGCAATTGAAGCCCTTACGAGAGCGGCTTGGCTTGGATTGACTTGACCTGGCTGCATGGCGACAAAAGAAAATTGGCGGGCTTGGTGGCTAGCCGGCTAGCTAAGTTGGACGCAGTTCAAGACTCATGAAGCCGAAAATTAAAAGTGTGTTCATTACGCAAGAAAAAAAAGAGAAGTCCAAATATTGATGGCCGTTGTGGGGGGTGCATTCATTATGCGAGTGCATTCATTATGCGAGTAAATACAGTATGTGGAGAGTCAGTTTTTCTGCTTCTTTTGCAGGGGTTGTGGTGACATCAGAATGACGAGCTCTGATTGGCTTTGACTGGAAGGATAGTGGGTAGACCTCAACGCTAACTGCCTTGAGGTCTACCCACTATTTTTCAATCGAGCCAATCAAAGATCAGCGTTCTAACGTCACCACAACCCCTGCAAAAAAAGCAGACGAACCTGCACTTGGCGTAGCTCGTCTGCTCTCCCCAGTTCACACAGTCAACCGTTTTAGAAGAACCGAGCTCACTCATGGCTTAGTTTGCAACTCTGCCAAAAAACGGCATCGCTGAATATTTAAATGTTTGCTCCTATTCCGTTTGTGCCTAGAACTCTGATTTTCAAAGCAACAACTTTGATTTTGAAGACAACAATTAAGTAGTTGAGAGTCAGAATTTCCCCAAAACTAAAGGCGGTTAAGGGGTTGATGTAACGCACAGATTTAATGTGATACAAGACAGTCCCCAAAGATTGGGATTCTCTCGTCGCAAGATCAAACTACACCTGAACTGGCAGCAGCTACAAGTGGCACTTCTCGGGGGGCAATCACGGCGCATAGTGAACCTCGCTGGTCAAATTGCCGTACTAAAATTTAAATTTGCTCCGTCCGAAAAAGCAACAGTTTTTGCAACGGAGCTCAAGAATTCCGATCGAAACATGCGCCCAGGGAGAGCAACAGATCAAAAGTATCGCGTCCCACGTTTCAATTCTCACCGACCTGGGCCTCTAAGCTTTAGCTGTCCTTCGACACGTGCAAGTATTCGTGCGGCCAGGAAGGCAAACACACGCGATCCATTTCGCAATGTAATGAAGCGAGGCTGTCGGATCAGTGCGAGGGTAACTTTCAGTCTGCTCTGGCCCCGTCAAAAAAGTCAGAATCCTGGGATCAACTGCGCTCGGGACGGTACCTTCCGTGTCCCCGTGAGTCATGGTTGCCTGCAGCACCCTCCCCCTCGGGCGTGTCCAGGACCAGGGTATCTGCAACGAGAGAGACACAATAATCATAATCGTCCCAACTCCTGGCGGCCAAAGCTTCTGTGGATCGGCGAGCCGGAGAACGGCCTGCTACAGAACGGGCACCTGCCACATCTGGCACTGCAGCTGCGACACTGCCAGGATCAGAGCTGGTGACGGCACGACACTGCTACGACGTCTTCGGGCAGAAGTCGAGGAACCACTTTTTAAAATGCGGTAAATGCTACACTCCTTTCAGGCACCGTAGTAGTGGCGGCAGGGGTGATGATCATTGTGATGATGATGATGGTGATGCACGAAAGAACCTTTCTTCATTCGGCCGCTTTCCACAACAAGAGGTAAACACTGAAGGCATCCAGGACAGACATTGTGGGTGCCAACATTCTTCCTGCTCTAGAAGCCCTCATCTCAACGTCAGCGTAGACTGCGAGGGCTGCCCTTCTCCTCGGGAATGTTGTCTACAAAAGCTCACTGCTCCTGGTGATAACTTACCATACACGACGGTGAACCGGGGTGCAACTAGGTTCTGAGGTAGGGCAGGTCTACCGTAAAATCCTTTGAAAGAACACCAACACCCCCCCAAAAGTGTTCTTAATTTTTTTTGCCAGGCAATTTAATATGGTGTCAGGAGGCTACCCAATCAATATTTTGCTACATACACTTCCATATATTTTTAATAAAGCCAAAAGTCTCAACTGCTCAAAACCGAAGCACGAGCATGGAAGTTCAAGGCCTCAAGTCACGTGGCTACATCCGACCGCATTTTTTTTTCCTCCCCTTCTCCGGTGTGTGAAGCAGACAATGAAGTTGCGTGCACCATTTGTCGAGCGATTGCTCTGCACTTATATCCCTTCCATTCAATGTTCCGTGCTTGAAGATTGAATGGCCAGTTGGTCCCTTGTAGCCACCATCGCGTCGTCCAGCCCGCGATACGTCGCCATATTGACAGTGATGTGATTGGCCTAAGCCATTTTGGAGCACCTTTTGGAGCATCCAAAACAGTGTTTTGGAGCAGCAAAAGTGGCTTTTGGGTCAGCCAAGACAGTGTTTCGGAGCAGCAAAAGTGGTTTTCGAAACAAATATTCTTAGAAAACTAAAAAAAAAATTATTTTAAGTGCTGCACAAAGAAGGGCACTTTGTGTTGTGTTGTGTTCTGATGTGTCGTGTTGTGACGGAACTCGCTGCTTGTGTTTTTAGTGCTGAGACATCCCACAAGCGTACAGTGCTGTAGGCGTTGCCGAGCATTTTCGAAAAATCACTTGCCACTGTTTTACTGGTTCCCGACGTGCCAGATTTTCGTCAAAAATAAGCAAACGTAAAACAATGGATTGGAAGCGTCCCGGCTGGTGCCTCTGTCATGCAAACATGTTCGCATGAACGTGAGACCGAATTCGGCAGGCTTGCAGTTGCGCGTGCTTCGCCGCACGAGCGGAGACAACGGCTGTTCGATCGAAACCTGAAACCATGCCACTGCGCTCCGTCGCCGACTGATTTCCAAAATTGTATGCAAAATGCAACTGTCGAGCATACGACAAAAAACAGTCCAGCGGCGCGTGCTTGCCAGGCCGGCAAACACACACACAAAAAAAGAACCAGCCCTTACAAAAATTAATGAGTTTCTACTGAGTTTCTCTTATATTCTATATGGTTACATTAGAAACTCAATTGAAAGTCATTGATCACTTTTGTAAGGGTGAGCGCATCGATGCAAGACATCGCGAGCCAGGGTCAAAAAGCTCTTGGAGCACTTTGTGCAACGACTGAACTCGAGACAAACAAGCGCACTTTGCGGGTTCAGCGTGCAAACATTGCCTTCTTTGCTTCAGCTCATTACTCTTCTCCAACTTTCTTTCGAGGTAGATTTTTCACGTACCGGGGTTCCTCTCGAAAGAAAGCCCAGCGAGAGAAACCTAGGTAATCGATACTCCGACACAGCAGTCTTTAGTTAAAGAGGAATTTTCGTAGTAACCTAAGATTTAAACATTAACAGAAATGTTGATGAACATGCGGCGGTACTTAGTTTGATTTTAGAAAGCGCCATATCTGCATCGACGTGGGGACAGCAACACCCGACGTCACGCGACCACGGTGACTGGAAGGCAGGGACCAAATACAGCTTTCCCACGGCCACGGCCATTGCTTTCAGGAGCGAGGGCTTCACCTCACGAAATAACTCCCGACGCACAAAAACGTGGTTTGGTTTCACAGCATGACAACATGACTGGTACCCGGCACGCTAGCGTCGGAGCGTCCACGCACGCCCGCGTCTATCGTTGAAAATATAAAAAAAAAAGACACGAGACGAGACCCACGAGACGACGAGAGCGCGAAACGCGAGGCCTCTGTAGCGAGACGGCGGGAAAATCATGCAAGACCGGATGGACGATTGATGCAGGGTACTTCGAGTTGGGCGGCCGCTTGCGCTACATAACACACGCCTGCTCAGTTACGGTACTTGGTTTAGTTTCGGTTTTGAAAGGCGACCGAAATTGTTTTTTTGGCGCAGGCTTGGCGCAGATTACCCATATTTTGGCAAACTGTAGCAGGATGTAGCAGGGATAGCCACTTTTGTAGCAGCTTTGCGCAATTGGCGCAGCAATCACATCACTGTATTGACAATGACGTGTACATGTACTTCCTGTAATCTGTGCAACATTTTTTCTTTAGATCAATGTATTTGCATCTTTTTGGAGGCTACAAAAACGGGGTTTGTATCCTTTTCTGTTTTTAATATTGAATGTGTGCCTTGGATGACCCACAACTTTGAATATATTTGGTACTTGTAGTTTGAATGCCACGTGACCATAAAAAAGAGAGTGAGCCCGACTGAAACCGGCCAATTCTCTATCGGCAGTTTTCGGCCAAAAAGAAAACGAATTTCGAGCCACGAACTGTGTTCTGGGTAGTTGGGCTCTTATAGGCCCATGTTCAAATAAAAACCTCGGCGATCATAAGTAACCAGTCAGTGTCCCTTTAAGAACACCTGTCCAGAATGAAGAGATAAATAGTAAAAACTATGAGAAGGACAATCTTTAGGAATGTGACAGCAAACTTCTATAGAAAATTAGTGACAAGCACCGCAGAACCTCTTACAATTTAAGTGGGGTGGGAACTTATACCGTAGGTCGCGGACAGGGCAGATTCGCGTTCCACGGTGCGACAGACACGTGGAAATTTGCTAGAAACTCCCGTGTTGCGGGAACAACTACTGCAAATTGTGAACGAAGCAGATTCACCCTTCTACAGTGCGATAAACACGCAGAAAACTGCTATTAACTAGTGTATTGTAGAAACCGATCGTGCGCGCGCAGGTCGCGGAAAATAAATGCGTAAACCCGCTACGTACTCGCATGTCGTGGAAACGGATACTACAACACATCCAGGTAATGTCATGTGCTCCAACTTGAGCATTTTATCACCACCGCTAGCGTCACATTCTCAGAGTTTCAGCTTTCTGCGATTCGCAGTTCATTTACACTGTGCCGAAAACCTGGTTTAATTATCTCGATCTCATCCTGTACAATGGGTAACGGGCAGAAAAAGAGGAGATCAGTACAAAACAAAGTTGATGAGATTATAGTCGCTGTTTTAAGCATTCCGGTGCAAAACGGTGAAGCTCGGCGCACACGAGCTGGCAAGAGGCAGCACAAAAACATACGGCATACATAATAATCAAGTGATGTCATCAGGAGCACAAGACACTGTTTCTGTCTTATCACAGTAGCCACCATCCACTATTTTATAATGTTTGCTCGCGACTTCTAGCTCCTGACATCACCGACATCGTCTGGAAATTTAGACAATGTTAGCGATCACACGCCAGCGCGGTTGACGAGCAATCTCAATACTTCGTTTCATCTTAATTCAGAACGCAGGAGATGCTACGAGCCAATGGGGCCAACCAAGCAGCATCAAAGTGCAACATAATGGCACTCATCCAACTTCCTGCATGTGTTCTTTCATCGACTAAACCAAGTGCAACAAATGTCCTGTGAGTTGGGCTCTTAGTATATGTGTGTTCGTGGTTGTATGTGTTCGAGCCTTCGACTGTGCTCTGACCTAAGATTCATAATGGAACAGCACGAATTTTACAAGGACAGAGGAAGGAACTGGACAGGACGAGCGCCGACTAACTGAAAGGTTTATTATCAGGAAACCACGAAGAAAACATACAACAACACGACTCTCTAATCACGATGGAAATGCGCATGGGACTCACAAAATTGGGTGCTGTCTGTTACACAATTCTATATGCGTCATCCCCGATCTAAAAATTCGACCTCACTGTCCAGAAAATTCAAGGAAGCCTGACTCACGCAGGCTGGCCCCTCCTTTATTCTATGAGCTTTGACAATCTCGTCCTGTCCAGTCCCTTCCTCTGTCCTTGTAAAATTTGCGCTGTTCCATTATGAATACATACCAACTCGCCCAGTTATCCTGTTTGCTGACCTAAGATGAAACAAACTGTACAATGAGCAGAGATGCTGCAGAGATACATATTTCTACCTTTTTTTTTTTTTTGTTTCAGAGCGCAGCTCTTAGGCGCCTGTTTTCGACTTGAGCGGCGGCAGCGGCGTTGGCGTACCCATGCGTTGCATTATGGGACGTTTCCCATAACGACGTCACACATGACATCATGTGTGACGTCACGAGTGACGTCACACGTGAAACATTTTGTGTTGACATCACGTCACACATGCCGTCACGTGTGAACCATTGTTGAGTGGTGATGGGTTGCCGAATCGGTGCCTTAGCGAAGCTAGACTTTTGCACAGAGAGCGACCACACTAGCTAGCGACGCCGACATGGAAGACGAAACGAACAAGGAAGCGCGCACGGCACCAAGTTTATGCTCAAGTTCGCGTTTCATCAGTATAGAGCCAAGATTTAGGAGAGGTGGCAGCTGCTCGATCGGGGTCACGTGGTTTGTGGGCCGCGTTTGCAAGAGGAGCTGTAGGATGCAAGGAGTCAAAAGCGTTCACTGTCTGCAAATGTGTCCACCTCTCCGCCCGGTTTCCTCGCCACGCTGGCCACGAGACAACAGACGCAGGCGCACTTAAGCCAATCTGCCCAGGAGGTGCCCGCCATTAAATTGAAAGTGCTCTCTAGGCTCTTTTCGTCTTCTCTGTCGATACGTATCAGTATGTTAAAGCTAGTGCTCCGAAGGCCCCTATCGGCGTGCTACGACGACTTCCCCGTGTGCAATGCGTAAAAGCCGCTTCCCAGATAAGGAGCAGGGAGCACACGACGATGCAGAGGCTGCCACCAGCAGCTTTTGCAGCTCGTTCTGGCCGCACTTTGCTGCTCGGCCGCGGCAGCAAAGTACGGCGGTCTGCCACTTAATAAAGTTTCCGATTTTGATTATTTTTTAATTACAGTAAACTCTCACTTGAGCGAACGTTGGTTTAACAAATATTTCAGAATAACAAACTTTAAAAAAATCCCTGGCGGTTTTCCTATGCATTTTATGCAAAAATGTTTCTAAAATGAATTTCGGAATAGCGAAGAATTTCAGTTTAACGAACATGATTGGTGAACCCAGGATTATTTTTGCAATCAGTTCAAGGAAGTTCTGTGCTCTGCAGTGCTGGCGTAGCCAATGTCCGCCACCCCACTGCAGCCGCCTGCCGCTCCAGACACGGCAGGCGGCTGCAGTGGGGTGGCGGACATTGGCTGCCGCCTCTGGAGCGGCAGCGCATCATCGCTGGCGTTTACAGCGCCGCCGAGGGAAAGTGGTGGTGCGGTAGACGAAGACAAACCACGTGGTGTGTCCGTTTTCTCTTTGTCATCGGTTCCATTCGGCCATCTTAGTTTTGGGTAACAACAGCAGGACGGCAGTTTGTGTGCCCCCTTTCATAATGAGTACGACGAAACGGAAGTGGTTGTCTCCAGACAAGCTCAAAATCCTTCAGCGTTTGGACAACGGTCAAAGCCAAGTGTAAGTTGCAAAAGACTATGGGATGCCACCGTCGACATTGTCAACGATAGTGAAGCAAAAGTTGCAGCTTGAAAAAGAAACTGCGTTCAATCCCAACAGGAAACAACTCTGCACGGGATATTTCGAGCCAGTGGACAATGCCATTGCGGTATGGCTTCGTCACAGCAACAAGCTATGCCAGAGGAAGTGAAAAAGACATAGACTCTCTGGACAGCTTTGTTACTTCATACGCTTTAAGAACGCCGGTGCAAATGAAAATTAGATTTTTTTTTTCAATATGAGAAGGGCAGCAACATAACTGTTATGCACTCTGTATATATCGATGTACATGACTCCGTAAATTGCATTTCACACTTTTGACTCGATGCGTGCTGTGCCCTGCGCTGTTCCATATTCTAGCGAATATATTCAGTTTAGTGAACTTTCAGCTAAGTGAACTATTTTTATGGGTCCCTTCAAGTTCGCTCAAGTGAGAGTTTACTGTATCAGAAAATGTTTCTTCACTATATCCGTGGGAGCCGCTCATTTTCCTTCCCTAAAAACAGACACAAATATGCTGAAAAAGTGCAAACAGGAATGGGAAATCGTGACCGCTTTGCTATAGACACTGTTTTGTTATAACCGACTTTGTTACACTGCAGTCGTTGCCCCCAGTCATTGAGTGACTTTTAGGTACCCAGACAAGCTTCCTAGAGAGCTACATGAAGCTTTCCGAAGCAAAGGGCAACAAGTGTACAAGTAACATGTCACAGTCTGGCAAATGAGTACACTTTTTTATTAGGAGGTTACGCCGAGATTAGCTCCGACTGCTTCTTCTGCCATGGCTTTATATACGATTAGTTTTTTCAAATAAAACTTAGTTGTGAGTGTGCACTTGTTCATCTACTTTCTTGTCCCCGTGTTTTTTTTTTTTTTTATTTGGCGCTTACCTACGTAATTATGTACCAACTGGCCCAAATCGCCACTTTAATCTATGATGAGCAGTGTAAGAGCAACCAAGCACATTTTACTAGTCAGCATTTATGTGATGGAACAAAAAAAAACTTCCGAGAGGAATTGGGAAGGTATATGGAAAGGAAGTACAATGAGCTGAATAGCAAAATATATTGCACTACACGTTTTTGTTTTTTTAGGATAGAAAAAGTGGGAAAGAAGAAAATAAAAGAGAAAGAAGACTGCTCACTCTTCCCTCAGAGAGGGCTCTCAAGACGGTAAAAGTGGAGAGGGGAAAAAAAAAGGAGGATGGGACAAAAGTGTGCAAAGTATATGTCGGCCACTTAGTCCTTATTTCAGGTGCATCCGCCACGCCGCGGCGAAGTAGAGACTTCATCAATCGTGGTAGTTCGTCGTCGTGCACCGAGGGATTCCCCAAGCACAGACAACCCCCGAAACTAAGCTGCAATACTTGGGTGCAGTACGCTCGTCAATATCCCCAAGCCCCGAGGAACCGAGAGTAACGAGAACTTGCCTTCCCGCAGCCAGGGCGATGCAACAGTCGGTCCCTTCCTTTTCTGCATGAGAACAAAAGCATGTTCATAGCTTAGAAGCCACATAACTGGCGATGCGCACAAACTATCGACGAGGAAAACTTCGAGGATGCAGTTTTGAGATGACGACACCAGACTTTTTTTCTTTTTTTTTTTTTAACTGGCATAAGAACCAAGATTAAGCATAAAGCAGCTGCACTTCAGAATGAGTGCTCACTCGAGGAAGTGATGTTGCCATCAAATCCTTAAACAAAATCACAAACCGAGATGAGGCGCATCAATGAATTTAGATTGTATCGGTAAAATGCGATAAAAAGCAGCGTTGTTAACGCTCGGGCTAGGCGTGTTGTGCAGCGAAGCACGGAACTCTGATTTTGAAAACTGGGGGGAGAAGTTAGAAAGCACTGTTCACGCGGCTGGGCTTTCTCAGTCTTCTTCGGATGCGACTCGCTCGGTTAATTTTGTCATCCGTTTCTAATTTACTCACATAACTTTGGGTCAATACGTACCGACAATGAAAGTCTTGAATCATTGGAACCTGCAAAAAAAATGTTGTAGTTAAAAAAAATGCCTCTCGCTCGTGAAAGTCATTCATCGCAACATTAAGTCTCGAGGCTGGTTGACACATTTGCATTTAAGTGCGATGGAATGTGCTAGGACGCCTCGCGACTGCTTAGGATAAAAGAAGACACTGACGCCATCCACCAGGCAGCCCTGGATATGCTTCCGATCTGCCATGGCCTTCAAGATTTTGGGCGCACAAAGCACTCCTCCAGCCGTTACATTCACCGGGAGACTGACATAAAAAGAAAATAGCTTGCGGTTACTTCCATTGCGCGACGGTGCTAGGGAAGGAGCGGCTAACCATAGTCATTACCCTCATCGTTTGGCTTGCTTGGTAGCTTGAGCATGCAGGACAAGGGGGGGGGTTAAAGACAGGAGCAGAACATGAAAAATCCTGAGCGCTGACACTGGCAGTCCCGAGGGAAGGAACGAGAAAGAAAGCGGACGAAAGGTTAGGCGTGTTCGTTTTGCCACGATGAGTTGAAGTTGCTCGAGCGCCTGTCAAATTTATTTAGTTGCCTACAATGCGCGGTTCCGGTGTTCTTCTGGAAAGTAAGCTAGAAAAGAACAGGGTGCAGCTTTTCACAGGTGATGTTTTGCCGTTTCTTTGTGCATATTAAGGCGTCGCCGGCGATATGGGCCCATTGGGACCACCAACTGGGATCACGGGCGTCTGCGTTCATGCCCCTCGTTCTTAAGCGGCCCGAATGCATGGGACCTTTTCCTCCAGGTTAGGGTTCTCCAAACGTTCTGGCTAAGAGGCCGGGTTGGGGACCTGTTGCAGTCTCGAGGGCCGGAAGTTTGATATGACGACATAATGATGCAACTAGAAAGGAGCAAGGGGCTCCGTCAAACTGTTCTTACAGCTTTTTTCCCTTGTTTCCTCTGTTTATGTATCAAAACGAAAAATAAAGTTCTTCAATAATAATAAATAAGGAAATACCAAATAAATACTAGGCCTAAATGATCATTTATATAGAAACATTTAAAGTAGAGCAAAACTTTTGCGAAGTGTACATATTTATTCATTAAAGTATACATATGTATACTTCATTTTTAATAGCAATAGTTTACTAATTATGACATTACAAAATAATTGTGACCCAGAGAACTCACTAGGCATAAATTATGCACTTTGGCATATTAACACAGAAGATTAGTGACAATAATGGTAGATCTCATGATAATATACAAGAGTTTTGACAAAGATCACAGTTACACAGACATAAAACAGGGAACTCTAGATAGTAATACTGGTAATGCAAATGTACGAAAAATAATACGGCGAGAGAGCCCATGTTTCGATGCAGATTTTGTCTCATTCTTTCTGATATCTTCTCTTGCGCTTTTAAAGCGTGTAGTCGAACTGTTTTTAATGCGAAAGCATTAACTGTCTCATGGAGCAAGCGGACGTCATCAGTTTGAAGCGCGAAAACGGCACCTAGTTTCCTTCGGTTCCATTGGCCGGCGCGCGTCGACGGGGCTCCCATTGGCCGCTGCGCTCGTCAGTTTCCACAACCGCTCACCCCATGGCGCCACATGTCTATCGCGCGCCGTTGCTGCCTTGAGCAAGGAGCGTCCAAGGTCACCGTGCCCAGGGGAGCACATGCGCTGACCGGTGACGAAAAGTATGCAGCAGACGAAAAAGGGAGCGGACGAGCGGCTTGCATGCTTTCGCATTCACAACTTATAAGAAGTGCTTAGGTGTACCTCAATTATTTTTTTTTACGCCCTTGTTTTTTTATCTTTTAATTTGTAGCAGTGGGCCAAGGGCCGGGCATTGCTAAAAAGACAGCGGCCTTGCGACTTTGCCTGTTTCATAAAGTGTATCATCATTAGTCGTTACGAGACCATTTCTTTACATTGCCTACCTATCAATCTTCCCGTGTGGACCATCAGAATAAAGTTGGATAAACATGTTGCCAAATGCACACCTTTTTTTATTAATTTATACCGCCTACATCAGACGACTGGAAACATCTTCCAGCAGATATTGCAACTATACCCAATTTTCTTTTTTGCCAATCTTTGTTTACATTTCTGTGTGATGAGAAGTCATTTGCATTTGTTTATTTATTTATAGGCTACCTATGGTTGCGCGTCTGTTTTCCACGTGCTGCCACATCCCTATTCCCCGAGGTCCGATCACATGAGGAGCAAAATCCAAATGCCGTGCAGGAAAGCTACCGACACGGCTGCTTCGTCGACACTGCATGTGCCCCGGCGTATGTTCCCCTGCTTTTGCCTCCTCCTCCTTTCCTGTTTTCCAGGAAAGGAGAAGATACGGCCCCTTCGCCTCCTTCTTTCCGCTGTTCGTTGAATTCAGTCATGTGACGAGCAGAATCCTGAGCATGCAAGAAAGCCGTCCCCACCACCTCCATAAAATTCGACGGATGAAAATAGGTAATTGTGTAGAGATCCCGAAAAACATGCGTGCCAGGTGAGTATTTTAATTTGCCTAAAATTTATATATTATAGTCCCGTTTCCACAATAAATATGACTTCACAAAAAATTCTTAGTTTTTGATGTGGAGCAAGGTAAGATTCTATGTTTAGGCTACTTGATCTGGTTGTTATAAATGGGTAGTAAGAAAAACACTCAGTAATTTTTCGTGTATATTACGATGCATGGCCTATTTTTTTCTCTAAACTAAACTGCTTTGGCATAATTTATGCCAGAAATAAAAAATGCCAAACATTGCATCTTTGACGTTTCGTGACATTTCAGGGTGTCTAGCAAATTATTCTTTTGAAATTCCCTGACTTCTCCAGGTTTTCCCTGACGATTTCCGGTGGAATTCCCTGACCACTCTAGAGGCGGTTAAATATACAAGACCATTACAACACAAGGCATTGAGCATTGAGCACAATGACGATTATTTTGCACGGGCCTAATCTAACTTGCATATTCCGAAATATTTGAGTTCGCCCAGTCCGGATTAAACGAGCACTTTCTTACTGCTGACATCGTCAGTGAAGAGGCCACTTCCAGAAACACGATGAAAACATGATGCTCAACCACACACGTCAATAACCAAATGGCAACACAGCCGCCAGATGCACCTTCGGACACTTTCGGCTTAAGGCTTGGATTGGAGTCTGCGGCTTTCCCATTTGTTACTAAATCTAGTAGCTCTAACTGGATCTAGTTTAGTGTCGCACTCTCAATCCAATCCATGGCTTCGACTGGATTTGTCGATTCTCTTTGCATCGGGTAGCACACTACACCAGGGAGCAGAGCCTGGCTTCACTCTAAGCAGTATTTATTGCCTATATTTCTGCCCCCAAGTCCTCAAGTCTTTGCTCAGGGCACTCGATGGCATTTCCGGCTCATTTTCCCTGACTGGGCTCGCTTTTTGACAATTTCCCTGACAATTCCCTGATTTTTCCTGGTAAATAAAATTTCCCTGACAATTCCCGGTTTTCCCTGTTGCTAGACACCTTGCATTTGGTACCTTGTATTTTAGGATTCATTATATATTTTGCTTCTTAAATACTATAAGACTGTAGGCCTATACATATGCTGTCAACTGATACCACTTTAGTTTAGTTTACTTTGATAAAACAATTTATATAAATTTTTAAATTTCCTTAAAAAGTATATTTATAATTTGAGCCTGTGTTATCAAAAATGCCATTCTTTATCTCTTCTTTTTTTTCCAATCTGTTCCCAATTATGTAATCTTTCTGTGCCTGAATGCTGTTGTACATGCACCCAAATTGGCAAAAGGGTAGTTTCACAAGTCGGCTTTACAGCAAGGTTTTTAGCCTTACTGGCACAGCATGCAGAGTTTTCAGTCAGATGTGCAAGCCAATTCTGGTCAAAGCGCGTTTGCATACCTCGTTGAAGCAGCGCTGTGAGGGGGCGAGGCTGACCTTAGCAGATCCATGTCGAGGTGCTTTTTCACAAAGTGAAAACATTAATTTTAATATATCGTCTTTTTATGTCGACCATCGTAAGAAGACTTCATTACATCTGTGGACAACAGCCATTGATAAAACAGGACAAAAGCAACTTTGAATGTAAAAAGCTTGAGCAAAGGACTGGAATGGTAGCTGCAACACAAAGACTGCCGGTTGCAGATCTCTGTCTTATGGTTTTTAACAGCACAGAAATACAGATGAGATGAAAGATAAAGAAATTTTATGTATACTAACTGAGAAAAACAAAAATATGCAGCCCAACTCAAATGCCCTTACTAAACCCCCCCCCCCCTCAAAAAAAAAAAGGAAAAAGAAACATGATTAACAGTGGCATTGCAACAGCAAAAACGTAAGGGCAGACCTTTCTTCCTAATGAAGGCATGTCCACACAACTCTCTCCGCCTCTCCACCGCACCTTTCCGTCGCCCCTTCACGTCCCAAACACTTCCGACTTCTCTGCCCTTAGCGTCTTAAGGTTGAAAAAAACCCTGCAGTAAAGCCCAATTTTGAAAACTACCCTGTTGCCGATGCGGGTGCATGTATCTGTGTTTGAGTCATTCTATAGAAAATAAAACAAAAAAGGGGGGAACTTTGATTATGCCCACAGAAAGTTAACATTAATGGAAACAATAAAAAATAAGATAGAAATAAAAAAATTCCTTTTTTATATAGGTGAGTTCAACTCAGGGCTGGGCAGAGATACTCCAAAAAGCATTCAGGAATACAAATACTGAGATACGTGTGTTTTAAGGCCCAAATACAGATACTAAGGTACATTTGTTTTTTATGCAGCAGGATATCCCTAAGATACTCCTGCGAAAACGTCAAAGAAGCATTCCGGAATACAGATTTAGATACTTATAGAAATAAATTTGTTCCCGAACGGCGTTACGTGGGGAGGGTGTAGTTCGTAATGAATGCGAATGGTAATTTATGGTTGTGCTCCTGGTGCCATTTTTGGTGCCATTTTATGCCCTACTTCTTACCTCAAACTCTTTATTTATCATTATTGCCCCTAAAAAAAAAACAATGTCACCCCCGTTGAACTATGTAGTTACAGAACGGTAAAGACTGCATGTTACTTTAGACAAAAGGCGTCTGCCCGAAATGAAATCTCAAACTGTCATCTTATATGCTTCTGATCTCCCGATAGTGTGAGGAGATTGGACAACAGGGCCATACTTTTTGTCCACTCAACTCCTTTACAGCGTTCGCTTCACTAAATTGGAAAGAGGAGCTGATTTTGTTATTCTTGAAAGTAACTTTCTTTAAACCACATCTTTTTTTTTTTATGTTTGTGACCGAGATGGATCATGCTAATAAGGCAGCTCCATATTATAAATTCCGAAGCAACTTGCACCAAACAGATGTTGTTATCCTTTAACTTTATCTTATAAAGGAAACCAAATGTAACAAGAAATGGCAAAGTCTCACGATACAAGTGATACATTGTAGGTGTAATTCATACTGAGATACAAATATATTTTTCAAATGTATCTCAAAACATTACAGATACTCGAGGGAATCTCTAAGATACTATCGCGCTACATTTGTATCTCAATACTGCCCAGCCCTGGTTCATATTATGCTAAATTTATTTTTTGTCAAAATTTAAGAAGTGTTAATAAATATTTTGTGAAAATAAATTTTGATTCGTAACTTTCACAACCTATAGAGGGTGCACCTATCAAAATGGCTGTCATCTGGATTATCATCGTAGAACAGCAGTACGAGGCTGCGTCTGCGACAGAGCCTCACTTTATTTTGCATCTCAAGAAGCTGTAGGCAAGCACATTTATTGTGAAGCTGATCATTCAGAAGCTAGGGAGCGCGATTCTCACACCGCGGTACCTGGTGGCAATCAGTTCACTGAAAGATGTTTCATTGACAGATTGTTTCATAGACATACAATGTTTCATCGACAGATTGTTTCATCAACAAATCGTGTCATCGACAGCTTAGATTAGCTTTTTTCTGTAATAAGCTGCATGAGACTGTCGTCGCAAAGAGGCGTGGAAGGGTCGGCCAGGTGGGTGAACATTTTTGTAATGAGCCGCCTCAGACTGTCGCCACAAAGAGGCGTGAACGCAGGTGAGGGGGTGGGTTAACGCTCACCTCAGTGATACACACGTAACAAAATGTCCCCACAGTGTGCAATTTGTGTTAACGAGTGTCGATGAAACGATCGTGTCCATGAAACACGTGTCCACGAAAAGATGTCCACGAAACGTAATTCCACAAAGCAAGTTTCAACGAAACGATAGGGACCCCGCAGTACCACCATCACTGAAACTTGCAAATAGCACATGAATAGGTCTAGCACCGCGAAGTAGGTATTAATAAGCCAAATATATAATGAATCCTAAGATACAATGCTCCAAATGTCACCAACATGTCAAAGATGCAATGTTTGGCATTTTTGATTTCTGGAGTAAAATATGCCAAAGCAGTTTAGTTTAGAGAGAAAAATAGGCCATGAGTCATACATTTACAAGAAAAATTATTGCGACTGTCTTCGTTTTTACCTATTTATAACAACCGACAAAACTGGGTACAAATATCAAGCTGCCTAAATGTTAAAAGACGAGGTTAATAAACAGGCAAACTGGTTGACATTACACATGATTCTAACCGGGGAAGACGGACGACAAGACGGACAAGGTACAAACAAAGTCTTGCCCCCCTCGTCCCTTGCCCCCGTCTGTTGTCCGTGGTTAGAACCATCGGCAGCCTAAATGTAGCCCTTCACCTCGCTCCTCTTCAAACATTTTGTGAAGAAAAACAATATTTCAAAAAGATTTTAAGAAGTGGTCTTGTTCATTACGGAAATGGGGCTATAACATATAATTTCTTGAGGCAAATCGAAATACCCACCCAACAAGCATGTTTAATTCCAAATGCAACCACCCTATTATTGCTATTTTTAGGCATGTTGTGCCTTATATTTTGACAAAAACGTCAAATCTTAGGGCGTAGATGTACTACAGCAATTATATTTTTTTGGAAACACCATCCGACAGCACCTTGTGGTGTCTGCTCCGAGGCCTAGAAAGAGGGGCACGTCACTGTCTTTGATTAGATATTGAATAGGGAAATTAGTCATCCATGAGTGTAATTTTGGGATTTTTAGGAAGTTTAGAGCCTGTAAATTGAATTATCACCATAAATGGACAATCTCACAATCTGCTTGAGTGGCCCTTTCAGGATGAACGGAGCATAGTTGCCAGATGATGAAAGAACAAGAAATTGTGGGATCATAAGGCATGGATCCTTCTTCGCAACAGCAATGCTTCCTGTCAACCCAGGGTCAAGTTACGGAAGGCTTAGAAGCTGCTCCCAGAACTATTTTGCAAAAGAATCGCGTGCACTCATTAAGTTCCTTCAAACAAGGAAACTTTTATACCTTGGAATGGCAACTGTTAGGGTCAATAAACCTACCCACGCCTTTAGTGAATGTGCAGTCTTGCAGTACAAACAATCCCGAGCTGCAAAGCAAATTGCTCTCTTTGGAAAAAGAATCAGAAATGTACATATTGAGCAGAGATTGTCAGATACGAATGGTTGTGGGGCAATAGTTTCAGCCTCAAGAAGCCAACGAAATAAAGACAATTCTCTCGTTAGTTTAGCTCTGTCTGTTTTTACACTATGAGTAACGAGGTAATGAAAAACAGTGACGCAAAAATATGATGCCATGCATCAATGTCCCACCTTTATCAGAAAAGAAGTCCGAGAGGTGCTCCCGCCCATCACTGTCCCTGCGCAAGGCACGGCCGTGGACAAGTTCGTCTATGGGTAGCCGAGTGCGTCTGTGGACAAAACATTGTCGTGTTAACAAACTTTGGTTTACACTGGGTGAGATACGAGCCAAATGGAGAGGATAGATAACATCGCTCACATTCAAAGTCGAATCAACCAATGAATACGCCCTTTCCGATCACTAGATGGTTTTATCAAGCATTACAAAACCAAACACAGGGGTCTGAACGGGCCAATATGAGAAATCCCAGCCCTACCTGCTGCAGAAGGGAGCACAAGAAAGTGACAAGGTGGACAGGCACGCTGGAGCTCAGGCTGCACAGTTTGCTTGCCTTATCGACAAGCAGGGATAGGCGCCATCAACATGCCATCCACGAGTCTACAGAGGAAATTGGCTCGAGCCACGGTATGTCGGCGTCGTAGCCCACACATGAGCCACAAAGGCAACAACGGATGCAGTGTCATACACCCTCGAGCTTGTTGGCGATGTGAACCTGAGATAGTGACTGGATGAAACTAGAGTAACAGTATATTCAGTTACTGAGCAAGAGTACTACAGCTCTAGAAGGAACAAAGTGGTGCAGAGATCCAAAAAGCTTCATCTGTATTACAGCGGCCAAGTGGGCTAATTGGTACAGTCTCCTGCAACATGAAAGGCCCACTGGAAGCGTCTGGCTGAGATGGCGGTTGGAGGGGGCGCTGCACGCGCTCCAGGCGGTTCCATTCTGTTTCGATGGGAGGAGACTCGAGGCTCAACCAATCCTGCCAAGCCTGAATGCGCTTAAAGAGATTCTGAAACAAACATTTCAGTGTCTATAATAATTGGCGCACAATCTTTCCCCGAGCCAGCAGCCGCCGGTGTGCGCGAGCACACGCAATGAAATAGATGTCATTGTCCCCCATTCACACTGTGCAACAATTTCAGTGCTTTGTTTAAATCATTTGGGAGTTGGTGTCTCGATTTTTCTGAAGTGAAGAACAAAAAACCGCTTTTGCCTGCATGTCCTAGTTTTTATTTTAAAAATGGACAAAGATTGAGGTTTTCGGCACCTCTCAACTCCTTCACCATCTTCCGAGTCACGTGCGCTGCAACGTCAATAGGGGATGCGCGGGGCTCCAGTGAAGCTCTCTCTCTAGAGTCATCAGTGAGCAGCGAGAACTCACCCGCTCGCGACCACGTGACCATGTGCTTGCGCAGCTTGATCAACGTGGCGAGAGGAGGAAAGTCTCATCCGGGTCCGGCCATCCACGTCCGGGGCTCTATTCGCCCCCGTCCCCCTCCGGCTCCTGGCGGCTGCTTGCGGTAGCAGATAGAGCTGACGGTTTTGTTGACCTCGGATAGATTGCACCACTAAACTTTATAAAATAAAAGTTTTGTCGATGATACCAGGTTTTTGACGCATTTATATTTATGTTGAAACAACAAGATTTATAGAAAAATTCCCTTTTATCGAGCAGGTATTTGCACAACTTCCTGTCTTTTTACAAGTCCCCCATTGACGTCGTGCCGCGTGGTTCTCGTGGCCGCCGCTCGCGGCTGCAGGTCGGGAAATATTCTCATTTTTGCCTCGCGATTATGCGGCAGAATCGCAACAATTCGAAGGAAGGAGATGTGCTTTTGTCCTTTGTGACAAGGTAAATAATGTCAAAAGTAGAAGATGCAAATTCTTTCAATGTTAAAATCGTTCCACAGCACCTTTAAGATGACAGTGAAATGTGCGGGCTCTGGGGAAAAGGAGAATAAAGACAAGCTTTTCATCTCCACAGTGGGGTCTGGTGTAGAACATAAGCGATTAAATGGTCTAACAAGCATGTAGCTTTCACTTGTGGAGATGAAAAGCCTGTCTTTACTCTCCTTCGCCCCAAAGCCCATATATTTCACTGTCATCTTTAGCGCAAATGGGGGACTATAACATCAATTTTGTTGCGTTTGCTCGCACACACCAGCGGCTGCTGGCTTGTGAAAAGAATGTGCGCCACTTGTTATGGACACTAAATTGTTCGGTTCAGTATCCCTTCAACAAATTCTGGTTTTGATTTAGCGGAAAAGCGCGTTTCGTCGGCGTCATGCCAAGAGTCATGGTCACCAAGGCTCGAAGCAAGCATAATCATCACTTGTTTTTATCAGTTGTATCTGGTGGAAAATGTCAGAAGAGGCACTGCCAAATAATAAAAAAATATTCAAGTTATACCCAAGTTCTATATTTATAAGGTAAAATGAGTTCAAGAGTGCATTCATTCGTTAAAAGGTTGGCACAGATCTCGCGCTTTAATATCAGAACAATCTCCTTGGCTAACAAACTGCTCTCTGCCGAAAAAAAAAAAAAACAGAAACTGATAAGCGCGCGTTGCGCTTTAGCTGAGCCTCAAACGAGTTTTTTCCTCGGGGTAAAATAGAATCGCTCAAAGCATGCGTAGCACCCCCGCCAGCCACCGGCTCTGCAACACACTCGCGGTGGGTCTTTCATGTTACAGGAGACTGTACATGACTAAAGAAAATAAAATTAGAACCGGAAACACAAAGATTAAAAGAGAAGAAGTACATGGGACCAGGGACGGCACCAGACTTTTTATAGAGAAGTCGGGGGGGGGGGGGCAGGCGTATTACATTTTGGGGGAGGCATGTGATGCCGGTACTTTAGCTGTCACTATCAAAAAAGAAAAATAGAAAAGAAAACGGGGACAATGGCTTGGTAGAGCCTGTTGGGACCGAGCGGTTGTCCGGGCACTTTGGGTACGGCAGGGAGCCGAGCCAGGGCAGGAACTCGTGTGGTAGCCGGCATCGGGTAGGACCAGGGAGCAGGAGGGGTGTCTCTTAATAACTCTTTATATGTACATATGAACGAGTTTACAACATCAACGGGAGAACACTGTCGAGAACACCAAGTAGCAGCCGCCTGCTGCTGCTTTTATAACGTCACTTTTCCCCACATCCCTAGTAGGGAATCCCCATCGTCCCTGCCTTGACCGAAACAGCGTGGTCAGTGTTCGTTACGTTCACGCACGCCCCTTTCCTCTCCCTCACACACTGGCACACGCGTCACGCACTCCGTGGGCCAGACGTCCTTGGCCGCGGTGACACCGGTCAATCTCGGCGGACAATGGTGCCATCGAACTTGAGGAAGGCGAAAGACATCCATAATTGCAGGCGTCCAGGCTTCCGTGGGTTAGGGGATAATCCCATGGGCGATCTAAGCTGGGGAAATTGAGTAAAGCCCCCTTCTCTGTCGAGGACGTCCCAAGGCTGTCGGGTCAACGTGCGTCGAGGTCAGACAGCAGAAGCAAGGAGATGGGCCCGACGGCAAAGTCGGCCAGAAGACACTGGCGTGGGTCAACCCGATGATCCTTTACGAGAAGGTCACGTCGTCCCCGAGTACCAAGGTGCGTTGGCGGCTCCAATGCGCCTCTCGCTGTCTCCGGGCGCAGCTGACCATAGCCACCTGGCGACGAAGCTCCAGGGCGTTCACCAGTGCCGGTCGGTTTGGAGGAGCAAGGTCGTCTCCTGGGGCCTTTCGCAACAAGCCCTAGTCCCTCCCGGCAATACTGACCGCAAGCCGTCTGGGACATTTTTAGCAGATATCAGCTCAGTTCATCTCAGTATTTTACAGTGTATTCACAACCCTACTCACTGTAGCATTTCACATGCAAGATATTTACACATGTTTACATTACACATTACTAAATAAACACATTCATGCTCGTGGCCCAGAGTTCAGTGGAGGCGAATTTGTCTGTTATGATGGGCAACATCAAAGATGGTGACGATGTCACTTTGGTCCAGGCTTTTCGCTGTGGCTTTCTCCACGGCGAGAACAGCTAAGTTCATGAGTCTCTTGTCGGACATTGGGTACTGCAGATATGTCTTCAGCCTACACAGGCACGAGAAGGTGCACTCACAAACAGCACTGGATGTGGGAATCGTCAAAGCTATCACACAATTATATGAGTCTTGAAATGCAATTTGAAGGTTTTCCAGGAATTCCGCAATTGTCAATGTGGTCGTCACCTTGCACTTGATATCGTTTTCGTACCGCTGTAGAACTTTGGGAAGCAGTTTCATTTCAGCCGCCAGACTGTCCCAGCCGCACGAGTAGTGCTTTGATAGCAGTTCAATCAGAGTGATGTCCAAACGATCATGCTGAGGTTGCAAACAGTTGAGACCCCAAAAGATGTTGTCGTTTTCGCCAAATCTCCAGTGAAGTTTTTCACACATTCTATCCAAAATAATGAGAAAATGAGAAATAATTAGAAAAATAATGAGTCATCCCCGGGGGCTGGATGTCCGCGAGATATTTCACCAGGTGTGCAGGCAGACGGCCGACTCTACGGTCTGTTGTGGGACCGATTTTTTTCATCTCTGCGACGCTTGCGATTTGGCTACAAATGTTAAGCCCTCCGACCTCTTCAGGTTCCTAAACCGCTCCCATACTGCAGTGACCATTATGGAGGCCCGAGATAGATTGCAGCTTTCGTTCTGCAGGTAATCCGAAAGGATTTGCAGCCCACCCAAAGCATCGCCAAAAAAGCATAAATGCACAACAAACATGAAGTTTAATTAACTGGTGCAGAATTCCACGTGCTTTTACGGACCTTGCTTTTGTGCTTTAGGCAATCTGTGCGAGTGTGATATTTATTGCAGGGAGCGTGCGGATGACGGCTTTGCATGCATTGACTTGGCACGTCCATCTTGTCTCACCGATTTCTTTCAGCTCGATTGTCGAGCCGCACACCTGCTTCTGGACTGCAATGAAGGTTGCATGAGTAGCAGACTCACCCAAGAAGATGTACACAGAGTTCCTCACTGAACCAGGGGCCTTGCACACGTCGAATATGACTAGGTATAGTCAATGAATGTAGATGGCTTAAGGCACCTCTCTTTTGAGGAGTGCGTCCAGTCGATGGTTGAGGCAATGAACGTAGATGGCTTGAGGCACCTCTCTTTTGAGGAGTGCTTGGACACCTTTAATCTTGCCGCTCATCACACTAGCGCCGTCGTAGGCTTGAGCGATGCAGTTTTCTAGATGGGTGCCACATTTGGCTAGCCTTTCCTTAGTGCAGCTAAGGAGTGAGGCTGCACCCAGGGACTTCGCACTTCAAAACCTAAGAAAACGTTCATAGACAGATCCATTTAAAAAATACCACACTACGACAGAGAGCTGTTCTGTTCTTCTGACATCTCGGGATCCGTCCACCATTAGTACTAACCATTGGACACTGTCTACTTCTGTCTTGAAGTGACAAAGTCAAATCAAACATTATGGAGAGTATCTTGTCATGAACTGAATGGTGCATATATTCTGCACTGGCAGGGTCATCCTCCAGTTTTTTAGCACAATATAATCGCTTTTTGTGACAAGCTGAAGCAGCACGAAAAATTTCCTATGCTGTCACTCCAAGCTGACTCATCATCTGCTCTTTGGGCTATTCCCTGCACCGTGGAAAACCGGAGCATGTCAACGATCACAGAGATGTAATGGCAGTTCTCCCTATTTCTGCTGAATATGCCTCGCTGAGGTGCATGGCGACTGAATTGTCCTTGCCACTTGCCTTTATCTGGTTGAAGGAAGCCCATGATGCTTAGGACATCTTGTGTGCCGCGCCGTTGGAATAAAGTCGCAGTCCGCCGTGCTTCTGAAGAGCCTTCTCTTAGTTTCGATACCCCCATGTCACAAAAACAGCGCTTCCACTCTTCGGCCAAGGAAACGACCCACAGGGGAAACAAAAAGAAGAGTTTGTAGACACGCTGTACTCCAATCACGGGAAGCAGTCGGACTTGGAGGTCCTGGGGTCAACACCATACTTGGTCACAGGAAAATGCTGTAGCATGGGCTGTACTGGTATATCATGGGCTCTTTTGAGCTACATCTGGCGGTACTTGTCTTCAGTCCAGGAGGTCGGGCTTTGTGTTGTTCATTCCGAGAGCTGGCAATCGGTGCCGTCATTGCTATCACAAACTATATGTTTGTTTATTTTGGGGTGGCAGAGAAAATTTTAGGGGACGTGCCCGCCACCTCTCCCCTCCCCATCCTTTAGCGCCGTCCCTGCACGGTACAAGCGCTAATTGACAACTTACGATTTTTTTAATCGTAGGATTAAAAAAACCTATCATTGTATTTAATTTTCTTCCGAGCTTCAGGTGCACGAAACTTCGACACACGCTTTTCCGAACCCCAAGATGTCGCAGGCTTTTGAAGCAATGTGCATAGTACGCACATCAAACCTAGTCAAGTTACATGTTACTACATAATTTTAAATTAGAGCTAGCCCCATGAAACTTATACAAACCCAAACCCCCTCCCTCCCTCCTCCTCCTCCCTCCTCCTCCCCCCCCCCCCCCCCCCCCCCCCACACACACACACACACACAGAGACACACACACGCTTTCGCTTTCTCACCCCCCCCCCGTGAACCAGGCAATGCGACGCCCACAAAAATCTTACTTCACAAGTTTTTCTGAACAGGCCTTACTCGCGAAGACCTCTCACGAAAAACGCGAATTCGACGAAAGAAATAATTGTGGTAAGTGTTTCAGTAGGCCCGGAAGCCGTACTAAACGCGCCCGGTCCCCTCAAGAGCACCTACCTTCCAAACCTTCCACGGACGGGTCGAAAGACATCCCTGCGACGCCGGACGTGGTTTTCTGTATCCAGCGATCTTAAGGGTTCCGGTTGATGCAGAATGGATGACCGCATCACCAGAGAAAAACAGACCGCATCGGACGCATCGAAGTTGTCGCAGCTTCGAATTCCCGCGTAGCCGATGGGATTGTTGTAACGCCCGCCTAATCCGGTCAAACGCTCGCGGCGCTCATCCGTTGCAATGGTGAAGGCTTCCAGTGTTGCCAGATGGAGAAAAAAAAAGTCAGCAGATTGATCCCCAAAAAGTCAGTAGATTTGCACGAAAATCAGTAGATTCTACGAAATCTGTGTTTTGCCATGTTTTGCTATTTTCATTAATCCACACTTCGAAGAAATAGTATAGAGTAACAAATAGCATGGTAATAAACACAAATAAAAATGGAAAAAATAAGACCAGTTCCGAGTAATTCTTTATGAAAAACAAATTAAAATGGCACCGTAGTTTATTTTTTTTTTATTATTATTGACTAGTGTTGCTGTTTCGAGGTTTATTCTTTGAAATCGAGACTGAGCCACTTTTGGGACCAACAGATGAAGGCCATAGAGTTATTACAATAAACGCTAGAGGCTCAGCTGGCGCTAGTGTCTACGGGACTTCCGGTTGCAAATTGAAGCAGACAGCATGCAGTCTACTTTTCCAGTCTTCCTGTGTATTCCTATGGGAAAACGCGCGTGAATTTTGTCTCTTTGCCGGAAAATAACATGAATAACTTTTGTTATTTCGGTTGTACCTGATAGAATGTATCTTTATTAATATGGTGAAAGTGTAATTGCTTTAGTTACAGCATTTTTTCTTTACCACTGAACAATGTTAAACTTCGCTATATTTCAGGCCCAATCCTCTGTTCCATGGCAGGTATGTAGAAACGAGCGACGATTGTAAGCAAAATAACGATCGAAAGGAATGTAGAGTATGTTCAAAGTTCGCCAGCATTCCGTTGGTGCTTATATATTGTTAATATGCCCGTCCTATCACTATACATGGCTTGCACGTGACGTCAGAGCCGTCCTCCTTGCTGGTGGTGGACGCCCGCCATTAATGCGCTGGAAGCTGCGCTGACTCGTTTCCGCTCGCTCGCAACGCTCGTTTCCTGTTTGTAGAATTAGTACAGTAAAGGCTACGCTCCACCACCAGAGAGGAGGACCAAATTACGTCAATGCAAGCTATGTATATGAAAATGACCCCGTCGTGCATCTTTACGAGTGGGTAAAAAAAACGTTCGAAACGTAAAGAATAAAGTACGTGGGCTACTAAAGGTGTGTTTTCTTATTATTTCCTATGTCGGGCAGTTTTTATCGGGCACCTGTTCTCTGGCTTCTCCCTATTTGCCAAGATTTGGAGCGTGCGGGTGATGATTTGAACCCAGAACAAGCATCTTCACCGGCGGCCATTGATTGACACCAGCCAATGCATGGGACTCTATGGGAAGAACGAGAAAAAGTGACGTTTTCCCACGTTTCTAAGCTGTTGTCGGAACTGAAACTTTTTGGATGCTTTTTGATAAGCCCGTCAAATAGCTTCCGTACAAACATTAAAACTGACAGCCCTCGCAGTTCTTATAAATAAATATTTTGTGGTCGAGAGTGACTCCGCTGTAGTGCAGCTCAATGAGACGAGAGTTACTAAGAGTTACCGTGGAGTCGGTGGCGGTTTCGTCGAGTTGGGTTTAGCAGACGACAAGCTCGAAGGCTTTGCTACGCGGAATTCGCTCACTCCCGGAAAGCCGCTGTCGAGATGGAACTTCTTTGTCATTCATCAACTTCTGGGCTTCCCTAAGGACGGTCTTATTGACGGCAAGTTCCTTTGTTTACTCCACTACGAGAGCAAGCTTGCCAGCTCAGCCGTAGGTGCTCCGGTACGTTTGATTTTTTTATTCGGCGACCGGACGTTTGACAAATACCGATTCGATCTCCAAACAACCGACATAAGGATCGCAGTACACCATAAAATACTCGCCTCCGAGCACAGCGTACATGCTTCAATATTCTTACTTTTGTGCGTTTCTTCCATAGACTTGCGTGTATTGCCTGGTGTCAAGCAATGGCCGCCGGTGGCGACACCGACGGGCTCCCGATCCGCGATCCAGCCTACTAAAATAGAGATCAGTGAAGGCGACAGTGCGACATCCGGCAGATTGATACTTTAGACCCATATTGCGGATAAAAAAAAAAACAGGACGCGGGATGGCCAAAAAAAAAACGTGCTTTTCGTGTAAGGCTCGTCAAATTATGAGGCGCTGGAGAAATTCAGCCTTCTGCGTTAAGTCCTTATTTCGAACTCTTTTTGTTCGCCTTCCGCCCATTGAAAAGCATGCGGGAAGGGCCTTAGAACGCACCTGGTATCGCTGTGCCGCAGCGTTCTTCCGCAACATGTTGTTCGTCTGCTTTCCTCACCGTCACCATGGCAACGAACGCCGAATGAATGGAAGCACGCACGGTACCGCCGCGTGAAGCCAGCAACGGCTGACGCCATTTTACGAACGCCGTCTGCTAGCCAATTGAGCCGAACGCGGTATGTCAGATGAACCGCCTCCGCCGGTGCTCGATCGCCGACGCCACTGCTTTCCTTGAGTTGGATGGACTCCCGCGGCAGAATCACCATGCTGGCCATCTCTTTGTCTCCCAGGAAGCAGACGTCACATGCTTGAGAGGCCTCCTCTCTTCCTTTGGCGGGATCGCGATCTCCTCCAGCTTCGAGCGCTTCAAGCTTGGAGACGGCATTGTGCGGAACGGCGTCGGTAGTCCCGTCGGCAGAAAGACGCTGGTCGTCAGTTAAAGCAGACTCCTTATGTTCAACCTTTTCTCTCTGACTCCCCGTCTCTGCCACTACCTGACGCGTTTTAGCTCTGCTCGGCGCGACCGCTTTTTCCTCCCTGGACACAAGGTCTTTTTCTCGCGGCTTCGGATCACCCTCGTACGTGAACCAGTGAGGAAATGTCGCTGCTAGGTACTTTGAGTCTGTGACCTCTACTACTACCGTCCGCCTTTGAGACCGAACTTCCTGCCTCAACGTTTCGATCTCGAGCCTTTTCTGCGCTAATTCACGAGCCCACTTCTCGCGTTCGCGTTCGTCCTGCGCTCTTTCCTCTAGCTCTTGTCTTTCAGCCTTCGCTTTTTCGTCCCTCTCCCGAATCAGCTCCCAAGCCTCCTGAAGCTCCACGTCGGACACTTCCTCCTTACAAAGGAGCTCCATGATCGGCTTCCTTTCCGCCTGCCCCACGCTTATGCCAAACTCCTCGCATATCGCCACCAATTCAGGAATGCGTAGCTCACTGACTTCCATGATCCCGAGTGTCGCAATCTCCCTCCCCTATCTAACTCAGACAGCTTGAACTTCGCTTTTTCTGAGCCAAAAGGGCAGCCTTCTACTCGCGTACCTAACACTGAGCAAAAGGTCTGGCAAATCAAGGAAAAATTGCAAAGCACTCACCCGTACCGGGAACCATGCATGAGCAGGCACGTCATCCCGCCGCTGCCAACCAGTTGTTGGGACCGAGGAGTTCCCCAGGACGCCTCAGGCAGGGCCAGGCGAGGACAGGAACCGCAGGCCGACTCCAGGCAGGGACATCAGGAGACAGGAGGGTGTCTCACGATAAACTCTGTTTAATTACATATGTACAGAAGTTTCTACATCGTCCGAGAGCACACGTCTTGCGACCTCTCGTTTGCTCTCTTTATAGAGTCGCTGTTGATGCTCCAGCGGTTGGCAGCCAATGGTCGCCGAACTGCCAACGAACGTCATGTTCAGGCCCCGCCCCCACTCATGCTCTCGAGCATGCACGCACATACACGCACACACTGCAGCGTCGGACGGTAGGGGTGTGCGAATATTCGCCATTTTCGAATAACGAATCGAATATTACCCTATTCGATTCGTTAATCGAATTGAATAATAATTTGCAAAAAATTTGAATATTTTTCGAATAATTTCCGAATAGTCGTTACGGTGTCGCGCCGCGAGGTTCCCTTCCCAGGCGTCCCACAACGCGCTGGCACGCCTGCACTACGAGCCCGCAAGATAGAAATACGTAAACTCTTAAGGCCGGTTCACACATACAGCGGAGCGCTACGTTAGCGCTCCAAGGAGCGCTCATGTGGCGCTTCCTATAGCGCGTGATGTAGCGCTCGGTTAGCGCTTCAGTAGCGCTCTGTTAGCGCTACAGAAGCGCTTTGTTAGCGCTCTGTTAGCGCTTCAGAAGCGCTTTGTTAGCGCTCTGTTAGCACTACAGAAGCGCTTTGTTAGCGCTCTCACGCTCCCTGTGCCGTGCTTGCTGCTGCGGAACAGCGCGTGCACGGCGATTCCTTTGTTGTTGTTTTTCCTTTGGCATTAGAAAGAAGAGAAAGTAAAAGAGCCGCTCTCCAAGCAAAGGGTAGGCAGGCGGTCCAGAGTCATGGACTTTGAGCGACTATAGTTGATTGATTTTGTACGACCTCATCGCTTTCTATTCAATATGCGTGACTCCGGTTTCAAAGACACGCAGCTAAAAATAATCGCCTTCGAAAAAGCTCTGTGTCTCGGTCCCTCAGCCTAGGAACAAGGTTCGCCGGGTACCCGTCGGTATCTCGGTGGCGAAAGATTCCGCGCACCCAGAAGGCTCTTCTGGGCGTTAAGCCGTCCATACACATATGCACTAATCTCGTATGTAAGACCATTTGTCGCATTTCTATTTACGCTTCCCACATGTCCTCTATGGTGCTGCTGATGCACACCCAACCACAGGAACCGGAACCGCAGTGCACGCGCTAATCCGCAGCACCGCGGTACAAGAAGCGCTACTGAAGCGCTAACACGGCGCTACAGAAGCGCTACTGGAGCGCTAACAAGGCGCTACTGAAGCGCTAATCACGCGCTATATTAGAACGAAGTCACGCGCTAGGAAGCGCCACATAAGCGCTCCTTGGAGCGCTCACGTAGCGCTAACTTAGCGCTCCGCTGTATGTGTGAACAGGCCTTTATTCTGCAGACAATGACTGTCATCATCGGCAACAACAGTTTCTCTCTAAACGTGCGTTGCTGTTGCCTCCATTAGGGACCACTGTGCTAAGTATAACCCATAGGTATAACCCGCATGTAAGCGATTTGCCCAGAGACGAGACAGGTGACGTCGACCCGCTTCGCTGTCGCTCGGTCAGTCGCGCGATGAGGCAAGCCGCATGAAAGTGGCGTGAGCAAGCGACCAGCGACGTGACGAGCTACAGTGAGAAATCGTCGCTCGCTGGTGACTCTCGTCGCTGTAGCTGGTCTCGTCGCTCGCTGAATCGCTTACATGCGGTTCAGCCTTTAGGGACCGCTTTCGCACGAGATGCTCGTGCACGCTTTCGAAAAGCTTGTCGTGGAGATGTTTCACAATTGTTGCAACGATACCGCCGCTGTCTATGAGCGAAGTAGAAGTGGTTGAAGCGGAAAGTTGTTCGAAGCAGTGGCGTCACGAGAGTCAGCGGCCCGCGACCCGCCCCCCCGCTCTGGCGCGTGGCCCGCCGCGACACCCCCCTGAGCGCTGCACCCGGGGTGGTCCGCCCCCCTTGTGACGCCACTGGTTCGAAGAGAAAGCGCAGTACAGTGTGGAAGGTTTTCGGCTGCTCCCATGCAACCAATTGAAAAAAGCCACAACAGCTGCTTGTGTCGAGTTTTTCCGAACACTTTCTATGGTTGTTCCACTTGTTCAGTGTGAGATGTTGCTTTTTGAGGGCGCAAGTGGAACAAGACAATACGTTTTCCCAGAGTCTTCTCAGATCAGGGAAAACAAGGTCCCTGGACGTAAGCACACGGCCACGTCATGCCCTTGGCACCTTCCTTGATCCCCGATTCAAGGATATCTGCTACAACGAGGAATAAAAAGAGAATGTAAAGTTCCTACTTAGTACAATACTTCAGGATGTACCAGGCTCAAGCGAGCTGTGATTTTAGGTTCAGCATCCGCGTGAACCATGATATTATGTTTAGTATTCTAATATTGTAGTAGCTTTTGTCTTTATTTAATTATTTATTGTTGAACTCTAGCCATAAGGGTATAGTCGAATTTTAAAATAATTTTAAGAAACATTTTGGAACAATAAAAATAATTTTATAATCTCTTTGCTCTTCTTTAGTAGCAGTCTACCTACTATTCGAAAACTATTCGAAAATTATTCGATTCGTATTCGTATTCGATTCGGTGCCACAATTATTCGATTCGTATTCGATTCGGTTTCAAAAATCACTATTCGCACACCCCTATCGGACGGGCTTCCCAATCCGGCGCCGGGGCACTCTTGACCTCGATAAGCCGCGCCAGGAGCCGGTGACGAAGGGTCCGCTGTCAGCTCATGAGACGTTGACCGTGATGGAGATGATCCCCTCATCAGGATTAGCGGGATAATCCGCAAGTGGCGCCGGACGAAAACCACTGAACGTACTCGCCCGGAAGTCCCGCCGCCGGCGTCGTCCCCCGGAATCCTCTCCCGCCAGTGCAGCTGGTTCCTGGATCGACTGACCCCCGCCTCGGGCCAGCGCGATTACAGTCAGAGAGAAGAGTTCAGCTCAGCTCCGCTCCCAGGTGTGGCGGCGTCAACACGGCGCCGGGCGACGTGTTCTGCCCACAACTGCTCAGACAGCAGGTCGCCGACGTTCAATGGGAAGGCCAAACCCCGCCGGGTGGACAAGAAGGGGAGGCGAAGGAAGGACGTGGCCTTGACCAAGGCCTATCGCAACACGCGTGATTTGCTCGCTTTCCGAAGTGACGAACATGCGCGCGCACTGGGAGGAGAAGATCGAACGTTCGGATAAAGACTCGTAAATATTAGAAGGTGTATGCCTTTTGCCAACCTACCCATATAGAGCAGAAGGCTTGTAATGCGAGTACACGCGCGCGTTCTCCTTATCTGCATAAAATATTTAAAGCAAATAACGTCAAAATAAGGCGTTAAAAAGCGTGCGTGTAAAGGTTTCCATTTTTTTTCTTTTGCTCTGAAAAGTTATTTTGCAAACGCTAGCACGCGCACGCTTCTTGGCACTTGGGTAATTTAGGAAATGGTCTATAATATGGTACTGTTCATACAATAATAGAGTTCCTTTATGCCTAAATACACCATGGTGCAAGCGTTTTGATGAAGGGGAGAAAGGCCAGTCTCGAGTAGCTTCTAGGGGTTCGAAGAGCATGATTCCTTTTCACAGAAACATACCCCCAGATATTTAGATATAAAAACTGCAAGAACCTTCTGCTATGAGCGATTTGAATCAATCACCACTGGGATGGAAAGCACTGAGTGTGGCCATATGGACTTTTGTTTTACAAAATCTTCGTGGTGAAAGAAGACCTGTATCCCTTTCCAAGTGGAAGTTATTTCATTGTCGCCCAAAATCGTACACACTTCCAGTTTTGCTACCAGAATTTCTTCTCTTTTTTTTTTAAACACTTTTAAACATCAATTATTTTTTTATTAAAGTTTTGTACCCTTCGGGACTAGTCGGTCTGGAGCACGGCCAATGACTTGTCTTTCCGTGATATATCCCTTCTGGAGAGACGAATCCCTCAGATCACTCAATTTGTCTAAGTAATCATGAAGGGGCCTGAGCTTCATGGTAGATCAAATCAGACATGTTTGCGTTGCGGAAAGTGCCTTGCCAAACATAACCGTGTATTTATGTGTACGTCCTGCTTTACGGGAGACATACTTTTTGGTATTAAAGGGATACTTCAACGAAATTTGAAATATTCCCGTCGTGTTCAAAAATAGGTTGAATATGATCCACAATATCCGTAAATGACAATCGCACGTTTGTATTTTGATCCTGGTGGCTGTATTTTTCGTTATAAACGGCCCACTCTGGCAAGCGCTCGGAGAAGGCCCAGCTTAGAGCCCGTGACATCCCACGCAATCGTGACGTAGGTTGGCTCGAGACGAGCAAAGCTACGGCGAGGCAGACGTCGAGAGGATGGCCTAGTCGTTCCAGCCACCGAAGCGGCTGCTTTTGTACGAATTTTGAGTGACGGGTTAATCTTCTATAATCTTGTAGGGGGACAATAGCGACTTCTGCGACACACAAAAGGGATTCTCGGGAAGAGGGGAGTTCCTCCTTCCGCCCTTCTCTCGTCGTGGCCGGAAGCGAGACAACCTCCGTCACTAGCTGTCAAGGTTCCTAGACGAGCATTACAAACGAGGCGTTAGCGACATCCACCAGGTGCTCTTTGCTAATCGTTTAATTCGTTTTAAAATTCCTTTTCGAGACTTTTTTAACAAGATATTGGTATGTTCCATGTGATACTGCTCTTTTGAACACATTTAGAACAAAAAATGAGCGCCGAAATTTTGTTGTAGTATCCCTTTAAAGGGACACTGACAGGGTATTTATGCTCGCCGAGGTTTTTAGTTGTACGTGACATATGAGAACCCAACTACCCAGAACAGAATTTGCGGCTCGAAATTCGGTTTCTTTCCGCCCGAAAACCGCCGATCAAGTCACTCTCTTTTCCGTGGTCACGGGCCGTTTTTGTAAGGTATCGATGCGACCACCAAATTTATTCAAAGTCGTGGGTCATTAAAGGCACACAGTCAATATTAAAAATAGAAAAAAATATGAAACCCATTTTTTGTGGCTTCAAAAAAGCTGCAAATACGTTGATTGAAAAAAAAAAGGTAGCACAGACAACCGGAAGCTTTCTGTGCGTTCACTGCATAATGGACTTCTTCCAAAACCGACGCGCCCCATTGCGGCAAAATACCACGCAGTGCACTCTGGGAACTAGTTGGCCACTCAGTTTCGGTTTCGACTGAGCAGCTTCATCTCATGCTATTGGGCAGGAGATCGAACTATAGGGGGCGCTATGACCCCTTTGTTGTCCCCATCCTGGGTGTTTACTCAACACAAGGCCTGCGCAAATGCCCACAGGCCTTATGGGCATGTCAATGTCATCTTTTACAATAGAGCGCGGGGCACAGTTTAATGTAAAAAATACTAACAATCGACGAAGCGACGTTAAGTGCCAGATCTATCCTCAAAGAATGCGAGCTTGACCCACTTCGGCTTTTGTGCGGAGCTGGGACCGTGCATGCTGCATTGTTCATGCAGGCCGGAGTGGAAACAAAAGAGCCCCTCCTCTCCCTCACCGGAGAACACGAACTCCAGCCGAACGCTGACGCCGCGTTCGGTTATGTTGGCCGAGCGCTGAATCATTGTATTTGTTGTCCCCATCCATGTAGTTCTAAAGTTAACCGCTTGGGGCGTCACGGTCGCCCCTCCTCCCCAATCACGCCGCGACCGAACACGCTGCTTGCGTTTTCGATTATCAGACTTTTTACGCACGTACAATACACTCAATCTAGAGGGACACAAAACGAAGACCGGGGCACTTTCCTTGGTTTCCGAAACACCGGATATTATGAGTGCCTATGCAAACGTAGTAAAGGCTTATTCACACGATGCATCTTTTCAACGCGCCACAGTTTAGCGAAACCAAGATTTCGCGAAATCGGCCTGTTCACACGTGGAGTTTGGCGCGCGAAACCTGTGACGTATTGACTCGCGAGAATTTCGCCAAACCTTGTCATCTGCACCAAGCGTTTCGCATCAAAATGATATAAAGTACTCACAGTGTGAAGAGAAAGTCTGTTTTATTAATACCACTCAATGAACTTCGTCAGATTCGGCTCACTGGGTTTACTAGCCCTGCCAAACCCGGGAAAGACCGCGAACGTCAAAGAACAGGCAGATGATCTCGAAGCATTTCAAACATTTTTGCACCGCTAATAAAGACAGTTATTCCCAGTCGTCAGGTTTATATCCGGTGCTTGCACTCGTCGCGACTATTGATGAATCTGCACCGCGCCACCAATCAGTACTAGGCGCCGTTCACGCACCTGCAACCGAGTAGGAACAAGACTCGTCGCCCGTACGCACCGCTTCTCCGCTTGTCGCTCGCCATGTTTGTTTATTTTCTTTCGGCTTTGGCTCAGATACGGAATCGGCCGAAAATCAGACTCCTCCAAAAGCTCGCTCCTCCTCGAAGGTCAGACGTCATAGCGAAGTCGAGCGGCAGCGTCCGCGTTTCTCCTTCGGGTGATTGACAGGCCTCGATGAGGTTTCAGCGAAAAATTGCTCCAGAAGCGAGGAAGACGCGCCACTTTTTCGGTCGCGTTCAGACGGGGAATCTGTTTCCCGAAACCTAGTTTCGCGACACAAGATTCGCCAACAAGATGCATCGTGTGAATAGACCTTTAGAGTCACCTCACCCCACGAGTGCATCTTTGAGTTCAATTTCAATAATCCTGTCTAGTACCAGTGAACTACAACTAAAATTTGGTCACCTTGAGCCTTACACGTATTTTGTTTGTCAAACGTCCGCTTCTTGTTACTTCATGGGGCGAAAAGCAAGCCGCATCCTCACAGGAGTATCAAAGTTGAGCCCAGCGTTGACGCATGAACTTTTAAGGAAACGCAATAAATTCGACCTCACTACACAAAAGTTACTATGATGTCTTCCTCGTGTCATTATATATCTCCCTCTCAAAGTTTATGCTGATAGAAGATTAAGTTTTCGCAAACGCTAAGATCGGCTATAGCTACGACGGAGGCCCTAACAAGCGTCCCCTACTCCTCGCTAAGCCTTTTTGGACGAACTTTTACTGACGCCCAAGATCTGCGCCTGAACGGCGTGTCTGAAATTATCTCGGCATACTCAGGCAGGAAGAAAGCAAACACATAACGAATATTATGGTCATTAGCGACCGTCAAATGCGCTTTGAATAATTTCGTTCGCACCGCATAGGGGTTCATGCCCGTCCGGCGCACTTCCGGCGCACGGTGCGACATTCTTCACATAGGTGCTCGACTTTTGCTTTCTTAAAACGGTTTGTATGTGTGAATGAGCCTATATGATTGCAGGATAACTTTATGAGCATAGACAATGTTGAATATTAGTGGAATGCAAGCGGGTGGGGACTTCGCCACTTCGCTTCGTGCAGTGCTGCGGGTCAGTACAGATAAGAGATGAGAAGTGTGTTTAAATGGAGCTGTTCAATGGCGCCTCCGAGTTTTACCTCGCGTACTCAGGCGTATTAAGAAACACAGTAATTGCAAAAAGTAATATTTTGTCTATGGACGCACGGAACAAACAAACTTCCTGATCAACAACACTAATGTAAAGGCGCGAGCTCGATGTATGCATACTTATTGGTTGCTACAGCTTGTTGATTCGAACAGAAGCAAGATTCCCGAGCTTCGCAGCGTTGAGATTCCCAGCACTGGCTCGTCCACATACCTCGAAACGCTGACAGAAAGGCTCAAGTACAAAAATACAACAAGCATGTGTTAAGACAAGCTATACGTCTCCGGCTTGTGCTAAAGTTTCGAGGTCTTGCCATTTGGGTTAGTTTAGAGACAACAAATGACGCTCTCGGGACCAGAAAACATGAAATAACGGCCGTTAATAGTCCACGCTCTGTGTATAATCTCTTGTCGACGTGTCGATCGAAATCGAAACCATGCCACTTTCCTCCCAGGCCAACTAGTTCCCAGAGTGCAACGCGCGCCGTGTTGCATGCAGGGTGAGTGTGAGAGTTTTGAAAGCAAGGAAATTAATACATAAAATTGAAAGAATAAAACACGGAGGACAAGCACAGGACAACCACTTTCTTTCATTTAGCAACGACGTTTATTTTGGGCAGAGACATTGCACCCTGAACAAGACCCCGACTAAGATAGGTAGATAACGGGGAAGGCTAACTGGGAGATGGAAAGGGTGATACGGGGGACGGAAAGGAAAACCGGGAGATGGAAAGGTGATAAAGAGGAAGGAAAGCTGGGAGATGGAAAGGGTGAAAGGAGATGGAACGGGAGAACCACGAGGCACGGGCATAACTACCGTGATGGTGTGTATTTACGGGGAGTGTCAATATTTTTCAAGTTCAGGCCTGATGAATTCTAATTCCCGTCTTGATAAGGTTACTGAGGCCGATGAAACGTTTTCTGCGTTCTGGATGAGAAAGGATTTGATGATTTCACGTCCGTGGCGATTGCGGTGTCCCCCTCTTGTCTTGGTGATATGGGGGACGGAAAGGAAAACCGGGAGATGGAAAGGTGATAAAGAGGAAGGAAACCTGGGAGATGGAAAGGGTGAAAGGAGATGGAACGGGAGAACCACGAGGCACGGGCATAACTACCGTGATGGTGTGTATTTACGGGGAGTTGCAATATTTTTCAAGTTCAGGCCTGATGAATTCTAATTCCCGTCTTGATAAGGTTACTGAGGCCGTTGAAACGTTTTCTGCGTTCTGGATGAGAAAGGATTTGATGATTTCACGTCCGTGGCGATTGCGGTGTCCCCCTCTTGTCTTGGTTCCTGCGAAGTCAGGCGCGCATCCAATGCATTCGTTCGCGTGAACCGCGATCGGATGAATGGGGTTGTCGGTTCTTGAAGTGGCTTCGTTTTCGTGCTCTCTCATGGTACGTTTACACTTGCGGATCCGCTAGCGAATCGGCCCAGCTTTTGCCGCTGGGGCGAAACACTGGGCGGAAAACGCGGCGGCGAGCCGTTTAGGTCCAGGACCTATTTCTGCCGCCAAACGAGGCGTTTCGCTGACCGGAAGTGACATTCTTGCGCAGCGCGACGCTGCCTACGTCATGAGCACGCGTAGTTCGGGGAGCAGCAACGCCCGGGAGAGAGAGCCGAGGCGGGAACTTTCGCGCCTTCTCGTCATATTTGACGAGATGTTACGGGAACCGCTGCCGCAGCTGGCGCCGCCGCCACTGCTCGAAGGAAATAGATGTAAACGCAACCCGCTCGTCGCCGCCGCAGCCGGGAGCGGATCCGCTCCCGCGGCAGCGGATTTCTTCTCAGGTGTAAACGTACCATTAAGCGGTCATTGATACATCGGCCGGTTTGTCCTATGTACTCGGCTCCGCATTTGAGGGGGATGGAGTAAACTTTTTCTGTGCAGCAGGTCCGGAAAAGCGTGGCGTGCTTTTTTTCGCAAGCCGGCTTGGCTTCTTGTCGGTTGATCATGTTGCACATGCTTGCCAATTTGAATCTACTGGAAAAGACAACTTTCGTGTCATGGCGTGATGCAATGGAACGGATGCGATGGGAAGCATTATGAATGTATGGTATGCTGGCTATCCTTCGACTGAAAGGCGTTTTTGTAGTTGCTTTTGGGTTAATAAGTTGGTGGAAAACGGACACGAGGCGTTCCACCGGATATCTGGAACTCAGGAGTCGTCGACTTTGGCTCTTTATGCTGTCTGTTGCCGTATGTTGACAGGATTTTGTTTTAGCTGATGTGATTAACGTCTTGATGATACCTATCTTAACAGTCTTCGAATGAGCACTCTCAAAAGGGAGCACCGGCTTTTCTGAACGCTGACTGAACGCCCAGCAAACGCCTTCGTTTGTTTTTTTCAATCGCAGGTCTAGAAATTGTAGCCCTTCCGAGGATGGATCTTCCTTTTTAAATTTTAGTTGGCCTCCTGCGCTTTCGAACGAGGCCACGATCACCTCGACTTTATTGGCTACAGGGTGAATAATCAGGTAGTCGTCAACGTAGCGGACTACGGTGCATTCCGGGCTAGTGTTCTTGAGCTTTACCTGTATGGTTCTATCGACATAAGACAGGTAGATTTCACTTAATATGGGTGCAAGGCAAGACCCTATACACACCCCGGATTTCTGTATCCAGATTTTTCCTTCGTGCTCGATCATTGTTGACTTTAGGTAGAGTTGCAGAAGCTCGAGGAAGCCGGAAAGTGACACTCCGGATGAGTTTTGGAAGCTACAGATTCCGTGTTCGGTGATGGCTTCTTCTACGGATTCGAGAAGAGTTGGAATGTCCAGGTTATAGTACATATCTTCAATGTCTAGGGAAAAGAAGTCTAAGTTAGGAGCCCCAGTATGAACCGGTTTTAGGGCGTTGATAAGCTCCTGAGAGTTCTTGATTCGATAAGGTTGTGAGTGATGTGCGTCGGAAAGGTGTTTCTGGAGAAACGTGGCGAGGTGCTTCTGCCAGCATCCTCTCTCGGATACGATTGTGCGGAGGGGGACGTCCGGCTTATGCGTTTTAGCGGCGAAGAATACTTGCAGATACTGGTTGGCTGGAGCTGTTACCAAATTTTTCATTTTCGGTAGGTTTAGCTGAACGCATAGTTCTTTCAGTTTGCTGCGGAGGGATCCTGAAGGCCTCTTCTTAATGGCTGTGAAGTTCTTTTCGACTGCGGCTTTGGCTTTCGTTTTGTACATTTCGTCATCAATTACTACGAAACCTCCTGTTTTATCCGCCTGGAGGAGCTTGAGGTTTTTTTCTCGAATTTCCGCGACTGCCGACTGAATGTTGACACTTGCCTTTGGCCGGGGGGCTGAATGGTAGCAGACTGAAGGGGTTGCTGCCCCCAGGAATTCCTGTCGTTCTTGTTCCGGTATGACTGCTGCAACCTGGTGGATGGCTGCCAGGTGGTCGACCTTCGAGACTGGAAGATCTGGTGCGAACTTAGGTCCTTTTGAAAGAAGAGCCTCTGTGTCAGAAGACAGTTTTGCATCTGTTAGGTAGGTCGGTGGGGCGAACTTGGTGGTAGGGGCTTGCGTGCGACTTTGCAGATTGAATTGGGAGACGATCTTGGTCCAGGACGACTCTAAAAGTTCTTTGGCGGCTTGCTGCAGAAATATGTAGGAAGGATGCTTCACGTAGGCTGGACCAAACAACTTGTTCATGAAGCTATGCTGCACTGCTGATGTGACGCTTAATTCTCGGGAAACTTCCTTGCGGGATAGTTGCATTATCTTGTGGCTGGTTGTCTAGTTCTGGCTGTTGAATCCAAGGGCTTGGTGCACCGAAGGGCGAATGGTGTTCTTCCGCAAATAAAATCCCAGGGTCCGGAGGCGGAGTCGAAGTAGGTTCTGTCTTGATATAAAAATGGCAGCTTGGTAAAACGTAGTCGGGTCGAACATGGCGCAGACTCTTGCTCCAGGGACAGGACAGGACAAAGCTCACGGTGATTGAAGGACTGGTGAAGGCGAGCGGGTTGAACATGAATACATAAAATTGAAAGAATAAAACACGGAGGACAAGCACAGGACAACCACTTTCTTTCATTTAGCAACGACGTTTATTTTGGGCAGAGACATTGCACCCTGAACAAGACCCCGACTAAGATAGGTTGATAACGGGGAAGGCTAACTGGGAGATGGAAAGGGTGATATGGGGGACGGAAAGGAAAACCGGGAGATGGAAAGGTGATAAAGAGGAAGGAAAGCTGGGAGATGGAAAGGGTGATAGGAGATGGAACGGGAGAACCACGAGGCACGGGCATAACTACCGTGATGGTGTGTATTCAGGGGCGGATCCAGAGGATCCCCCAAGGGGGGGCCCCAGGATAAAAAACAGGATAAAAAGAGGGGGGCGGGGGGGGGGGGGGAGGGAACACTCGCCGCGCAGCTCATTGCGTGTTGGATCTTTGTTTAAAGACGCGTATAAATGCTACGCGGAGACCTGAAGGGATTGGAGTGACAGCCAATAACGTTGACATTGTTCACAATAACTCTTGCTTCTATGAATGCATTCCTGGAAAAGGCAACAAGAAGTTTTTGAAGTTGGTAATCCGTAGTCTTTCCAACTAAGAAGTGCTAATGGTAGCTCGAAGGCAGCTCGCCTGGACAGGGTGCTCGAAGGGAAGTAATGATCCTCAAAGACCAATCACCCTCACGCCCCCGGAAGGGTTTCATATTTCTGTCGTGCTCGAATCTCCGTATTTTCGTCATTCTTTATTCTGTTCGGGGATGGCGACGTTTCATCCCCTCAGGTCGGCCGAAGCCTTCCGAGGCCGACGGTGAAGGTGTCACAGAGTGTGTGTTTGCGTGTGTGTGGGAGGGGGAGGGGGGGGGGGGATTTAATAAACCCAATAAATGAAACACTCCGAGATTAAACGAGAAATTATTGAAAAATAATAAAAATGCTAGGTTCAGACCGGTGACAAGCGATAGGTCCACGGCCGGTGTAAAGTAGAGAAAGGCGACGACACGCAGGAATAAAAGAACAAAAAAAAAAAACAAGAAATTTAATAAGAAGCGATAAAAAGCCACGCACGGCCTCACACGAAAAACTCAACCAAACGCAACACGCGTTATACCCACAACACACTGACGAAACTTCGGGCGGCGGGGCCACGAAGAACAACAAAACAGCACTCAATTCCCGACACAACGCGAAACAACTCGCCGCTCGCGGCACAAATGCAGCCGGGAACAACGTTCGCCTACGCATTGAAAACGAAAGTTCCGAGGAAGGAAAATGCTCCACTGGTGAACCCAAAGTCCAGGGGAAAGTTCAAACGAAGTCCGAAGACTCACCGACGTCTTGGGTCCGACGGACGACGAAGGCTTGACTTTCCCGGCGTGGTGAACTGGTTGCTCGGCGGTCGACGCAACGCAGCCCCGCACACACACTCACTCCCCCAAAAAGGGAAAAACCGAAGCCCGTACGCAAGCACGCCACTAAGGGCAAACGGCGAGAAGGCAACACTAGGGCAACCTGCCCAAGAGGATTCCAAAAACTTCGACTCACGGGAACAGACGACGGGAGGAACGACCAGCCGACCTGACCGGCCCGTCCGGGGTTCCTCCCTTCTCCCGCCCCCGTACCAGGGTCTCCAAGGTCGAGGTCGGGGGAAGTCATTTCCTACTCGGACCAAGCTACCCAAGAAAAACATAAAAATAAAAACTCCCGACGACTGGCCTCGACAGAAACACATGTCTACAATTTCTCCCTTTCAGGAAAGTGGCGATGAGCTGCCCGGCGGCCTTGTCCTAGCGGCAGAGACGCGGGCACCCCCAAAGATAATCCTATAAGTGGAAGCGGGAATTGGCAGAGACGGATTCCAAAGAGTTTTATAAGGGGGCTTCAGTGAGAAGGAAAAACACGTGCTGAACAGAGGCACAACCAAAATAAAGCAACAAAAAATATTGAAATTCGTGACAGAGGGTGGCTATCGAAAGCCCATTGTCAAATGGAAACAGGCTCGCAGCTTTTCCTTTTTTCTACGCCGCACTGTCACGAGGATGCAGGTGCGCTTTGACGCTTGGGGCCCCTGCTTATCATCTTAGTTAACTGGCAAGTCACAGGAAACGACATTCCAAATTTCCTGTGCTCGGATACAAACGTTCTGAACCCGTCAAAGTTTCGCGCCGGGCTCTGGTTTGCGCAGCCCGCGCAGCATCGCGGGGGGGGGGGGGGGGGGTGCTGATATGTCTCGGGGGGGGGGGGGGGGGGGGGCCGGGCCCCCTGGGCCCCCCCCCCCTGGATCCGGCAGTGTGTGTATTTACGGGGAGTCGCAATATTTTTCAAGTTCAGGCCTGATGAATTCTAATTCCCGTCTTGATAAGGTTACTGAGGCCGATGAAACGTTTTTTTCTGCGTTCTGGATGAGAAAGGATTCGATGATTTCACGTCCGTGGCGATTGCGGTGTCCCCCTCTTGTCTTCCATTGCATCACGCCATGACACGAAAGTTGTCTTTTCCAGTAGATTCAAATTGGCAAGCAAGTGCAACATGATCAACCGACAAGAAGCCAAGCCGGCTTGCGAAAAAAAGCACGCCACGCTTTTCCGGCCCTGCTGCACAGAAAAAGTTTACTCCATCCCCCTCAAATGCGGAGCCGAGTACATAGGACAAACCGGCCGATGTATCAATGACCGCTTAAGAGAGCACGAAAACGAAGCCACTTCAAGAACCGACAACCCCATTCATCCGATCGCGGTTCACGCGAACGAATGCATTGGATGCGCGCCTGACTTCGCAGGAACCAAGACAAGAGGGGGACACCGCAATCACCACGGATGTGAAATCATCGAATCCTTTCTCATCCAGAACGCAGAAAACAACGTTTCATCGGCCTCAGTAACCTTATCAAGACGGGAATTAGAATTCATCAGGCCTGAACTTGAAAAATATTGCAACTCCCCGTAAATACACACCATCACGGTAGTTAGGCCCGTGCCTCGTGGTTCTCCCGTTCCATCTCCTATCACCCTTTCCATCTCCCAGCTTTCCTTCCTCTTTATCACCTTTCCATCTCCCGGTTTTCCTTTCCGTCCCCCATATCACCCTTTCCATCTCCCAGTTAGCCTTCCCCGTTATCAACCTATCTTAGTCGTAATGGTGAATTCGGGTGGTCGCCTCTCTCCTCTGACCTCGATTCAGCAGAGCGCGCCCTCCTCGCCGCCAGAGCTACTCGGGATCCCTTTCAGCCGATTACAACTGCTGGCTTCGGAGCGCTCCGAGATTCTCAAACCAGTCACGGAAGTAAAATTTCTTAACATTGGTAATGCATTAAAAACAACACGATCTTACGGCGTATGGTGGACGATTGAGCAAAATTTACGCTCGCAACGTGATGAAATAACGGTTGTGACGTAAATTGTTTTACGCATCGGCATGTAAAAAAAAAAAGAAAACAGCAGTATGCGAATTGATTTTTGCAGAACGGATCGAAAGCCAACGCTTGAAACAGTTGTCAACTCATCGCGTTTTTTACAGTGAACGCGCTGCGATAGCGGTCATGCGTACGACAGAGCAGGCAAATATAAAATGGTTAATAAACCGCATTTTTCTCAGGGCGAAATATCGCGCAGGCGTCGCAATGTGACACAAATCAGTGCATTATATTCGGCTCTGCCTTTATTTTACAACACAAACCTTTGAACGCACTTTTACCATACCTCAAAATTTCTTGAAGGGACCACAAAACCCGGTAAAACAGCGGCGAGCTCTGCGAGCTGTTCCGTCGTCGGTTAGGCTTAGCGGATTCACCGCCGTGAGATGAACGATCTCGTGAAAGCGCTGGGAATACTTCACACGTCGACTTTTCCTGTTACGGTCGCGAACAAATGTCGTCCCGTCCGTTGTAATCCTCGCACCGTCGAATGCACAAGCACTTTGTAGAACCACGTATCAATCGCCGTCATGCCGTACCCCGCACACCACCACAGACCACTGCCGGCCATCGTCAACAAAACCACGTGATCACCGTCCAAGTACCACGTGACGCCTGCGCCGCTCCGCACTCCGACGGCTACAGACGGAGTGCCAGAGAGCGCTCTGAGAGGGAGAGGCGTCCTCGAAATGAACCACCCGATCAGGCCACAGCACTCTCTTTCAACCACCCGATTTCGCGCGCTCTTGGAAAGAGCGCTCGAGAGCGCGCAGAAAGAACCACGCGAATTCGCCATTAGTCGGGGTCTTGTTCAGGGTGCAATGTCTCTGCCCAAAATAAACGTCGTTGCTAAATGAAAGAAAGTGGTTGTCCTGTGCTTGTCCTCCGTGTTTTATTCTTTCAATTTTTATGTATTCATGTTCAACCCGCTCGCCTTCACCAGTCCAAGGAAATCAAAGGAAGTGTTTCTGAACCAATGGGTCAGTATGCCACCTTTAACATGCATGCAGGGCTTTATGGAAGTAGTCTATTATCGACATGGCGTCGTTTCGCGTATCGTGGGACTAGCACTAGCGGATGGCAGCAGGCGACGGGCGTTGAACCTCTACTTCAGAACTGTCGTTCAAGGTACTGGCGAATTCTGTCTTTCTTCGAAAGAGAAATTTTGGACCGATCAAAAGAACTGATATTCATCCCGTACGACACGCCCGACCAGCAAGCCGATTGCACGAAGACGTCGCCGAGCCGTCGTCCCTTCTCGTGGCTGAAGACATCGCTCGCTCAAACGTCAAGCACGAAGTGCGTACTTCGAGTTGAATACGCACGCGTACAGTTACTTTACGAGGTGCGAATGTGCCCTATGCTTGGTGCTGCCCACTTCAAGCAGGGAGTGCATGTATTGAAGGGAAATCGGGAAATCGGCAGCAAACTTCCGAGATACAGTCTACCAGCTGCATAACTACGCATAATAGAGTTCCTTCAGTAGCTCATGGTGAATTCCGTTCGCAGATCTCGAGCGCTCCAAAAGCGCTCCATTTGGGAGCGCGCATATTCCGCTCGCAGACTGGCTCGAGCTGGTCATCTTCCCCTCGTAGATCACTGACACGCCCGCTCCACGGAGCGCCTCAAACTCCGCCGAACTTGCTCTGCGGGATTTCGCAGATCTCTCCGGATGTTGACAGAGCGGCCCACGTGATTTCCTTCTAATCGGCAGTGCGCATGCGCGGCGAGGGTCGCGAGGTCGGCGGGCCGGACGGGTCGTCGAGTTGGATCTGTTCGGGTGCATCGGTTGTTTACGTGGGATTGTGGACGGCTCGAACGCTTCTACCTCCCGTAGATCAGGGGATACAAAGCCGGGGACTGTGGAGCGTGGTAAATCGTAAGCGCTGACAGCTGTGATCGTGAGAGGAAGAACGACAGGAAAGCCGGAGGCAGACCGCAAGGTTAGGTCCTGTTCATTTCCGCAGCCATGATTGTTTACCTTTTTACACACGGCATTCCGCCTGCGTTTTCCCCGTGCAATAAAGCAAAAAAAGATTAGGCAACGACCGTGCAATTGATGGTTTGTTACCTCTGTGTTTATTAAAGTCGTATCAGAAATCTGAACTCCACCGCTGGCAATCGCTGTCCGTGCCCCGCCGCTTCGACGCGGCCGAAAGGTATGTGACGGTGGACGATACGCGGACTGCGCGGAGTCTCGTTATTTGTGACATGAGCGCCGTGGTACGTATAATTTCGCACGGCCTGTGTCGCGTGTTATTTCTGCGTCGGAAAGGTCAGTCGTCTCAGGCGTTGGTGGGCTTGTCAAGTTCGAGCAGCGGCCATTTTTGAATGACGGAGGGGGGAAGCGATGGAGATGAGTGTGGGGAGGTCGCTCCAAAAAGGCGAGTTTATCTTCCCCTCGTCGATTCGGAGCGGGTCCCACGGAGCGGAATTTTGCCTCCCTCGCGGATTTTGGAAAGCGCTCCGGATCTACGCGTGGAATTCACCATGAGTGGAAAGACGTTCGCTTCACACGCGGAGGGCACGGGTTTGATACCTGGTGTGGGTGTATCTTTTTTTTTATTTTTTTTCTCAAGCATTCTGCGCTGTTTGCATTTCTTTTTTTTTTTTTACAATTATCACAGAAAAAAAACATTTGTGGACGATACGTCACTGCACTAAATGGTATGGATTCCATTTTTGACACCTGCTGAACTCAATTTATATCACTTTCCACAAAATGCAAGGAGCATATGAATCGGGTAGCGTCCGCTTTCCCGAGCTTAGCGTAATGGTTCTGCAGGAATTGCAGCCAGCCATTGATCCCGACCCGTTGATCTTTCGGAAACTTGTGCACTCTGGCATACTCTGGCCACTTTCAGATGCAGGACATGTGAGGCAACTCTTCACGCAACATCTTGGGAGTATTCTTTTCGGGAGTGATCACGGGAATTCACCACGGCACTCGGGCACTCACTACTAATTGCCAATTAAATGTACAAACAACTCAACTTGAAATGCAGAACAGCGAGCGGAACAAACATAACTGCAAAGGAATACCACGGCGAGCGAACGCATTTCGTCTGATACGGTGCTACGTGCGGAAAGAGGAGGAGAAAAAAAAAAAAAAAAACAACGCACGTCGGGTGTAGCCACGTGACTTCCGCCACTTACGCTATCCTTTCCACTTCCCGTTTCGTTTTCGGTTTCGCGCAGTTGCGTTTTTTGGCTTTATTGAAAAAATACGTGACTGTAGCAAAATATTAATTGGGTAGTATTCCGACACCATAATAAATCGCCTGACAAAAAAGGAAAAAAAAAAATTTGGGGGGGTGTCAGTGTCCCTTTAATGGGTAGAGGAGTTTATTTTAAGTTTACCTATTTCTCTTCATTGCCCTAACTTCTGGGCCCGTTTGCTCGAAGCTGGTTAAGGTCATGTGACCGGCAGAGTAAGGACGGCGGGGAAACATGGCGGTGCCCCGGTGAGTGAGCGCCGCTCGCTTTGGAACTAATACGTCGTTGTAGCTGCAATATTGGGCGCGTTTGTCAGCAATGAATGGTGCAGGAGGCTTTCGATTTGCCTTACCTTACTTAAAACGCAAAGCATGAGCAATGACCTCGCCGCATTTTTTAGAAAGTCTTTCGATTCTGGCAATTCCTAAGCCTAAATGAACGCGATAGTTGTCGGCATGGCAACGTCTTTGAAAAGTGGATTGCCTTGACTCAATCGGCCGGGTACTGATAGGACACAAAAGCAGACAGCGTCCCCATAGACCTTTTTGCTAAATTTCCAAGCACCGAGGTGCATGCTACGAGTGTAGTTACACGCGCTGAGCGTGCTGGCGTCTGCAGTAGTCAGTATTCTAAAGCAAAAAGCCTATAACAAATTTGCCGTGGCACGCGCGTTCGTCAAGATTTATTATGATTTTACTTCGAATATTTATAAGTGGAAGGCCAGCGCGCGCCGATCGTTGAATTACACTTCCAGTGTTCTCCTCGTGGAGCCGAATTACAGGTTTTTCAATTTATGACGGTGTTATGTACAGTTCTTACATGCTGGAAACCATGCTGCCGGTGTAACGCCCCCGCCTTTACTGCTCCTTTCTTTCTCACCGTTCCTAGGACTGAACTTCGTCGTCCTCTTTCGAACTTGGAAGGAAACTTCAACGAGGCTTGTCTTCACTTCAGACAGCCAAATATTTAGAAAGTTTCCAAACAAGGGTTAATTTAGTTTTACCTTACCGATTATCTGTACCACGAGCAATAAAAATTGTTTCTTGAGCTCGAATGTATGCCTCGCTGCGTCGTCGCGAAAACACGGTAGCGCACATTTTTGGGCCCCCCCATTTCGGGGACCTTTCCACGGAAGCCACTTATATTCGCTACTGCCAGGAGGTGACACCAGCTACCACCCCATAATAACATGGAGCTATCGCTTATCCACCCTCGTCAAACTTGGCTAGGTAGGTACTTTTAGGTACCTAGTAGGGAAGGGCGGTTAACTTTTAACCGCGGTTAAAGTTAACCGGCTTCGAGCAAACGGGCCCTGGTTTGGTGTTAAGCGGA